>JAOTAX010000009.1:15035756-15049649 GCA_025629825.1 Erythroxylum guanchezii | reverse complement strand
CTTCTTTTATCAACTTTAATTGCATTTTTGACTTATAGGTTAGCTTTAAACCTTTTTCGTCGGTTCCAATTTAGAGAGACGACCCAAGGTTACAACTATACTGCAATCTTGGAATTTATTATTTTTTTGACTGGTTTTCAAGGATCAATTTTAGGATCGAGTCGACAGAGCCGCGATCAGTATGCCATTTGATGAATGCTTCTAATGCTTCATCTTTGGTCTTTAGGAGATAAATCCAGCATTTTCTGGATTTTTCATCAATGATAGACAAGAAGTATCTCTTTCCTCCCATGGTTTGAGTCTGCATGTGTTGGCCCCCATAAGTCACTGTGAGCATACTCCATGTTGTTGGTGGCTCTCCTTGCAATTTTTGGGAAAGGAGTTCTGTGGTGTTTGCCTAGGATACACCCTTCATAGAAATCAATTTTCTTTACAGTAGTGTTTGGTAGCATTCCTTGTTGCTCTAGGTGCTTTAAACTCTTATTTCCTGCATGTCCAAGTCTTGCATGCCATAGAATTGTTCAATTTAGCACCTTTTCTTCTACTGTTAAGTTGATTTCTGTAGTTCCTACAACATAATATAGGCCTCCTCTCTCAATTGCCCTTATAACCACCTTTCCATCCTTGATGATTTCTCTTAAGCCATCTTTGGATCTAATCTTGTATCCTTGCTTGTCAAACACACTTTCAGATAGAAGATTCCTTCTAATTCCAGGGACATATCTCACATTGCTCAATGTCCTTCTCTTTCCATCATGCATCTTGATGGAAACATTGCCAATGCCCTTGATATCTTGCTTCCCTGCATTAGCCATCCTTACCTTGGCTGACAAGTTCCCAAATGTTGAAAACCACTTCCTATGGGAAGTTACATGCATTGTATAGCCTGAGTCAAGAAGCCAGTCTGTTGTTGGCTCATCTGCTTCAGCTATCAGTGCAAGGATCTCATCTTCACTTGTTTCTTCAAGCTTCTCAACATTTCTAGCATCTGCCTTCTCTTCTTCTTTATCCTTCTTTTTCTTCCTACAATCTCTAGCAAAATGGCCAATTTTATCACAGTAAAAACATTTCTTACCTTTGGCTTTACCTTTTTTCTTGTCATCATCAGTCTTCTTCTATTCGCCCTTTCTTTTAGTTTTTTGCCTGCCTTTCTTTGATCCATGTTGTGTTGTTTTGTTCTCGGATTTATTGTCCAAGAACATCACCTCTAATTCCTTCTTAAAGTTATTGTTGTCTATCACTTCTTTCATCAAAGAGTCAAGAACCCTCTTTATAGTTAGAGCATCACCACTATCATGCTTCACCACCTTTTTGAATGCATTATACTCCTGTGGTAGGGGCTTTAGAATCACCACTGCTTGGTATTCTTCATAAATGATCTCTCTAGTAGCTTTAAGATCTTGAATTAATTTGAAGAAGTAATCTAGATTGTCTTCTAAAGTTGCTGTTGTATTCATCTTGAAGTTGGCAAGGTTGTGTAGCAATGTCATCTTGTTAGGTAAGCACCTTTTTGAGTAAATTTCATCCAATTTATCCCATAGCTTCTTTGCTGTGTTGCAATCTTTCACCTTTCTGATGACAATTGGTGAAAGATGCAGCATTAGCTTGCAATATGCTAATCTTGCCTTCTTGAGATTCTTTATGGGGTTTTGTTCATCTTCATATGTTGCATCTATGGCCCCAAAGCACTCATAAGATTCAAGGAGGGCTTGCATCTGTAATTTCCAGATTGCAAAGTCCTCCTTTCCAGTGAATACTTCCATTTCTTTTCCCACCATCTTGTAGGATCTTAATAAAGACTTGTGCTTGAGCTTTCTTGATGGATTCTTGGCTAGCAATCTGGGCAGAAACTTTAAATGGCTCTGATACCAATCTGTTAAAAATCTTTGTATTATTTCTGTGTAATACTTTCTGAACTGATGATAATTTGCTTGGCTTTGTATTTGCAGAGATGGAAGAGGGTAAGAAAATAAAGAAAATGCACAAAGTTTACTTGGTTCGATAGCACAAAGCTATCTACATCCAAGGGTCAATCACACACACACTGGATATTATTAGGATCAAGAAAGAAGGTATACAAGAAATTGAGTGTTTTCCTGAAACATTTGCAAGAGTTTCTCACGAACTCCCTAGTACACTTTAATAAGTACTTTAGCACTCTCTCTAACTTTTCTCTCTGAACCTAAAGATTGAAGTATACAGTAATTGTAATCTTGTAATTGTATATTGTTCTATATCTGTGAATGCATGAGGCTTGGCTATTTATAGAGTTGAAGATGTTCTATTGCCTTTGACTGAGTCAACATATATGCATATGTCATGCACGTGAATCTTTAAACTCTTCCTTAGTTACTTTGTTCATTTCCATAAGCCTTGTCCACGTGACTTACTTAAAAGCTCTACCTTTGTTCCTTTATTGACTCCCATCAGACTCTCATTTAATGCCTTTAATGAAGTGCTGCGTGTTAATCAATATGTTGCCTTGTGCTGTGCGTTTTGTGGCTGTCTATTGTCTGTGTTTTGATTAAAACTGATCTCCATGTTCTGCGTTTTTGGCCACGTGTAGTATGTCACGTGTGCCTTAAGCTTAAGTGACTTAAACTTAAGTCAAGTCTTCAGACAACCTTCAGAACCTTTGAGAGTCACCTTTTATTTCCCTTTTCAAGTCTCAGCTATTCTTCTTCCTCTTTGCTTCGACTCCTCATTTGTAACTCTTGATCGGTAGTGTTTCAGTGTAGATTTATGGAGAATCTTGTGTTTCTTCACAGTAATTTAACAAGATCTAAATATGCATATATGGTATCCTAGAGCAACCAAGGTTCAACAAATAATGTCCATGATCGACCATTAAACGGTAATTACTATTGTTGATGCTACGTGCAAGCTTTTATGTTTGAAATAACTGCAGCAACTTTATTGGAGAAGAGAAAGAGACAAAAATGAAAAAATAACTTGAGACATCAAATCCTGCTTAGGCTAATATGAACATGAAGAATCCAGCGAAAAAAATGGCATGTATTTGACAATCTTGATCGGTAAACGTCCATAGCTCTCTAGGAATACTAGTTATACATGTGTGTCTTTTGTTTTGTTGCAATGTCTCAAATTCCTATGAATAAGGAAGCATATCCTAATCACATCAATAAGTTTTATATAGACACGACATAGTAATAAATTATTTTATGCAGGTTACAAAGAACAAGACTCCTTTCACTTTTTCTTTTCCTTTCTTTTTGGTATTTAATTGCAACTTTTACTCTTTCACTTTGTTTAAGCAAAGAGTGCTACTTTAAACTTAGATTAGTTTGTAGCAGACAAGTAATAGAATAAATGTAATAAGGATAAGATAGAATCTAAAAAGCACAAAAAGTTTGAGGCACGAGAAATTTTGCCTGTGATAACCCTAAGAGCGATACAGTCCAAGCTGTTATTCATTCACCATTTCAAATGTTAAAAAGAACAAAATGAAGGACCAGTGCGAACATGCATCGTGTAGGTTTGGTCCAGTCCAATGTTTATCAGACTCGTTCACGACTTCATGGTCAAGTTTTCTCAAATGCTACTTTATGGTCGCAGCAACGTGTACGAAACAACTCAATTAAATAATCACGTAATTAATCAAACTAGTGTCAACTTGCTAATTAAAATTCCATTTTATCAATGTATTTAGAAGTAATTTCCTCTTAATTTCAACGTTAGACTTACTACTACCTTTCATTTGGATAAACTCTCGTGTATACTGCATATTTTTTTAAAATTGTCGTGTTGAGGAAGTGAGCCAATACCACTAAACAAGATGTGAATTTACTCATGATAAGGTTGTCTTCTTCAATTTTATATTAAGGCTAAATTTAATATAAGGCTTTTAAATTTTATTTAGCTAAAAGTACAATTTGAAACTTAACATTTACAACAAAATATAAAACAAATCATAACGTTTTCAAAATATTTAAAACAGACTCTAATTAGACGAAAATTTTGACAAGATTAACTTCTGGTCAATTAAATGCAACTCTAATGCGGACGTGATATTATTTTTTATTTTAAATAAAAAGTGAGTCTAGTGCTACACGACAAGTAAGATGTACCCTAAAATATATAAAAAATATATAACCCACTTGCTAATAAAATTAAATATTGAACACACTGTCACATAACTATAGGACTTACTGTCTAAAATGCATAAACGATAAACTCACTATCATGTGATAGTAGAATTTACTTTTTAATTTAATTTTAAAAAATAATTATGTAACTATAAGACACTTTTTATTTAAAAATATAAAAACAATATCATATTAATAGACATTTAATTTAAACGATTCAAAACTTTAAGGTTCAAATTGTATAAAGATTTAAAATACATTTGACGAATTCTATTTCAAATAAAAATACCTAAAATTAGTGTGATACTGATAGTTTTAGTGACTTCAAAATCCTATATTAACTATAAGATTATTAATATTAATACTGCATGTTCTTTTAGGCATTGCAATAACAAAAGGTGGAACCCTATGCCCACTTTATATTGCAGAATTCATGAACATGCACACTAGTGTAGCAACAACACTTTTTGGATAGCAGATTTACATTTGGAAACAATCAACACTTACTCCAGATTTATGAACTTACGCGATTAATATAACAGTAGGATAGGGTAAATTTTGTTAAAGGCTTGATGGGACCCAAAAATTGAGATTGATACTTTCATTATTAGTTCACAAGGTCTTCCCCTATATTGAAATGTTACAGTGTTTAACTCAATTAATCAATTCTCTCACACATTGTAAGAATTACACATAAAATTGCACCACGTAATCCTTCAGCCAGATGAAAAGTAAGGAGCAGTACACCAGCAGCCATTTTTATCTGAGAAGATTATTCAATCCTTGTCTCGTGAAACCATCAACAGGTGAGACTACCACATGATCTCCTTTTTTTTTTTTCCCCCTTCGACATATGCATATACACAGATAGGAAGTTTAGATCATGCTGGCAGCTTCAACTGCTACTGCTTCACGATCAACACGCAACAGTCAAAAGCTCATAAGCCAGCTCCTTAAAACAAAGAGAGAGTGAGACAAGCATTAAAAACAAGAGCAAATCTGAATTCGGCATGAACTTATTCAGGAAAACGATGATAGAAGTGCACGTGTTTGTAGCTGATAGTGTGATATACAGGCATCGTGGAGTGGAACAAGCTTTTGTAGAAAAGAATAGCCTAAAAGCAAATTGAAACAGTAGATGTGCAGATGCACGCTGTGGTCCATAGTAAAGACAAAAATAAATGTTAAATCAACATTCCCACGCCACCCAGCATGCAAAGATAGCGAGTCCTTCTAGATGTTAACCTTACGCTTCATACATATATACATATACACATACGTACATATACATCTATCTTTTCACTCGGTGATGTTTCTATGTCGTGCATGAACCTAAAAATGCGTGCTAGCCACTATTTCTTCTACTTGATTGCTAGGGGCCCATTTTTCACGGCCTATTCTCAGATGCAAATGGAATAAGAATATCCCATGATACCCACAGCAACCATTTTATGGTCACGTGTCGCACTTTGTCTATGCCATGTCGATTCCCTGAATGGTGCTTTTAGGTATTTTAGCTTTGCTTGCTGGCTTGTTGCTCTGGTGAGTAGAACATTACTCGTCTGACTATAACTATATGCACAGTAATCTGGCGCCCATGCCACTTGTCAGAAAGTCGATTCCCTTGTATGCATCTGGTTGCTGGCAGTTGCATTCTTAAAAGAATAAACCTGGACATTTTTAATCAAAATGCATGTCACTAAAACACAAACCAATTTGGTAAGATTCTTAAATATGAAAATAATAGATGTAGGAAGGATCATCAGAATAAAAATGTTAGAAAAATCATCATTTCTAAATTAGAGTTCATTATGCAATTTGGCTTGAATAAGATTTCTCATCTCGACAAAAAGACTAAACCGGTTGGAGTGGCCCCCTCTGCTAGACAAAATCACCAAACATATTCAGTCGATGAATAATATGCAGGAAAATGACAGCTCATTCAATCGGTCCTTAACTCCAAGCTCCCACGTCTTTTCATCCCAAACCATCATCAAATCAATCGAAAGAATACTCAAGAAGTTCTTACGAAGCCATCCCGCATGACAAAGTTAAAGTCTGACTTATATATATGGAAGGAAGAAGGTGGACCTAACTATGCCCCATCAAAACAACTAATCAAGCCTTACTACTCAAGCCGCTTTGATAAAAAATCCTCTCTTTTAACTCAAATGGTTAGACGCTTATTTCTTGTGAAGAACAATTACATGGGCTATCCGCAAACATATAGAGATATCAATAAGATGGACTAAACCCAGATCGACCCGACATTGAGCTGAGGTAGCCTATGGTCAGACGGGGTAAGATAAGTCAGCCTGTAGCTCAACCGACCATGAGCTGCCTGTGGCTCAACCGACCATGAGCTGACCGATTTTTTTTTTTAATATCGAAAACTGACGTCGGGCCTAATTTTACATGTCTATTATTTAATCACCTTCTAGTATGACAACTGATCCAGCCAAGGACCATTGATCCACTCTATACATCGACTAGATACTCACATACTTCAGCTTCACACCAGACTACACTCCCTGGTCCATGACAGTGAGTGGCACTTTCCTCTTCGATTACCAAAGTGCACATGATAAAACAAATCTGTTCACAATAGCACCACAAGGAGATTCAATGACTGGCACTTTCCTTACATTCTACAGGAAGGACAAATCTGTTCACAATATCACCTCAAGGAGATTCAACGACTGGCACTTTGCTTACATTCTACTGGAAGGACAAATCTGTTCAAAATATCACCACAAGGAGATTCAACAACTATTAAGAATTCACAGTTTCAGAATCAACCGGCTTCACATCGCGTGGAGTAACTCCCTTACACCACTCCTGTCATTTAATCCTCTAGTTAGCTATTAAAAACAAACTAAGTACCACAAATTACACGTTCTTCATACAAGTTGACAAATCTTGTCATGACAAAACACAACCATTTCTTTTTCGAATGCTCCAATAATGACATCTAAAAAAATATCACCATGAAATGTCAATGGCTCACCTGGGGGAGACTATATCCTCTACCGTCTATCTAATCAAAATGCATATACGACAACTAATCACATGATCTACCATGCTGTTCTCGGTCTTTCTATCTATCGCTTATGGCGGGGAAAAAATCTCAAACGTTTTCCCACCATAAGTTCATCTAAAAAAGTTTTAAAAGCCACGAGAATGAGATTCAGGAGCGTCTCACTATGCACAATCTACACCAACATGAGAATCCGACCATTCTCGCTGAAGTTCAGGAGCAGCACAATCGACACCAACCCGGCAATCTGACCATCCTACCTTGACTGCAACTCTAGCACCAATATTATAACCACTCTAAGCTATGACTTTGCTTTTCTTCTTTATTTTCTTTACTTTGTTTTGAAAGTATACCACAGGTTGATGTCCAACACTTTTATATAATTTTATCTTATATTTATTAATTCAATTTCCCCCTTTTCAAAAAAGGATAAACTCCCTCTAAAATATCATTAAAGAAGTTCAATTCTAACCCGCTTTTTTATGCATCTCAAGACTTTCAATAATGGGAAAACAAACTAATCAAAGATTATTTGATCATTTACCTTCACACTTTTCTAAAAAACCTTCATATCAAAAAATTAATTGGACAATGTCACGATAATGAATAAATAGTTGGTCAACAAGACAAAATTATCAAATACAACACTTAATAGAATGAACTGAAAGCAAATTGAAGGAATCACCTGCTTAACATGTATTTTTGTTCCAGTAGGATTAGGAAACAATTGTTGCCAGGGTAACGTAACAGTTATGATCAACTTGAAAACAACATTCAAATTGCTGGTAGCTGGGATTCTGTTTCAGATGCTCCTTGCCTGCTTAGGGCCTATCAAAGTCAAATCAACTCTGACTAAGGCTCTGCTCTAATCAAGGAACTATTACCCACTGATAAGCATTTAATTAGTGGTTTATGCTAATCAGATTCTTAATTAAAAGTAAATATTCTGCAGTTGCATCAGAAGGCCTGAATAACTGCAATTTATAACATTTAGTAACGTCATACATATTTAAATGAATAATTCCACCTTACATTTTATATACACATTAAAGCATTGAAATTTAATTTTATATTACATATACGCATCAGCTATTTTTTGCTCAAAAAGCAATTCATTTCATCCATACCCTTCTTTTAAGTACACAGATAAGAAGAGAAGCCAATAATTATTATTAGTTAGATTTTCTGCTATATTTCACCGAGACATGCCCATATTGATTCCTATACATCCAACTATTTTTAACCTTTTAAGTATTTCCCATGTAAATAGGGTTTGGCTGAAGTGATCAAGCATGACGGAGAAAATGAAAATAGGAACTTCCTGCGGTAGTATAGTGTAATCACTTGAAAGTGATGTTTTTATCATGTTCCCTGTTTAATTTTTCAGGTGAACAAATGTTTATCATTGAATTAAGGGGTAACTTCATACCTACTTCCCTAAGATTTTGAAAGTTGAAACAGATTTATCTTACTTCATGATATATTTATTATTCCCATGTGCAAGTGCAACTAGATACCGTTAACCAAGAGCATAGATCTTAAAGCTAATCATTACTGCTCATGGCTTTTCAAGAGAAAAAAGGAAAACCTGCAGAAACTCAAACCGTAGAAGCCTCGTTAGGTATCAACATCAGATGACAACGCAGATTTTGCAAATTAGAACAAGAGGACGAGGCTTGATTTGTTTTGATACGCACCTTCTCTCATCAACACAATCCAATTCTGCAAAAGGCAAATTAAAGTAAAAGCAGCATGAAATGGAAATGTTGGTAAACGAATGCCGGACATTATTTATAGGAACTGAGACTGAGGGATAGGAAAAGGAATATACTTAGCACGAATAGCTCATACGTGCTGGTCCTTTTTTGTCTTTTCTTTCAGTCATCAGATTTGAAGGATCAAAGGATCTTTTGGGTCCCCAAGTAGGAAGAAGTGAGGCTGCCACAGCATGACCTAGCTAAAGTCAGACCCTTTTTCGTTTGCATATACCCCTCTAACCGAAGCTAGATCACGCTGGCAGCTTCACTCTTTCCCTAGTGGACTTCAATAATGTAGGTCAGACACCCGGTCTTCATAACCACCGTGCTCTTACCGACAACTTCGACTTGTTACAGCCACAAAGCAAAGATACTAATTTATGAAAGAATATGATCTAGAAAGAAATTCACGCCATCGTCAACAACTACTACAAGAGGAAGAGATTAGAAAGAAGGATATGGGGAATGACTTTGAACTACATATTTCTTAACAGGTGACAGAAACGTAATGAAACAAAATAGAAGATGACGACGAAGATGGACTGGTTCTCTTCAGGGAAAAACAAAACGATGTAGTGACGACAAGCACATTGAACGACCATTGTGAGGCGGCTGCAAGTTCAAATTTGACCTTGAAATAATGGGGAACAATAAGAACACAACCTTATAAACGTACATAAATCACACGGCAAACGGATGGGGAAAAACCACACATATAAATAAGCTAACAAGAGTTTGAATTCATAGAAGAGATGAAAGAAACCCTAGTACGATGGGAGGGTAAGAGGTGGGATCGCACAGATATAGAAAGAGGAGACACAGAAGAAGAATCAGGCAAGGACATTACCCTATCTTGTGGAACAGTGAATTAAAGAAGCATCATGCAGCCAGCTAAGAGAGAGAGGGAGAGAGGAGCAGATAGTAGCTGAGAAAGGCTATAGAGATAGATGCTTCAATATCAATTTAGGGAAGGATAGGTATTAGGATCACAGACCATGGAAATATAGGTCGGCATGGCAGGGACGGGTGGTCTGAGAACTCTGGTGCCCACCCCACAGTAGTAAACGTAGCCCTGTACAGTAGACGATGCATAGGTATCGTACCAGTACACTGCAACCATTTGAAAGTATGACTGTTCCTAAGGCGCTGCAATTATTGGCTTCAAATGGTTTTAGTATTTCAATGCATTTGTTGTTCTCATCTTGGATTATTTGCCCTGTGCCCTGCATATATTGCCTAAGCATTAAGCACATGTTCAGCTGTCAATGTCATTGTTGTATGTGAGTAAATGCTTCCTACTTTTCGTTCATCGAGAAAATCTCTCTTCCGTTTCTTTTCTGATTTTGTCGCCCTTAACAGTCTAACTGTTCTATTTATGTACATGATTATGGTGCCAGAAAGCTCATCTAGATCATTACAAAAGCTGTAACAGTTGATATGTAACCAGATAACAGGTATTGCATGTATGATCTGTCAATCCCCTAGGCTTCGACTTGCGATCCCCTACCCACCCACCTTCTCATCCGAATCACGCCTGTCTTATTGCTTCCTAACTTTGTTCAGGAAATATGTTCGTGAACTTGGAAGGATTGATCTCAGACCATGAAACTATGTATAGGTACTGCTCAACTAGAAAATCAATCTGTTAAACCTGGGACCGTAAATTTGAAGCTAATGAAGGTTAATTTGTAGCTCATAAACCATAACTTACAGATCATAATTAATAGTTGCATGGTAATCAATAATTAGTCCACCATAAATTGGTTCAATGCAATAGTAAGTAAATTAGATCTTTTGGCCTAGATGAACATTAGAATTTGGCTAGAGGCCAAAAAGAACACCTTAAATTTCAGAAAAATTTGTATACTTTACAATTATAAAAAAACTCCCTCTGCTATTAAAATTTTCTATTAAAAATACTAACAGAGGGATCATATATATATATATATATATATATATATCACAAGAGGTTAATTAAAATTAACAAATCACATGAATATATATATTTTTTTAAAAATATGTTTATCATATTCATATTAAAAGTATAATAATAGGTATTATATAATATTTTCAACAAATTTATTCATATTTCACCTTGAAAATATAGGGTAATACCCTACATTCTAACGAAGTTAGGTTCTATTTAAATACATTTATGTCATTAGTTATCGTTTCGTACTTTCAAAACAATATTTAGTAATACCCCACATTCTAATAAAGTTAGGGTCTAGTAGTTGTAGCATCTATATTGTCAATTTAGCTTACATAATGCCAAAAATGAGTAATATAAACCTTCAACATGTTGATGTAATCTTATATTTATACGTTGATTAAAGATTCCTTAATATTTTATTCAGTATATAAATAAGTCCATATCAATATCTATCTTACTATTTTGCCCTTATTTAGGGTACAACTATTTAAAAAAATAATACTAAAGATAATGGCAGGAAACTTATTTTAACTTTTTGTAAAATGTTAAAGAGCAAATTATGTCTTTCTATCATTAATTTTATTAATAAAAATATTATCATATTTTATTAATGAATAAAAATATAAATTAGGTCTTTTATTGAATTTTACTTATTAATTAATATATTTGTAATTTATACTTTTCATTTATGCAATTAATAAGTAAAATTATTTAAAATATATTTTATTAATTTATCATATTTATAATATATATTAAAAAGTGTACTAATACTAGTAAATAAGATGACAGGTTCCTATATTTTTATTTATAATTGATTTCTTTATAGTTAATGAATAAAATTATAAAATATGTTTTTATTAATTTATCTTTACATATTATTTTTTTTTCCATTAAGAATTATAATGTGTAATATTAATTTATTTTATTATTAATTATATTGCAATATGATCAAGCTCTTATTTTTATTTCTAATTAACATTTTATAAATAGTTATTAATTAATTAAAATTTAATATTATTCAATAAAATTGAAAAGTATTCATTATAGCAATTTGTTAAATTACTTTAGAAAAGGTCAAAGCTCTAAATTTTTCCCTAATGCTTCGTAAAATTTATAAGTTAATCCTTTTCATTATTTATGATGCTATTTTGAACTTTAATATTTACAAAATAATATTATTTATGCCATAAAATCTAACTCTATTAGATTCTTGTTAGGAACAATGGACTTACTGGAAGTTGAAGCGACTCTTTATAAAATTAAAATATTTTCTCAATTTTATAATAGTTTTAATTATTAAAACATTTAAAATGTTATGTTAAACTTCTCTTCCCTATGATTTTGCTTCACATGATTCATTGTGCCTCATATTTTTCCTTCGAAACCAAGGTTATGATGCAGCTGGACCTAGTCGATAGTCCACCAAACCACCAAGAACGCCAAAAGGGATACCTCTTTAGCACCACGACTCTACCACTTGGTCAGTCTCGTAGGTGGGAAGATTAGGAGCTTCCCTGTACATTATCGAATCTTCCTTTTTTTTAGGTTCTTTTCTTCACTTCCTTTGTTGATCACGTGTAGTTGTTTTGAATAAGAAAAATTGAATTTTATTGGAATTTATCTATTAACTTAAATTTTTTATATCGCTATAATGAGTTATAACATTCTTTGGTTTATAATAAATGGTATGAAATGTCTTCAATAATTAGTGTTGAGCAAGTTTTATATCTAAAAATAAAACTCTAAATACCCATATTTATACAGATCGTATCTTATAGTATAAGAGATTGTCGCTCCTATGAGAATTATGCAATAACTAACAATTTGGACCTCACTTTATCTAATGTAATACAAAATTGATTTGAGTGAAATCAAGTAACTGAAATTGAAGCAAATAAATAAAACAAAGCAAGTAATCAAATGATAAGTAAGCCGCCGATTAAAATTAAGGTTTGATCAAGATTAAATACTTACGAATTATAATTTCTTTATTTTTGTTTCCTTTACTATTCAATTTATTTGTTTGATCCTAGATTTTCTAAGGTATTTACTACTCTCCCTCAATATCTAATCAATTAACCTTAATTGAATTCGAAATTTCCAGACTTGCAATCTCTCGATTCACAAAACTATCCCTAATGTCTTCAATTAGATCCAAAGTTATCCAATAGATAATCAATTTCTCAACTAAAATCTCTCTTTAATTGATCGTTAATTTGATAATTGTGGGTCCATTAAACTGTGAACTTTATTTGTACAATCTAATACTGATTACTTTGACTCAATCTCTTGATTTGTTGTCAAGTTTATGCATGAAAAATTATCAGAAATATCTAAGTATGCATTGAAATAAAAAATAATCAAAGTCACAAAATAATTCCAGAATAATCCTATTCTGAAATTTAGAACTTTATAGACATGTTTAACATCACATAATTCAAATTACACATCAAGGATAATGAAGGAAATAAAGGAAAAGAATAAAACTCTATTGAAGGCCTTGATTTGGAAAGTTGATATTCCTGTAGCTCTTCTTGATCTCACCACGTTCGATCTACTTTTTCACGCTAGTTACTATTGTTTTTTATTGTATTTCACATTCTTATATGATACCTTAGGATCTTGGGGTCGTGTCTAGGGTTTTCCTACTTTGTTCGGGTCTAAAAATAGTCTTGAACCTTAAAACAGATAAAAAAATTCGTGCTTGGAAACTCAACGTTACAATCATGCTCTTGGCATTTTTCTCTTTGTCACGATCATACCCTTGACTCACATTTGTGATAAAGGTCATGTAGCCCTGTGCACGCCTATCACGGTTGTGCATAAGAGAGTTAAGTTACTGACTTACTTAGTCTTATACCTTTTGTGCCCCTTGGCCAGTTCCACTCCTCGTACCCTATTGTGTTGGACCAACGGTGGTTGACAAATTTAATCCTACTTATGTTTTGATAATAATAAAATGTATAGAATTGGTTAAGACATTTATTGCAGGTGTTTTGGATTGAAAGAAATCTAGAAGAAATTATAAATCATTAAGGAATCAAGAAGGAAACAATCTTC
>JAOTAX010000009.1:15001410-15023696 GCA_025629825.1 Erythroxylum guanchezii | reverse complement strand
ATTAACTTGTCCATTTCACACACTAAGGTTTTTAACAAGGTTTTAAATAATGGAGTTCATTAATTAAATCCTTGGACCTAAAGGGTCCTTTAAGGTTGATTTTTCAAAAACTTGGTGGATTTTATCCCCGAAAAATTGTTTTGAACCATGATAGCTTAAGCTCATTTTCAAGAGGATTTTATCCAATTTGATCATTGTTTGAACTTTGTTTGCTTTAAAATTCCCAAAATCCAAAAAAATATACTTTTTATACAATTTTCTTTGATTTTCGTTAATTTACTCAATTTTGATCAACTTGGAAAACCTCCTTCTTTTATCAACTTTAATTGCATTTTTGACTTATAGGCTAACTTAAACCTTTTTCGTTGGTTCTGATTTAGAGAGACGACCCGAGGTTACAACCTATCCTGCAATCTTGGAATTTATTATTTTTGACCGGTTTCTAATGATCGATTTTTAAGATCGAAACGACAGAGCTGCGATCAGTGGTGGACCAAGAACTGAAGTTTTCCCATCACTTTCCTTGAACGGAAAAACCTGTTCATCGAACAAGACATGTCATGAGTAGAATATTTGGTTAGTGGATAACGACAAACATTTATAACCTTTGTGAAGAAGACTATAACCAAGAAATACACATTTAGAAGAATGAGGTTCAAGTTTGTTTTTAGTATAAGGTCAAAGCCATGGATAACAACAACAACCAAAAACACGAAGGGAGTTGTGTGCCAGGTAACGTTGAAAAATTAATTGGTAAGGGAATTTGTGGTTTAACTTTGGGGTAGATAGGCGATTTATTGTGTAAACAGCAGTTGCAAAAGCATAATCCCAATATTTTGGTGGTACTGCCGAATTATATAAGTAAGCTCGACCAGTTTCGGTGATATGTCGATATTTTCGTTCAGCACAACCATTTTGTTTGGGTGTGTGTGGACATGAGCTTCTTTGAATAATAGCATTTTCAGTTGGATAACATTTTAGAGCTTGAAATTCCCCTCCCCAATCTGATTGAAACTGTTTGATTGATTTACCAAAATATTTTTCATCAATAGCCAAAATTTAACAAAGCAATTGAACACATCAGATTTTTTAAGAAGAAAGTATATCCAAGTGTACTTAGTATAGTGCTCAAAGAAAAGCACATAATAAAAGCAACCATCAGTTGAAGGAATCGGAGCAAGGCCCCATAAGTCAGAACAAATTAATTATAATGGTTAAGAATAACTCGAATCTTGGAAAGGCAATTTATGTGATTTGCTAACACAGCATGTATCACACAACGATGTATTTCTCTTATCAGAAACTAGCAATTTATTCAATGATAAAACTTTGTTGATTGTTTTTGAACAAGTATGGCCTAATCTAGCATGCTAAGTTGAAAAGGAAACTAAATTGCCAGCTAGAGGGATATGATCTAGAGCAAGATAATAGAGTCCATCCTTAGTATATCCCTGGTGGAGTGGTTGTCTCGTGGTGAAATCCTTTATCACAAAAAAAAAAAAATTAGGGAAGAATTCAAGTAAGACATTAGTAGAAATGGTAAACTGTCGAACAAATAGCAAGTTTGTGTTAGATTCTGGAATATGAAGAATATTATTTAAAGCAAACTTGCGAAGATTTAGAGAGATTATTAGAGCCAATATAAGTAATAGGTAAGCTTTTACCATTTGTGAGAGCCACTTCATCAGTGCCTGAGTATTCAGGGTGAATTCCCAAATTTTCCAATGGAAGTCTGTGATGGGTTGTTCCAGTATCTGTAATACATGGTTTGGTGTGTGCTGATGGGGAGGAGGAGAAGTTGGCTTTTGGTTTGGGGTTATGGTCAATGTTATTGGTGTTTTTGGGACTTGGTCATCGTTTGGAGGTGTGTTCTTGGCCACGACAATTGTAACAAGTTAGTGTGGCATTCTCAGTTTGATTATGAAATCCACGTCCACGACCTGAATATAAATAGTAACTATCACCACCACATTCAGTGATTTGGAATTGCACATAGTGCTGCCGACCTTCCATTGATATTTATATATACAAGATACAATTACAAATGTGATCAAATTAAATCCCCATATTTATGGGATTGTGACAACATGATAAGATTAAATCCCTTTAAATTTGAGATAGGGATTGACTAAACTGATTTGTCCACTTCCATAACAATATCTCCACATACGAATATCTCCACATGCGAATCTTCTGACAGCTATCCTTTCCTAACAACCTCATCATTTGAGTGTAGTTCCGCACCACTACCTGCTCAGCATCCATAATGACCTCATCAGGCGCGTGCCCTCCTTGCTCTTCCTCATGACCACTAGTCATGACAGAGACTTACAGCAAACTCCTATCAACTAGAAGCCCCATAAATTACTAGCATTGCCTATTAATTAGCTGCAAAAGCTGATAGCTTCAAGAGTAGGCTGGTAAATGGAACAGAGAAAGGAATACTTTCCCATAGGAACAGAATTCCAATGAGCTTAGGCAATGAGAATATACCCAAAGAGCCCCGTGGAAGCCAAATTTTCGGGCAAAAAGACTTCCTAGTCACCAGAAATCTCCACAGGAACAGACCCCACCATCAAAATGATGAAATCTGTTGGCATCCCTCATAACTAGTTTTCTACCAAAGAACTTAGAAACTAGCTTGCAGAAATTATGGCAGTCGCCACAAACTCGGAGGTTCTTCGAAATTCTAATTGTGGTTCCATCAGCAGTAGCCAATAGACCATATGTAATTGCTAATCTTTCACTATGCCCATAAAGCATCTGAACTTTTTCTTCTTCTGCTACATTATGCAAAACAAACTTGGTATCTGCTACATAGCCTCCTTCTCTCTTCAACTTCTCAATAATTTGACCTAGTCTTTGGTAGATCTTAGATGATTCTGGGTGAGACTTGTCTCTGGCAAGAAATGTGTGAACCTTGTTTCCAACTTCAATCCAACTACACCCGGGGTTTTTCTTCAACCCACTTCCCTTCATTCTTAATCTTACAACTTCTACATCTTCCCACTTACCACGGGCAGCAAAAACATTGGATACAAGAACATAATTTCCGGCATTATCGAGGTTCAAATCCAACAGCTTCTGTGCTGCGATTTCTCCTAGTTCTTTATTTGAGTGAACACGGCAAGCTCCAAGTAGAGCACACCAAATTTCAGCTGTAGGTGCAATCCTCATGCTTTTCACAAAGTGATATGCATCCTCCAAGTGATTTGCACGGCCAAGAAGATCAACTAAACAGACATAATGTTCAGGCCATGGCTCCAGCTGATATTTTGACTTCATAATTTGTGTAAGTCTTTTACCATCATGGGTTAGTCCTGAATGACTGCATGCATAAAGAAGTGCTAGAAAAGTAATATGGTCAGGACTCACACTTTGCTCCTCCATTTTGTAAAATAATTCAACAGCTTCTTTGCCATGCCCATGCAATCCATACGCATTGATCATGGTTGTCCACAAAAGAAGGCTTTTAGATCTGGTACCAGTGAAAATCTTATATGCTTCCTCTAAGTTTCCACAACGAGCATACATATCCACAAGAGCATTTGATAGGGAATCATCGAATATCAAACCTTTCCGAACTATATAACCATGAATCTCTTTACCTTTTCTCATGGTAGACAAACTTGAAGTAGAAGAGAGTAAGCTCAGCAGAGTTATTGAATCAGGCTCAATGCCATTATCTATCATTGTATAAAAGACTTCGAGCGCTTCAATTGCCAACCCATTATGGACATAAGATGATATCATACTCGTCCAAGAGACAACATCCTTCCATTCAATAGACTCAAAAATTCGAGCAGTATAATTGATATTTCCACACTCTCCATATGCATCTACAATCGAGTTTTGTAGCACGAGATCAGATAGACCATGCCTTATGCTGAAACCGTGAATCTCTTTTACTTTTAGGAAGCACTTCAATCCACTGCAAGCTAACAAGATGCTTCCAATCATGTTTGCATCTAACTCCATCCCGTTAATCAACACTTGCCTTGATAATTCTAAGGCCTCTATATAACAATCATTTCTAGCATAACCAGCTATACTAGTGGTCCAAGAAATGAAATCTTTACAAGTAATCTTAGCAAAAGCATGGCCTGCATAAGTCATACAACAACATTTCACATACATATCTACGATTGTGTTCCCAACCTGCGAATTTGAATCAAGCCCAATCTTTATCGTATAAGCATGGATTTCCTTTCCATTCAATAAATAACCCAACCTACCTGATGCTGCAATGATGCTTATTAGAGAAACCTGGTCCGGTTTTAGACCAGCTTCTTGCATTTTATAGAAGAATTGTAAAGCTTCAAAAAATAAACCATGTTGAATGAATCCCGTGAGCAAGGAATTCCAAGTGACATCATCCTTCTTGTGCAATTTATAGAAAATTACCGCGGCCTCCCTCATTTTTCCAATTCTCACGTACATGGATATTAAAGCATTGTGTACGTAAACATCGTTAACTTGATTTGATTTCAAAATAGAAGCATGAATCTCCATACCCAGTTCCCTAAAAGAAGGATCCTTGCAAGCTTGAAGAGCAGCAACATAAGTATAGGTGTTTGGCAGAACACCTATATTTCGCATTTCCCTAAACAGTCTCAACGCCTCGCTACTTGGCCCTTTAATTGCAAACGCAGAAATTACAGAATTCCATGACACAACGTCACTTCTTTCATTCATTCCTTCAAAAATCTTCCTTGCTCGGTCAATATCATTACACTTGGCATACATGGCAACAAGAGAATTAGAAACAAACACTGAAGAATCATACCCACATTTAATCGCAAGACCATGAATTTCAGATCCACAACGAATGTCTTCAACAGCACCACAAGCCTTGAGGACACAAGGAAAGGTACAAGAATCAAAAGGAACACCGAAAACCCGCATCCGCCTGTACAATTCAAGAGCTCTTAAAGGCTCTTCATTAGAAGCATAAGCACCAATCATGGAGTTCCAAGTGAAAACATTTCTTTCGAACATTTCTTCAAACACCTTCTCCGCGTCCGAGATTGACCCACATTTCCCATACATGAACACAAGCTTAGTACTTAGAAACACTGAACTAGAAACAACGTTATGCTTTATCATATGGGCATGGATTTGTCGGCCTCGGGACGCAGCTTTACTGATCGCACAAAGCTCAAGCAACGGTGCGTAAACATCGTCCGAGTCAAGCAGATGCAAGTTACTTGTACTTGTGTCTGAGAACAAAGCACTAAATGAGCGAAAAGCCTCTGGGAGATTTCCTTTAAGAGAAGGAAACATGAATTTGAGGACCGTAGAGGGTTTAGGGTTAGTGGTTGCACGGGTTTGGATGGGTTGACTGAGAGTGGGAGTAATGGAGGAACAAGGAAGTAGTGACATGAGAGGTGTTGACTGGATAAGCTCACAATCAGTCTCGCTCTAGACACGTAAATTTAAGTCAAAAGAACCATTTCTGAATCTATTAAAAGAAAATGTCAGCTTTGACTAGTGCATTCATGATCCTTGATTGACAACATAATTAAAATACTGTTAACAAATTAACTGTACCTAATCCAATCGTAGACAGAATGATGAATTCTCTAGCCACATTCTCTTCTATACAGCTTTCATTAGGAACTGTTAGTAAGCTCAATCTATGTACATGCGCATAAAACCAACTGATGATCTCAATTCTCATGTAAAACTAAATAACTGTGTCGACACCAAGCACCTTAAAAAAACAAAAGTATGGCCTTTGACGTTTGCCTTTACAAACCGCCTCCGACCAGCCAAGATTCCCAACTTAACTTTGGCTGTTTCGTTGTTTCAATAGAAACCAGGTCCAGATACAAGATGTTTTATCTTCCATGCTCTTCTTGCTTTCTCCTGGTTCAACAGCTCGCCAGCAGTGTTTGTCTGCCTTTCCCACTTGAACGTATCATGAAGTTTTGATCCCTTTCCGTTGCCAGGGACAAACTGACATATCCCACTAAGGGCGAGTTTTCACATAAAATGACTAACATAAACATTATTTCCCATGTTCACCCATGATTAAACGAAGCCTTCAAACACTCATCTGCTAGTGTCCAGGAGAGCAGATGGCCACCAGAATCCCCAGTTAGGAACTGCTTCAGGTCACTGCTGAGATGAAGTGCAGTAACTGGATGCTTATGACACTTCAATATCTTCTGGAGTACTAACCTGTACTCTGGTACCTTGTTACCTAAATTCAGTACACCTGAAAAATTGCTGGTTGATTTATTCAAAGCACTCTCTTGAGTAGACACATGAACCATTTGCCACACCTTTACAGCCCCACTCTGGTGACCTGTTACATACCAGTTTGTGTCCAGCCAGTCTGAAAAAGTGCAGGTTGTCACTGAGAGAATGGAATCAGATGGCAGCTGCGATGTATTAATCAATGCAAGACAATCCCCATTAATGCTCCAAATAGCAAGCAGAATTCCAGCTGCTGTCACAATCTCCCCAGTCAAATCATTCACATAAATTGCAGAAACTGGCACTGGGAACTCCGGTAGTTGCCTGATGAAAGACAAGGAGCTGAGGTCCCACAAAATGACAGTGCAGTCATCAGACCCACTCACAACCAACATGTACGGTTGGCTAACATGAAGACATGTGATTTTGGCAGTGTGGCCACAAAGTGCCTTTTCCAACTGCAAGCGTCGTAAGACGCGGGAATTATCATTGCTAATTCTCCAAACACAAAGTAAGCCATCATCACCCCCTGTAACTAAAATTTGACCATCATGGCTAACACCAGTGCACTGAATCTGGTTTCCATCATGAAGATTCTCATGTGTAGAGTGAAGTCTGTCTTGATCATAGGTCACAAATCTCAAACTACGATCCGAGAAACCCCAGGCAACATACTTGGTACATGTTTGAGGCTTAAGTAAACAGTTTGTCCCTACCACAAAAATTTTCTCATTGACAGTAACAATGTGCATAATCGCAGATGAGCTCTTGCGTACTTCATGTGGAACAAGATAGGAGGAGTACTTGAGTAGATGAGGGGGGAGCTTTCTGTTGGATCGCCTTTTGACATGAGGTTTGAGGAATAGCTGCTTGGGTGTTTGCCCAAAGTGATTGATTTGAGCTAAAATAGAGGCTTTCAGCGCAGGATCTGTAACTGAGTCTATATCCACACTCCCCTCATATGTGTAGTGATAGAAAACATTCACAGCTTCTTCAGCTGCCTGTCCAAGGAGCATTAAATTAAACTAGAATAATGATAGACACATTTAAACATATAGGACTAGTAAAACTCAAATTCCGCTACTATTGAAAGCATACATCTTGCGAAAATCTCACAGTTTTATTGTTTTCTTCCAGATAAAGGAGCAAAAAGAGAGGAGATATACACATGAATAAGGGAAGATGGGGCAGAGAGAGAATCCAGCATACCTTCCCTCTTTGTTTATATCCAAAAATGAGGTCTATCCAGTGATGAAGATTTTCTGAAACGTAATCAGACTCCAGTGCTTCCCTATGCTTCCTGATGAATTCTCTAGCACTGCCTCTAGCCCATGGAGGTAACATGACATCGCCAACCTGGAAAAAGGGTTGTCCTTAGATTGTTACCAAAACAAAATAAGAAGTAACAGGTAATGCAGAGGGTAATGAGTATTGGTTGATATTGAAGAAAGGAAACTAAGTGGAAAGAAGAAGATTCAACAACTTCTGATCGAACCAACCTTCTCTCCTGATTGTTTCTCCCCCAAGTCGAGATTGAACCTATTGTCCAAGAATTCTGGCATGTAAAAGAATTCTGGAATCAATTCCTTGACATCGGATGTGTTGCCCCTCCCTGCTGCACTTAACCAAGTATCTCTAACACTATTGAAAAGACGGTCAGCATGATCAAATTGGCCACCCTGCAGTTTCTGATTCTCTACACTAAATGGTGGCAGGCGTAAAAGATAGAACAGGACAATCCCCGCACTAGAATAATGAGAGCCATAATGAAACTTCGGCACCTCAGGATCATCCCAACTGTCGTATCTGTGTAAAGATCAAAAATGAAAAGCAAATAAGGAATGAGGAATTTTTAACAACAAATCCATGTGATTTGTATCTCATTATACCTTTTCTTAAATTCATCTTCCCCTTCTGGTGTTTGGCAGCCCATTGGTTTGTCAAGCTTACGAAAAGTATTAGGATTGGTCAGGTCAAGATTTTCACTCTCATAATCTGCAAGAACCCAAGGAAACACTGGATATTGGGTGAGATCACTGTAGCCACGGCCAGCTAAGGTGTTGAGGTGCATTAGATATTGAAAATTGCTAATTTCTCCATTTTGCCACCTTTTTGAAAAGGATTTAGCCATTAACTTGAATAAACGACTGCCTTCATTAATTTCTTGTTTTGCTGAACCAGAAATTATGGGGTCCAACCTTAAGCAAGGACGAAATCATGAAATCAGGACAATAGGTTCAAATATTCAAGATAAGGAAGAAGCAAACCAACATCAAAATAAGCAGTGTAGCATGAGTAAGGCAAGTACGTATAAAGTAGAACCACACAAGAACAGAGAAACAAGTTCTGGAAGAAAATAAGGGCATCTTAGCAGGTCCACTACGCAAGGAAATTCTATTTACAAGGTTATTTCAGCAGAGTCACAGAACAGTGTATACATAAAGTGACCTGTTAGACTACCCAAATAGCATAGTAACCCACATGCATTACATCAGCAAGACCTTATGATCTTCCATTTGAAAAGCAACTTCTCATAAATATTTCATATACTGTATACCATTGCATATATGCCCATGATGAAACTTCACATTAAGGCCTTAATATGACCCACAATTTTCACACGGGTTTAAGGTTCCTTCATAATTTTAACTCCTTTCACTTCAAATCATGTTCTAGATCAGGCATGCGATGGATTTATCTATAAACATAAACCCTAACAGTCTTTATATGCAAAGACCAAAGCTTACATATTGTAACTTTGCTTGATGTTACCAGTAGGCTTTGATGCTACTGGAACCTATCACATATTTTCCCAGGATAATTGGAAATAATCATCAACATTACCGGTATTTTCAGTTTTCATATCATCAGCAGTAATAAATCACAGATTCACCAGAGAAGAAGCTATAGCACCAAATCCATGTCAGTTATAGGGCAAAACAAACCACATGGAGAAAGCTTAAACCTATCATTTTCATATAAAGGTAAATGACAAAGAATAGAAGCAGTGGGAAGTAGAAGCACTACATGCTACTCCTTGGAAGATTCATTGAAGCCAGATTTTTGAACACTTCTTCTCTTTCCTTTTTGTGAAATACCAGGAGATCATTGCACCCATCCATGCTAAATATCTCAATAGCAACAGGACGAAGCTGGTAGTCACGTTTCAAAATCTCATGAACATTGTTGAGCTTCCACATATGCCAAGGATGTGGTAAATTATCACTTGTACACACTTTTTCCTTGCCCCATGCCCCACCACTATAAGCCCATGCCCTTCCTCCAACATATGTCTTTATAGTTGTGCTCCAAGATGAAGTTGATTTCGACTGGAAATCAATACTGCCAGTAACATCCTTCTTTACACCCAAAGCCTGATCAATAACAGAGAGTTCATCTTCACATTCCTTTTCACATATGCACCCTGTATCATCTATGTAAAAATTCTCGATTACATATAAAGAGATTTCCCCTATCAGAAATACACCATCGTGTTTGTCCAGACCTAAAACTCGCTCGCAGTTATATTTAAAGCGGATCTTTTCAAGTGGTTCCAGATATGGTCTTATGAGATATTCACCGTCATCCTTAAGTTCCTTGTCTGACTTATGCTCCACAGCTTTGGCTTCATTGATCTTATTAGAAGATAATTGCCTAGAAGATTCTATTTCAGACTTTTCTCTTATGCTCTCTGACATTGGAGCAGAGACAGTACTGGACTTGACACCCAACTCAAGTGCTGAGTGAAGACTAGCATCATTCACACTGCTAGCTTCATCATCATTCCACTTGCTCCTAGCAGAATCCATATGTCTGTCATTATCTGCTTCTTTGAAAATCTCCCCATACGTCTCACTCTCAACTCCATTTTGATTGGAACTGTCATTGAAGAGATCTAAAAAATACTCAGAGTCAGTATGAGAAGCATCAGGCACATCTTCATGTTTTCCCTTTGACAGCTCAAGTTCTCCCAGCTCAAATTGCCCATCCAGAACATTTCGAACGGTATTAATCTTCAACATAAAGCGCACAAGCTTTTTGCGCATTCTATATGGACCTTCAATGGGACAAAGCTGCCATTCAGGATCTTCAGTTACAGGGGACTTAAGCATTGGGAATATTCCCCGCTCATGAACAAGTTGCTGAAGGAGGGTTTGCCACTCACTTTCAGCATGTAGAACCCAACCGTACTTATCTTGGCGAACAACTCTCAACTCAGTGGACATCGCATCACGAACCATTTCCAAAGCATATCTCCGTTCATTCAATTGCTCCCAATGTTTTAAGTCCAACTTTGAAATGTCTCGTAATCTTCTACTCATTTCTCTCTTACGACGTCCCTCAAGGCCGTTTATTGTTACACCAGGAAATTTTGCCGATCCAGTAATATACTGGACCCACATAATAGCTGCACACTGCTCCAATACTTTGTTGACTATCTGCTCAGAACCCTGAAGCCACTCAAAGAAAGCAGAAAGACTTCCAGTTAATAACCTGTCAAAACCACCATGTAATACATCCAGATTCTGTCCTTGATGAGCTTTAGACAGAAGCAGGTCTTCTAGTGCAGACCTGCGGTGCAACAGAAGATACTTGACAATGTCAACAGCCATGTTCTGAACATTTCGCCTATGGTCACACAGAAGAGACAATAGATTTACACAAAGGCAGCAATTTAGATCAGCATCCAAATTGATGGGACTGAAAATAATTCCCCTATGGGCAACTAGTAACTGCAAAACTGTTCCAATATCAATTCCTGATTCTCCTGGCAAATTACTTGAGGATAACATCTTCTTTGATTCATTATGTAAACCCAAGTTTGAAAGGAGCTCATCTTCTCCAATGTTGCCTAAGAATGATGGAAGAAAACAATACAATATCATGCGGTTAGTGTTCTTAAGGAGTGAATGTATGTAAGCATCAGTTTGTTTGCTTCCTCGTGTAATAGATAAAAGACCCTTTCCTACAGGAGCTGCATCTTCAATGCGACCATCTTTATTTGCTAACTGCAGCATTGACAATAAAAATTCCAGGGTCTTCAGCACACCAGCTGGCTGAGGAAAAGCACCCATGTAAACGCGGTCTACTATCATCCAGCACAACGCATCTAAGTTTGATGACCATCGACTTTTATCTAGCTTTTTCTCATCTTCCTCATCATCACGAAGAAGACGCCTCTCTATGAAGTTCATCAGTCTACTAAGGCACAAACCCTGAAAAACTAGAACAGGCTCAGGGTCAATGTATAAAGGTGCCATTTCCAAAACACTCTCAATAACTAGTGATGCTTTCATTTGCTCAGTTATGAAATCAGAAAGAACTTCTGCCAAAAAATCCAACATAGCAGTTGCTCCTGCAGAGCATGGACCGCCACCATAACCAGAATCATCAATTTCAAGGAGCACTTTTGGACTGACTACAAAATATGTGTTTGCATCAGATGGATATTGAGAACTAGACTTCAAGTCTGAACATGAATCTAGTTCATGGGCTGCCACAGAAGATTCTGTGGAAGGAGAAGCATTTAATGAAGGTTTGGGTTCATAATTGTGTGAATTTCCTAGCCATGAGGTCAATGCAACAACTGGAGATGTAGACTGCACAAGTGGAATTTTTGAATTTGATTTCTCTGATATGATGGGTGAATCCGATATAGTAAGAGATGCAGAACTTTGATCCATGTTACTGCCAACATTACGTGCACTAATTTCATTTGAGGAGGCAGAGACTTGGTCAACATTCTCTGTATCTGGGTTCTGAACAACAAAGCCACCTTGCACCAGCTGTTTCAAAGGATCAGGGGAACTAGCAGCCTTGAGATCTGCTTCATTATCAACAACATAATTTTTAGGTACTGGCGTATCTTCAGAGCTTGTACTTGCATGACCCTGGGGAAAGCTCCCTATGCTAATGGAGGTCTTGGCAGATTGTTCTTGTTCACGAGGCAAACTGGAGAAAGTATTTTGGGAACTGCACGTATCATCACAATCATTCAAGCTCTTTTCTTCTGTCTTGTCAGAGAGTGCTCTTACCATCTTCACAGCATAAGTTGCCCTGTAAGAAAAGCATCATAACCCCTAAACCTCAAATAAAAAGATGGGAAATTAAATATAGAACAAACAGATGATAGAATTTTACTTGCTTAAATCAAGCACCTACGGTTGGTGTCAAGGTAACTAAAATTCATCATCTGAAGAGGCACAAAGAAAGAAATACAAATCACAACAGACCATAAGAAGTATAAGGACAAACCTTATACAAGAGAAATAAAGGTCTGTGCAGTTTTCAAGAAATTCTGGCCTCCTACAAACAGCTGTAAACATTGGAGACATTTTTGCAAGATCAACCATAAATCTCAACACTGAAGTTGCAGTACTAGGAGCTGATGCCTCCCCACCCATTAAGCGTGCTGCATAAGTTTTGTGCATTAATGCTTCACCTTGAAGCTCTCCAGCCATGTCTGCATTTCCCTCCACAAGCTCTGCCACAAGGCTAGCACCAACCAGGGAAAGATTACCAGTTTGATGGGCAAGCATTGACTGTAAGCTCAACCTATCAAATGTAGATTTAGCCATTGCAATCACAGAATCCAATAACTCTACAAATTTCAACTCCACATAGCTTCCATCACTTGGCATCAGGGCATGAAAATCGAGCATGCGAACTTCTGGCAGTCTTGGATAAACAGGCTTTCCAAATATCAGACAGAATAATATATAATATATGTCTGGAGAATCATAAAAACTCGGGAGAACTCGCATCAAACCCTGGTAACCACCACTAGTGCGGAATTTAAGAGCAAATGTGGGAGAAGAAGCAAGACACACCCCAAGAAGAGTCATGATCCATCTCATACTCGTAGGATGAACAGCTTCATCAAGAAAATATGTGATCAGTTTGGATGAAACAATTTTATGCCATTGTTCAAGCAACTCTTCTGATTCTATGGTTACTTGTAAATCAATAAGCATCTCCAGCAGCATATTCCTCACAATTACATGCTTACCCATTGATTCTCGCATTACTCGATCCCTTGGTTTCAATTCAGGTGGATCAAATGACATAATCACAAATCTAACCACATTTTCAAGTTCAGAAGCTAGAAATCCATCTTCCAAGATGACCCCAAGCAAGACAACTAGTTTCTCTAAAACAGGAACCTCAACATCACCCCGCTGTAATGTCACTAGTAAGTGTTGAACAAGGTTTATTCGACGCAGAACAGTAAGATTATGATTTCTATACCAGTGCATAGATACTAAATGCTCAAGGAAACTTAGCAGTGCAATTTGAATTGGGACTGGAGCTGTAACCCACAATGTCCAGTCCAACAGGACATGTTCAACCATGTCTGCATTAGACAACACAATGCAATTTGAAGTTTCAACTGGTATATCAGAGTTTTCCAGCTCAGAAATATGACTGAATGAATCCTTCTGAGCAGAAAAATCATCCATATCACCATGAGATCCAACTGAAGAAACTTCATCACGAAATTTTGACAAGCTAAGGTCCTCAAAGCTGGATTCCTGAGAAGTTTCAGTAGGAGGCATAGTTTGGCCGTTTTCCAGTTTCTTTGGCTCATCATAAGAAGCTTCACATGCCGCAATTTGGAAAAAGATTTCCAGACATTGCATATCAAAGAATGACATTCTACGATGAAGAAATAAAGATAACAAATGGTAACCCCTGCATGTTTGCATATCTTTCACGTTCTGGGGATTCTGCTGCAGTGCGCAGGCCAGTAATATCAATGCCATGTGAAGCATATCCCTTGATTCAGCAGCTTCAACAAGAGTCAGCACTACAGCTATCCCACCAATGGGACGTATAGTATCACCAATCACACATTGCCTACAGATGTGGACATCCCCATACAGACGTCCAAATCGTGGTATACCTGGACAAAAAAAAAAAAAAAAGAAAATGAAGAAACATTCATGAAATAATTCTCAGAGTAGCATCCTACTTTATAAAGATACCCACTCCCTAAGAACATTGAAAAACACACAATCCAGACTGTAGTAACTCACCTCCGATAGGAGAAGCAGCAGCTGAAGTTGGATCAACCAAATTGAGCAAGGAGAACGTCCCAGACTCCCGAATAGCTTCAGTGCATGTTCCATCAAATGCAAATATAAGTTTCTTCCCAGAAAGCTGTAGTGAAAGATTTGCTAACCTTTCCAAATCCCAAACAATTCCACTACCATCTGCCTTAGAATCCCCTTGCTTGCCAGCATTTTCAAGTTTTTGTGTATTTACCAATGACAAGTCATCATCCAAAGAATCTAAGATAGCCATACTCCCACCACCACAAGCCTGATTGGGCACAAAACGCAAAAGATCCGAATCTTGGAAAAGCCCTCTATAGCCTCTACCGAGAATGAACATAAAACATATACACCCTGCTGTGAGCACCTCCTCAAAAAGATAGCAACAACGGAGTTTCCATGTTAGGTCACTAACTCTTGCACAACTCATAGGGGTTCCAATGGTTACCTGCAAAGGCGTCCCTAAAGGGGATGGAGAATAACTTAGTTTCCCTGTGTGTCTTAGCTTCCCATCAAGGTAAACATATGCAACACTAGCTTGGAATAGTCCAGCAAGAGCATTTGGTTTACTGTGAACAACTGCAAGGTGATGCCACCTCCCTTCTTCCAATTCTAATCCAGAGAAAGACAGGGAGGAAGAGTTGCTGGTAGCAAGGGTTAGAGCACCATCCTCCTGAAGATAAAGTTCTGCATAGGATGTGCTCTTGTTATTTGCCGTGCCAACAGAAAATATTCGAAGAATATGGCGCTCACAGCGAGAACCATTAGAGCCACTCCGTCTCTTAGAAGGACCAACTTCCAGTGGTTCTGTTTCCTTACCTTGTGACTTCAGGTAATTTTTAAACTGAAACCAACATATAAACGAATATCCAGCAGCAGGAGGCCATGATCTTTCCCCCAAAGAAACCTGAATTGAAGCATGCCCCATTTTGCTCATGTCCATCTCAACGAATGGTGCCAAAGATACATTCTCCAAGGCTATGTCTTCCATAAGGATCAGCCTCTCCATCATATCAACAAGAATAGGACCCGAATTCATGAGCCTCATTTGTAAAATATATCTAATAATCAGATGAAGTTCGGAAGGAGACAACCTATTACCAGAAATAATAACCTTATTTTCCGACAAATAGATGTGAGACAAACTGAGTAATGTTATAATTCACACAAAAGGCAAATTGTTCTACCTATATGCCCCAAGAACTTCCACAATCTTCAATGTATAAGAAAGCAACGGAGATGAGCCTAAAAGGAAAGGACGAATCATCTCCAACAGAAGTTCCACACAACCTAGAGAAAACAAGAAAATGGTAAAGAAATTACCAGATAACCTAATCGATAAAATTAAAAAGAATTGGAAGATTGCCAAAAATATCCATTTCTCACCCACAGAAGTGAGGTTTTCCTGGTTAAATGACCCAGCCCGAGCAAGCCTATCAATGAGGTTTAGTAATTCTAGTTGCACCTTGGGAGTAAAGAACAATAATGAACGAAGCAGAACTCTAATGGCGCCAGGGTTGTACACTCGTTCCTTGTCCAGATCACAAATACCAGATGTAGTTAAAAGAGAAGTAACTGGTTCAGATTCATTGACATTGGGTCCTACACTCTCTGATGAGGGTGGAAGCAAAATTTCAAGAGCAATCGCTAGCAACAACTGTATAACTTGCTTTTCACACTCAACACAAAGCAAGCCAGATTCAGATAGAAGATCATAAAATGTTTGGGACAATATAATAGAATGCACTTTCGTCCTATTAATAGCATTGCCACACACACCAGCTGTAATGAGGCGCATTAAATACGTGAAGACCTTCATGCAAACCGCCAAGGAAGATTTTCCTGCCTCTCCTCCATCACCCTGGAAACTATGTAGTGTGGTCAGTAAAAGAGAAAACCCAGTGGCTTCACCAAAGACCCTCTGAGCTGAACTGTTAACTCCCAGTATGCGCCACAAGGCACTCATCATGTCACATTTAGCATCAAATTGAAGCTTATATTGATTCCCCATACCGTTAGTAACTATTCCACTTTTTAGAACTTCAACAAGAGTGCCTAATTCTTCAGGATGAGCCTGGAAAATGGAATCAAATGATCAAGCAAATTTACTCCAAAGAACGATCTAGCATCAGTGAGCAAGTGACAGGAATTATTTATAAATGAAGTACATGCAAACGTGGAAAATATTTTAATATTTATAACTTCAAAAGCTAATCATCAAAGCACCAGTTGCAAAAGTCCAAAATATATGAGAACACAAAACTGAGAGTGGTAACTATCGATCCAAATGTTCAACACATGAAGATTTACAAACCTGAGCAACATCTTCAGCAATCAAACAAGACAATATCCGAAGGACACCAGGACGATGAACACTAGAAACCAGAAAAGGAAGAACAGTAGCTACACCATTAGCTGAACGAAATGATGCTTGATTGGCTTCAGTTTTCTTCACCAAAGAGATCATACAGTCCCATGCAACAGATATTGTGCCCTCAATTTCAAAAATAGGAAACTTCCCTGAACCAGATTCCATTAGCCTGGGTGAAGAGATAATAGCATCTTTTGTATCCAAGTGTTTCTTAAAACTACTCAAGCTAGATTTTTTATCAGAATGGTTAAAAGTAACACTTAGTTGCTCTTCTCCCAAAAGAAACTTGTGCTGCTTCAAATCATCTAGCAGGACTTCAAGTACGCCAACTTCTCGAAGCACTTTCTTGTATTGTTGATCAAATGATAGAAGTTTTACAAAGAAAGATAGTATTGTATGCTTCAGTTCTGATGTTATTGGTTGCTGCAATAAGCAACACAGAGAGAGTAATTCCTGCTCGGGGACACAATTCACCACAGTCACGGCATATTCAAGAATTTTCAAGATTATCTCTTGCAATGATGCTGGAAAACCAGCCATATTTAGGACTAAAAGTGGAACTATTCGCAATTGTTGACACAGTGTGTAGTTTTCAATGTGACTGGAGAATATCTTAAAGATTCTATTCAAAACTTCTGCCTGCAGTTCCCTATTATCTGCCTTGAGAAAAATGTTTTGCAGCATCTGAACTGCCTCAAGGTCTTTTACTTTACTGTTGTCTATATCCCAATGTTCATCAACAATCCGATCAATAGATGGTGCAGGACTTCTGCTACGGCCACCAACCTTGGCATGAGAAGACCCAGAACCTTTACCCCCAGAAGATCCTATTGGCTCAGCTAGGCCAGTTTGAGCTAGACTAACAAGAACATCAAGCAGTCTAGACAGAGCAGGAGATAAGTTCTCGAATGGGGGGTCCTCTTTCTCTGTCCTATCCTGTCCCTCGACATACTTCATTGTGTCAGAACCATTGGAAATCTTATCTTGGTCAGAATTGATAGAAACCCGGTTTAGTCGCATGGCGGACAGAACCAGTGCAAACTGAACAAGAAACTGATAGCCATGGGCATTGTGTATATCTTCTCTGAGTCTGATACCACCAGCCTCTACAATTCAAGGTTGCACACATTTGAACATGTATAAGAACATTTAAGCTTACTACAATCTTAAAACCGTAAATGATACGTAGGCATTCTAGTAAATTTTCATTTGAGCACTCAAGAACAAACAAATCTAGGCATCATAAGAAGCCTTTCAATCACTTGAAGGAAAAATCAAGGGCCAATTACCAGGTCTATATGACAACTCAACACATTCTAGTAACAAGTCCACAATGCCCATAGTATAGGAAGAATCACCACAATCTGGATTGAAATCTTTGACTGCCATTAAAAGAACTTTAATCTGCAAACGAGAGAAAAAAGTTGGAAGGAGCTTTAAAAAGAATGATAGAAAGTGATGTAAACAGAAAGAAATTTTCTATTTAGAAGCTTGAAAGATTAAAAAAAAATACCTATGTTCTATGAAATGTTGGAATAAGCATAACAAATTACAGGACATACAAAATAATTATTCGGATGCTCTGTTGTAGGAGATGAGCTGTGGGAACTCAATGTGCAATTAAAATCCCCATATTACTATAATGATATTGATATGAGGCATATCATATGGTGGCAATACCAGATGATGTTTTCGTATGTATCTGGCCGTGCTCCCGTTATCGTTGACCAAAAGAAGACCTAGTATCTGGATCATTAAAGAAACATAAATTTTGAAAAATCAAGTTGCAACCATCAGACCATAAGATTTTTCAACATTAGACCAAATAAGTACAATTTTAAGGAAACTTATGAAGCACTCCACAATTGCAACTTATGCAATTAAAAAAGAAAAACTGTATATTACCTGCATTGCATGCCTATGAAGTTGTATTTTGTGCAGTGGAACAAGGCCTTCTTTATACTGAAAAAAAACTTTCAACGACCCATTGGCAACCATTTGAAACAGCAACTGAAGTGAATCATCCTCTACCAAACTCTGTGCTGCTGATGGGTGACTTGCCAAAGCTTTCATGATATGGACTATACTTCCCTCAACCTGCAATCCAATTAATTAGCATAATTTGTACTTAATGTCACTCAAATATACACAAATCAGTCATATGTGGTTTGAGATGCAAACTGCATACAAAAATAAGTAAGAATCAGTACAAGATGATTTCACAACTTTAACTCATTCCATGATAGAACTATTGAAGTAATAATAAACTCAGAGGGGAGATATATCCCTTCAAGCAATCATGCTTCAAGAACCTATATCCTTCAAACAGTTAACATCCTACCCCCTTCTACTATACCATAGCAATTTCAAGATGGTTAAAAGATTATCCATGAAGATATAAAATGTCTACATGATAAATGTAAAAATGATATGTACAACTAGATAAGAGATTGAACATAATTCTAGTAGTTCCATGACATCTTCATATAATAAAAATAAAATAGAAGGCAAGAATTTATAAGTTACCAACTGGTAATCTATTATCCAGATGATAAGCACTATTGACACTATAAACAGCCTTTATTCCAAACAAGGCACCAAGATCATATTTGATGTAGATGAATAAAATAGAAAAAATAAATCAACAAATTAGGCCTAGAAACTAGATGAATGGGACTAGGACAGAAAAGGAACTTAGGCTTATGTAATAAAACCTTATGGTATTAAGACAATAACTGTAGTCTGCTGAGAACAGGGCAGGTCAGTTATTTACAGCATTTTGATATAAAGTTAATTGTACTAGGATCTCTTAAATGAAAATCATAAAATCTAAGGTCTAAACCAAGTATGAAAAGTACTTAACATATTAAAATAGGAAGAACAAATTTAGGCCTAGTTTTGGAGAAGAAATTAAATCTATTCAAAGTTAGCTTATATGTAAAAACTAATTCAAATTAATTTAGCTCCTGTATCAATCTCCTCAGGTTCAAAAAGAACTCAACTCTGATGAGTAGGTCTTGACATACTCATCTTAGTCTAGATACACTTTTCTTGGCTCATCATCATCAGTGCAAGTGCTTTCTTTTGCTGGGTGGCCAAGCCATTTCACTAAAAATCTAAGATATTGATTACCATGCCTTGAGAACTTCCTTTACATCTAACATTTCTACAACAATTAAATTAGGAAGAACAAAACTAAGCCTCTTTCTGAACAAGACGCTAAACTAAACCTGTCAAATATTTTATATTTAAAAAACTAATTTTGAATTAATTGAGCTCAGTATTAAAATTCAGGCACTATAGACAAGTTCATGGCTTGTGTTTCTCAAAGATACCAAGAGAAGACAAATTCAATGTTTTAGTTCATCAAACAAATCCATCACCCAACAGCTTTCACAAACAAATTCAGGAACGACAAGTGTTGAGATGCCCAAGAGGGAGTAGAAAGAAAAGCAAGGAATAAATCATGTCAAATGCTGGCCTATAACACAGTTTGCTCACAACACTCAAAGAGATGCTACACCTACTCCCCTTCTTCCGAACACACAGAACAAAAAAGAGAAGCAAATGTGTCATGATTAACAATACCAACTAGAAGATCAGAGTCATGTTTAAAATGCTACCTCAAGCAGGCGAACTTGTCTGACGTCACTATCACAATCTGTTTCAATTTCTAATGGAACTTCCGTTGGAGAAGCCTTTTGTATTGGATTGGATTCAGAACTCAGTAGTGCATCTAAAATATGAATGAGACAGCAAAATATCCCTGAATCAAGGAGTGACTGCTTATCAACAGGCTGCAAATAAAGAAGATAGACTTTAATTATTGAATATTAACAACCAAACAAACTTGATAAATATTCAAACAACCAAACAAACTTGATATAGTAATTAAATCAATTAAAATGTATCCTTGCAAGGTTTTCCATAATTGAGAAAATTATGGTGGAAAATAAACAATAAATCTAACTCACATTCAGTGTCAAACTCATTCAAAATTATCCCCCAATAAGCAAAGTCAATAAGCATAGATAACGCTTTTATGTAACTAAGGAAAATGATCACAAACCACATAAATGCCACAAAAATAGAGTAATTCCCTTCCAGTATTTTACAAGACTATGCTGTGACAAGGAAGCAAGAAAAAGCGAGAACTTCAACTATGAAGACTGGTTTATGAGGACAAATACCCCAGATACAAGGACTTCTAAAGCAGTTAACACATTAGATCCAGGACTGATGCCATCCTGCAGAAAAGACACAGAAGCACCTTTAAACCACTAATATTCAAGACGAAAACAGCAGCATACTTGACAAATGTTTGGAAGACAAACCTTTGTTACTTCGGAAAAGAAATTCAACAGTTTATCTACATCCAAAGATCTTGTTTTGTTGCTGATCTTTAACTTCTCAATATCAGATACAAATGCTCTTCCAATGACGAAGCAGAATATATGTGTCTCAACTAACCTGTGGCTCAAGAATTTTCAAATTATTTCAGCTATTTGCGAGCTTATGTGGCAGAAAAGAGAAAAGAGTATTCACAATAAATGAAGTCCTTGATTTGGGATATTTTAATGGAGGTCAAAAGCAAGTTCACTACATGGAAGAGAAAAAAAAAATCTTGGGAAACAAAGAAAACCAAGTAGATCCTAAGAATGTTATAACCTATGCAAAAGTCAAGTTTGACATAAAAGAGGAGATGATAACAACCATTTAGCCACAAATATCAAGACTAAAGATTTGAATAAGCATGTACTCGAAGAATAGTTGCATGAAATTACAAATGCTAAACAAACAGACAAGATTACGGATAAATCATCAGTTTAACAATATTTATTAAATTTGGCTTGAAACCAACATGTTCAAAAGGAGAGATAATTCGTGTATCTGAATTGAAGTAAACCAATGGCAATACCAATCTTGTGGCAATCATTTTATGACATAAAGAAAAACAAATACAGTTTAAGATATAAGAGGAACAAGTCCCTACACAGTAACTAATTGAGCTACACTTGCATGCTGTTTGACTAATCTACAAAAAGCATCTACAGTCAAGTTCAGGGCCATTTCTTTCTCCTGCACAGAAAATTGAAGAGCTATTAGCACTCACATGCCATAATATTCTGATAAGTAAATGATTTCCATTAGCATACATGAGGCAAAAGAAGATAGCATAGTAGAAGTACAATAAAAGATAATACATAAAAGCAAAGTACTTTTTCGGAGCTGGATGAGCGGAATTCCTCCCAAAATCTTTTGAAGTCCAATTCCAGTTCATGACTGTCTCTGCTTTGACAAGGAAAAAGGAGAGTTGGGAAACTGACAGTTGGAAAAAGAATTTCATACAAGTGCAAAAGAGCATTCTATAAACTGTCATGATTGATCCAAAATACTGTAATTCTGTATAATTGAGTATGTCTTCAAATCTAGCAACAAACACTCCATGATTTATGTAGAGAATCCCATAATAATAGATAGTCCCTTAATTAAGGGATTATCCTTATAGAGTATCCATAGTTGTAATATCTAGCTATATTAGGGATATTTCCAAATAAGGAGTCTTCCTAATTAGGAAGATTCCCATAACTATGTACCCTAGCTCTATATAAGCATAGCAGTATCTGTACATCTTTTTTTATCAACTGAATAAAAGTCAG
>JAOTAX010000009.1:14976431-14992534 GCA_025629825.1 Erythroxylum guanchezii | reverse complement strand
TGCTAAGAAAGCCCTATCAATCTCAGCTTATGTCAAATTTACTATTTGACCCTTCCAGTAGGGGGTGGGATGTTACAAATCTGCTTATAATAAACTATTTTACTATCAAGTGATATCCTATAAGAATGAGAGTTATAGAATGTCTTAATCTAAAATGCATTCTTATCTTATGTAGGCTTACATGAATTCTTTATCCACAAATCTTCTTACTCACTGCAGTAACTGACAGTGCGTCATAACGTTAGTCAAAATAAATTAGACTACTACTATAATAGTGGTGAGTCTAAGTCAATCCCACAGAAAGAGTGTGTAAAGTTGTTGAAATGAAATTAATCAGTATTTAGGTTTAGGGGGTTTTGGTTTTAGAAATAAGAAAATAAAATAAAGCTAAACTATCCAATAAAAGCAATTTAAAGAAAGCATGAAAAAAAATGATAAAAGTGAGAAATTTAGTGGGGACCCAGTTCTTTGGTTCAATCTTGACCTACACTCTAATTAAACATATTCTATTGATTTGTTGTTCTCTTACCTCTCTTTAAACTATTAATCATGGGTTAATAATTAACCGAGTTTTCCTTTAGGTAGTGTTAATCAAGAAACAATCGTTAATTGAACCTAACCACCAAATAACATTAGGATACGATCTCTAAATTCAATTAGGCAGTAGCATTAAAAATTAGGAAAACCAATTAATCAAAGAAACAATCACATACGATGCGTCATTTAACCCAGGTTATGTTATCCCTAATGATTACGAATCACTAATCGCTACATATAAATTAAAAACAATTACGGATTATATTGAAATTTTAGCAACAAGTTTGTAAATAAATGATCTAATAAATGCATTAAAATCATCTTTTCACAATACCCAAATCTATACACATCGGATAACATAAACAATTTCTAAAGAGAGAAAGAAGCAATAAAACAATGGAAAAATACACTTAAATGGATTGCCGAAGTTGATGTCACCTTCAAACCGACGTTAGGTTATCTAGCCCTCTCTTCATTGTGTTGCCCAAGAGCTCTCCCCATAGATGACCTTCAGCCTAAAAAATGTCCCTCCAAAGAACCACTCTGCCATGCCTCTCTTCTTTGTTATATCCGAATCATCCTACTACAATGCCTCTGTTATTTTTTTTAAAACCAATACTTCCCAAAACCCTCGTTACTTCTTTGCCCAAACTTTTGTGTTTTAGGCTGCTCCTTAGACATTGTTGTGCTTCCGTTTTGGTTTGCGTTTTATTCTTCTTGGATGCCTTTTGTTGTGTGTTTCAACGTCTTGTACCCATCATCTGCGTGTCGTCATTTCCTACTCCTTGGCTGTGCTTCTGTGTTGTGGTTTTGGGTTCCTTATTTCCCACTCTACTGGAGTGTTTTGGTCTCTCCCCACCTGTTGCATGCGTATTCTCCATAGCTATGCGTTTCATGCTCCACGTCCCTTGTATGTAAAAAAGATGCATGGGCGTGGAATAACTCACGCTCATGCATCCTGTTGCACAACCATGACACACACACTCACGATTATGCAACTTTTCCAATATAACTGTGAGATATTTTAATGCTTCATTCTTCATTTCTTTTCATTTTCTTTTCTTCTTCTTGCTCCAAGAAGACAAAGGATTGTGAATCTTCAAAAAATGACCAAAATATCGTACTTTCGACTCACTTTAACTTCTTTGCTTATGAATTGTGCCTAAAATCACATATGAGTCAAAGTGAGTATCCTAAGTAATTTCAAGTCATTAATCACTAAGTATTATGGAATAATTATATAATCAATAACTCTTAGCCTTTCTTTCTTTATAAAAACATACTCAAATCTCATAAAATACTCATGTTTTTCAAAGATTTCCTAAATAGGTCAACGTAATTAAATATCTTTCCTTACTTCAGAACAAGTCTCTCATCATCTAACTAGGAGAGAAAAAGTGTGGATATTTAGGTTTCTTATTCCTCTCTTTATTATAACTGACTTTTAGGCTACTAATATCACCATCACCACAACCAACATCAATCTCATCATCACTTAAGTTAATATTCTAAATACCAATACACCACTTACTTATGGTAGCTAACCTTTCTTCTGTATCATATCCATAAATATCATTAGGAATTTCTTCACTTTAATATCCTAAGCCACTGATATCTATTGATTGGCTTTCGTAGTATAATAGGTCATCTGAATCATGTGATGCTTCATATCTATATTCAACTTTAAATGTTTCTGAAATGGGTTGATTTGAGGGTCCATATGTAGGTGCTGCAACTGGTGTATTTGTGGGTACTAGTAAACCTTCCTCCTCATCATCATCTCTAATTACCTCAATCAGAATATCAACCTTAGGGTTAGTAACTTGGCTTAACTTGAGGTACTTTTCCTTATCTATAAACATCCCTACTATCTTTATTTTTCTTGCTTCAATTACACCAACCAAGCTCCTTATATCATTGTTATTCTATAATGGCCTCAAACCATCTTTAAAGGACTCATATGGAAATTTATAGGTAAAATCCCACACTTTTCCATACCCTAACCTCTTACCATTAAGCATAAAATCAACCAAGGTAATCTTATCTACCTTAAAAATAAAAAAATCTTTCTCTCCACCTTCATATACCATTTCTAGTTTAAATTTGAGGCATCCTTTACAAAATTACTTAAAACTAATTTTGGGATTTAAAGTACTTGCCATTTCTTAAACAAAATGTACAACAAAAACAAATATCACATTATGCAATTATAGTATCAAATATATGTAAATTTAATATATTACTGACTTGTTTAATTATGCAAATGTTGTATGAGTTCATTTAATAGTTCATATTGATTGATCTTGGTGGCAGTGATATGACTAATTGTTTATTATTATTAGGATATAAAGGAATAAGAAGACAATGCAAACTGATCATGTTGTAAACATAAAAGTAGTGTACAAAGAATCGAAAAACTATTTCTAACCAACACACACATTATAATGGAAACTTTGGTTGCTTATGACCTTAGTTGAATTCAACTAGTCCATTATACATTCACTAACTAGTACATCATTGCTAGGTAACAATAAACCATCATTTATTTATACACTTAATCTTAATCTTCACCCTAGATATAATAGTACTTAGCTATACAAAGTTATAGATAATGTAAATTACCATTAGTATAATTATCTAGAAAAACAAAAGAAGCAAAATATTGCAAAACCAAAAGAAAATAGGTCCCATATATGTTTATTGCATCAAGTATAAATTATTGTTCAAGTAATGTGATTAATATGCTTTACAACCCACTATATGGACAAACAATCTAAGTAAACAAACACTTGAACAAGGTAGTTGGTTAAGAACTTGTTAACAGATGAACACAATATTTAATAACTAGGCCAGTTTCTATTTTTCTAGAAGGAATTAGTTAAACTCTTTGAAGAGTCGGTTCCTAAGTTAAGGAAAAAGTGTGGTTTATCGACTCAAGTTGTGCAAAATAAAAATTTTGAAAAAACAAGAAACCAAATGATCTAGTCTTGTAATCAATTCTTAAATTGAAATAGCACAAATTAAAGCATAGAAACCATTATACCTAAAATCTAGTCTCTAAACCAAATTAAAGGGAACTTGAGGTGTAGGGATGAAGCAAACACTACCTTGGTCTCGTCTCCACCTCCCTACTCTTTACCTTGATGTTGGCTTGCTCGATTTGTGTCTCCTTGCAGCAAATGGGATGCACTCCAAGGTTTTCACCAAAGATTGATTAGAGAACCAAAATTTCCCAATGCTAGATGGTGTTTTAATGGCCTAACTTTGACCCTAGAAAATCCCCAAATTAAACTATTTAATAGGTGATTGATTACTCAACACGTGAGCTAAATGGAAAAGCTAATTTTGGCCTTTAAAGAATGAGATAAGAGATAGGCAAAAATCGGTAGCTGGGAAGAAGATAAGCAAAATCGGCAGCTAGGGAGAGAGATAAGCAAAAATGGCAGCTGGGAAGAAAGGTTAGGTTTTTATGAAAATCATCTTATTTTTAGAGACAAATTAGAGTGGTCATGCCTCTTGGATTATCTCAATAGTCCTTGTAGAAATAAAGTTATGAAAGAAACAAGTAAAGATCAATTACTCATGATGCTTTAAACTTATCCTAATTGCCACTTCATTTGACAACTCACGGTGAGTAACTTCCTCTCCATGGTTGGCCATGTTAATGGTCCATTTAGTTACCACTTTGCCATTTATGTTTAATCTCATGCTTCAAAATAACTAAACATTTGACCTAGGTACCATACAAATATACCATATAATAATATGCATTATTTTGTTGAGCAATAAATCTATATGACATGTCATGCATATTAAATAAATTTGTCTAGGATTAAATTTGTTATCCAATAACATTTATTCTAATACCATAGGATGACTAAAATAATTATAACACTCATAATTAATTTTATCATCATATTCATATCTCCATATGATATACTATAATAATGTCCTTTTTAATCAAATATATGTCATGTTGAAAATATAATTAAAACTCCTTTTATTCCATAAATCATAAGAGGTATCTAGCAAAATACATTATAATTACTCAAATGACATAGATGATAAGTATCGTACGCAAATTATGATCCTAAAGCAATAATTTCCCATGTCAATTCTCTTGTCATATAATATCCTGAATAAATACAAGATTAGAATATGCCATTCTTGCCAATTTATTCTTTTTTTATCTCCAAAGTAAATCGTAAATATGACTAACTCCTTAATCATATTGCATGCATACAATATTACTTTATCAAGGGCCCTATAGATATTATCGCATATATTATATATGAGGGACCACATTATTCTTGATGAGAATTTATCCTCCACACAAGTCACACATATTGTGGCATTATCTGTATAGTTACCTGTTATGGTTAGCTTTGAACAATACCAACAAATACACGTTTCTCATATAAGAAAATGAACATCTCATACCATATAATTCAAGACACGTATGAAACATTAATGACATAAACACAATTCTAATAATGTTTCATTTAAGGTATGTCCAATACCATAATCTCCATTATGTATCTGTGTGATTGAACCAATAAATTTTTATCGAATAGTTTACAGAACATCACCATCATTTAATCCACACACTAATCTTTTACTGATCAATTAATATTTCATGTTAATTACTAAGACTAGTGACATTTCAGAGTAATTAGTATTTTTCTATTACGAAGTTCTACAATCTAAGACTCAACTCGAATAATCCATAAATAATGAAAACTTATGAAACAAAATGATATAAATAATCCAATTCATGAACATAACTATTAGAATACAACCATCCAATGGTTGGCTTGTAGATCATAACACTAACAAAAAGTGAGTCTATAAAAATAATCTTATAACTCATTTCACACGGATACTATAGAGCTGTGATCCTCTAAGATTACCTTAATTCTATGCTGCAATTGTTGGAAAAAGAGGAGTGCTTTTCAAGTATACCGTCTATTTTTAGAGGACAATATCATCTACCACATTTTCTTTCATTTGAGGACTAATGACAATTCCCCTCTTTAGTTGTTCCAATTTTTCCTTCGAGTAATTCACTGCAACATTTTGGTAAGTGATACCTTAAAATAATTCAATTATTCCAATTGTTGATAAGTGATTTGTCATCAATAATCTACTAGCTAGAAAATGTTCAAACTTCAGGAATTCTGTTTTAAAAAATCTATAAAATGTGTTTGTTGTGCAAATGTGTTTGCTAAGCAAAATCGATTTTTGTTCTAGAAATCCAAAAAAGGTGTTTGTTAAGCAAAATGTGTTTGTTGTGCAAATGAATTCAACTATTAAAACTTTATTACAATCCAACCAAAATGAAATTATGATTAATGTTATATCAAACTCAAGAAATATGCATTGTTACAATTGTTAGACCTGCCCTAACTCATTTATATCATCTGCTTAATAGCTATTAACACAACAAGAACTAGAAACTAATGTGAAAAGTAAATTACCACAAGTACATTCTGCGCTACACACTGAAAATTAAGACTTGGGGTCATCATCGTTGCATTAACATGAAAGAAAGCTATTAACAATCACCAAACTAGAAAGAAATAACAATAAGATCATGAAAAAAACAGCCTGATCAGACAAGAAACTCGCATTAGCTTCGTTTAAACAAAGCATATGCATTATGTCGAAAGAAAACAAAAACTAGCATTCCCATTTCCACAAACTAGCAAATACTTTACACTAGAAGAAAACAAAAAGAAATGGAAGTTACCTGAGAATTGAAATTAATCCCACAACTTACCAAAATCAAGACTCTATTCTCACTACTTCTCAAAAGGAGATTTAAAATTGCTTCCTAATTAATTGAAAAGAAACAACCCTAATTCGAAGAATGTCTGGTTCTATTCGGGAGATGATAGAACCAGACATCAATTTGGCCTCATACGACATTGCTTTCTTAAATTGGTGAATATTCCGCCAAGTAGCACACTATGGTCTGTGATGATGCTCCTTATCAAATGCGCAAGATTGAGGTTGTCGTTTTTCCCCTTTAACATACTTTTGCAGCCTTTGCTTAATCTTTTAGATCAACTTACATGTTGGATAATGGATACTGCACGGTTTAATTATGAATTCAGAAAGTAAAGAAAGGGTTTGATCAGACACTCTGGTGGAAGACATTCAAAAGGTACGCGCATTGCTTTCTTAACTTGCTCATTCATTTTACATCACGGCTAGAAACTATTGTCTATCAGTGTTTGTTAATTTTTGCAGCCTAGCATTTATAACTGGAAAACCTTGTTATCTTCAATTTACAGATCTTGGATGATTCGATTGATTCTCAATTTTTCGACAATTTGTGAAATAATTGAAGTGATCTCGATAAAAGGCTCAACTAAGTTTGACATCAAAATGGACAAAAGATTAGGATAATTTATATAAACTACTACTCTTTCAGAATAAGAAAATTATGAAATTTAACGTATCTTCACTCGTGCTGAATTTTTGGGCCGTAGAATTGTCGTTTAAGCAAATCTCTCATGTACAAGCACAAGAGGTTGTAAATACCTTTTCTTTTGCAGTCATCTTATGGCCTCTTCTGCATATCGATTCTTATACCCAACGACCCTATATGGGGAGGATTCGAATTACAGGTGTGGTTCCTATTGCATAATTTCTGCAGATTTTTCGTTTATCCCGTAACTGCAAAAAGAAGAAATATGTGATGTTTCTAACTTTTATTCTGATCTACTTGTATGGTAATGTTTCTAGAAAAGTCTTTATCCCTATAAGAGACTGCTTAAGAATCATATTTCCTGGCTTGTTTTTGACTTTTTGAGTGGCATTCCTATTGGCTTAGTAAACCCTGATTTTTCTATACTAGAGCAAAAATTCCAAAGGGACTCTTGGTTATTCTTCATACAGGCGATGCGCTTTTCATTCCAGAAGGCCGCCGAGATTTAACTCGTAAAGATTGGCAGATAATTTCTTTTATTAAGGGCCTTTCTTCCTCCTGTTTGTTAAGAAAACGCGCTTTGCAATTTGTGTTATTTTTTAATCTTGCTTTATACACGCGGCGTAGGAACTTTTGATAAAACATATACTTCCTTTTTTTGCTTAAAACGATAAGGAATTTGGAGTTTGAGTTTGCCTTATCCAAGACTTAGAAATTGGTACTTATATGATTTTATATGATGTGGTTCGAGGTAGTATTATATTTAACAGAAGGTTAAAGGGACAAAGTTTTAGGGGTTCTGGGTATCGCTATGATACAAATCCTCGCAGAAGTTCTATTGGCAAATAGTTTAATACCCTTCACACATTTATTAGCATCGACATCACGAATTGTCATTTCATCTTGGATGCATTTCCGCATCTTTCAACAGTTGGTTAGATTAATGATTTTCCTAGCTGTTGCAGGTTCCATCAGGTGGAGAGTGACAGTTTAACCATATCCGTTAAGTTTTGTTGGTGGTGAAACATATTATCATGTTAGAACATACGGATTAAAAACTGGGAAGGTTGTCCGATTCTATTATAAATGTTGATAGCTAACTGCGGCTGTGCTTTGTTACATATCTTGCCTGCTCCATCAGATTGGTGCTCGGAATTCAAGATTGGTGGATAATGAAATGGTATGTCCATCTCATATTATTCAGTCCTGATTGAGGGTACTGGGATACCAGGCTTTCGAATTGATTACTATATTAAGGTGAGTGTGTTGGCATGAAACCTTTCCCAAGTTTTATTGCTGTCAAAATTGTGATCTCTGAGATGGCACAGTATAGTTCATTAGTTCTACTGCTCTAAGGAGAAAATTGTTAATGTGAAGAGAGAGACTGAAGAAATACGGCCTAAACTAATCTTATGCTTAGCCTGTAACACATAATAGTATCTTAGTTACATGTCCCATATCGAATGTAAAAGGCCACCGTCTTCCTGAGAACCGCTCACCAGGACGTGGTCAACGTCTTTCTAAAGTTTTCTTAAAACGTAAGCTCTCTTAACAGGTTAGAAAATCTTTATGCTTACTAATGATCTGACCAATTACAGGAGACCTTACCATTTATATATAGCTTCCATATCGGGCTTCCCGATCATAGGCTCGATATAAGTCCAGTCCACACTGATTAAGATCCATTTTCCACCCAGACTTCGATCTATTGATTTAGATCATTTATTGAGCCACTTTATTATCTTTATCCAGATCAAATTAGGTAATTTAATCGATAAGTTCTTTAAAAAACTAAAAAATGCAATTAAATGTTGTCTAATTTTATGAGAAAAGTAAAAAAAAATCCAAGATTCTCCCCCTTAGACAATACTTAATTACAATATTGACTCAAGTTGAAAATAGTTTAAAAACTCAGTTAAGCTACGCTACTATATGAGTTGACTAAGTTTAAAAACAAAACATTTGATCCAAAGATAATGAAAGTATATCATTCTGTCCTGCAAAGCTTTCGATACCGAAAAATATCAAATGCATGTGTTATGTGTGACATAGATCTAATACAATCACATATACCTAATATCTCACCAGCATGAATGGAAAAATGGAGTGTGACAAACTAGGATGATATCTTTATGATCTAAATTATATCATCTCCGCTTGTAAGTCTCAATTTCTCTAACTTTATGCTAAACTGCATATGCTAAACCGCATTAGAGAAATCCTGTTTGCTCTCACCGAATGCTAAATAGCATTAAAGAAAACTTGTTTCCTCTTATCAAATGCTAAACTGCATCAGATGAATTCTTTATGTTTTCCAATTGAATGTTAAACTGCATTAGAGAACCTTTATGGAATTAAAACTTATATCCTCCTATGTCATGTGAAACTTTAAGGATATCCGTATAAAACTGTATGCATCTAAATGACATAAGCTGAAGGTCAATCTGTATATATGCCCAATGACCTTTAAGTGCTTAAGATTGACACAAATCTTAAGACTTTCATACGTATTGTGACAATGTATGATAACATGTATTACTGAGGATAAATGATGATTATCTTTGTCAATGAACCATCATACCATCATAATACATTAAATGTATAAATGTACATAGAGCAAACATAATGATCTTCTAACTAATAGTGTCTAAGGACTTCAAAATACCCATACTATATACTTGTATGTCAAACACAAGTGGGTGAAGTCCTTTAGTTAAAGGATCAACTAACTTTTCCTCAATCTTTAAATATTCTAAACCTTAATGTTATCTTTTCGTGTCAACTCCTTTATAGTCAAATATTTGACCTTCAAATGCATAGACCCTGTGATGTTCTTATTATTTCTAAACAACATAGCAACAAGATCATCACAGTCAACTACAAACAACTCAGAAATTAAGTTTATGAGCTAAACCGTATATGAAGCAGCCCCATAGCATGCACTCTGCATGCATGGTTGAGGAAATCATCTGTGTCTACTTGAAACTCTTTCATGATATTGTACCATCTGCAAAGTTAAACTGTAACCTTAGGTAAACTTTCTATCATTCAGACATATAGCTAAATTCTGAATCTGAATTTCCTATGAGGTTTAGTCTATTGACTTTGTTATATTTCAACATATAATCCTTGATTCCTTTTAGTATCTCAACACTTACTTGATTGCATTTCAATGGTCTATACTTGGGTTAATCAGATATTGATCAAACAGTCTAACAGTAAATGCAATGTCCCACCTAGTACTTATCTGAACATACATCAGGTTATCAATCATACTAGAATATGAAACATTTCTTACAACCTTTCTCTTTACTTTATTCTTTGGATATGGTGCCAAAGATTATCTCTCACTATGAGAGATAGGTGCCACGACAGGTTTACAGTTAACCATATTAAACCTTTGTAACACATACTCACTGTATGCACTCTGTGAGAGGACTGATAAATGTTGAGATCTTTCTCGATGAATCTGAATACCTAGAATAAAAGATGCTTCACCAAGGTCCTTTATTTAAAAGTTCTTGACTAAAAGTTGTTAAACCTCATGTAACATGGTCAAGTAATTTGAAATGAGCAATATATCATCCACATGTTATAATAGGAAGATAATTTTGCTCTCTCTGACCTCATAGTACAAGCTTCTTTTTAACTTTATTTTCCATGACGCTAAAAGAGGTCATATCCTCATCAACTGTAAGGTATCACTTTCGGGAGGTTTGATGTAAACTATATATTGATCTGCTTAACACGCAAACCATCTCAGTTCCATCTAGATCTTAAAATCCTTCAGGTTGTACCATATAGACCTCTTCATAAAAGTCTTTATTCAGGAAAGCAATTTTGACAGCCATCTGACGTAACTCTATATCATTATGAGCTACAATTGCTTTAATCACTCAAAATGTATCCTACGAGGATACGAGAGAAAAGTTAACATTAAAGTCAACCTTTTTCCCTAAGCGAACCATCAAGCAACTGAGCGAGCCTATAAACCGCTGAACTTTATCCCGAAATCCTTTCGGTCTTAAACTTTATTTACAACTGACGGGTTTACAGTTTCACTACAAATCAACTAGCTCCCAGACCTTACTGTGCTTCATGGCTTGAATCTCATCATCATTATAACCCACCACAATTCCGCATTGGGTTCATAAACAACTTCTATAAAAGTAACTGGATTCATAACACATCTAATATCATAGTCTTGTTCACCTAATAGACTATGTAATCAGATGAGATAGCAGGTTGTCTACTCTGGTGAATTTACATAACTGCATTAGATCTTGTACCCCAGGAACCTCTATGTGTACAGGTATGGGTTCCTATTCTTGTATAAGCACGGTATAAAGACCTAGATTCATCGGAACTAATTGTATGAGTAGCGGGTACGTAATAATTGTAGTATCCACCCTACTATCATTCGAAAGGTATAGAGTCCACCATCATCATAGTCATTTTATTCTAGAAACATAGCTGTTTACGTTTCCACTATCCTGGTCCCTCCTTCTTTACAGTAAAAGCTGTAGCTTTAAAGTGATCTGGATATTTTACTAAATAACAATGAATGGAATGAGTATGCAAAATTTCTTTATAAGGATTATATAACCCTAGTAGGGCAGCCTCATACATGAATGTGTGCAAGGCTAAGTTTCCAAACTTCTAAATAATCAGGTAGAATAGCCCTATTCTATATCGACTTCTTTAAGTCCCTTAGGGTGCAGTTATGCCTTTTGGCAATACACCATTTTGCTCAAGACTACCCAGCATAGTGAATTAAGTCACTATTTTAACCGAATTCGTATATCTGACAAACAGACCTTTTCATGTCCTGAAACACCATGTTTGCCATGATACTCTCCTCCACAGTCAGATTTGACTATCTTGATGAATTTTCCCAATTGGTTCTCAATCTTCAGTCTTTAAGTAAGAACACATAACTGTAATGGGAATAATAATCAATAAATGTCAGAATATATTTGGAATTGGATAATGCAACTGTATAAGGTCTGTTGATATCCGCGTGTATCAGACTCAACAAGTCAGAAGCATAAGTTGACTTCAATATCCTTATTAGTCAATTTATCCCTGAAACAGTCAGCATATGTTCCCAAATCATCATAATCTAGAATTAAAAGAATGTTTTCCTTGATCAATCTCTCAACCTTAGCTCTAGAAATGTGGGCAAAACTTTTATGCCACACCATGTATGAATTTTCATTCATCAGGGTTCTTCTTTTCATGACTTGCTCAGCAAGATATAAAGAAGCATATATCTAATTTAGGGTAAGACGCATTCTATACAAATCATATGATAAGAAAATTGTACCATTATGTTTTGCATTAAACACAACTGTACAACAAAAGCATTAAATACAAAACGTTAACCTTTTTTTTTCTTTCTAAAATTGATACAAGATCACATATAAAATATGTCATGTAAAAACCAGAATGAACCTTGCAGCAAGGTTCATGTAACATCTCGTTGCCTATGGGAAGGTTAGAATTATAAATATGAGCGACCAAAGAGAGCTTAGGAAAGCATTTCATGCTCATGCATAATATGGCATATACATAGTGAATTTTTCTACACATAAAAATAACCGTACATGCATTCATGAATAATTCCGGGTATAATGGGATTGAGTTGTGATTTTTAGGAGTTTTGAGAATTTTGAATTTATTTGTATTGGATATTCTATTGGTTAGTAAAAATATTGTATTTGTGAATTTTGGTGATTTTAGGAATACATTTTGGGAAATTTTTTTATAGAAAATAGGAGAAAGAAATCAAAAGAAGATTTAGAGATAGTTGGATTGTAAAGATGAAAGTTAAGAGAGTTAGTTTCAAAAGAAACTAAGTTAGAGGTTAGGTATTAGGAAGGTGACAAGTGTCACTTAGACTTTTTATACTTTTGCTAGAAGTAGGTTATTGTTCTCTGAGAGTTGAAAGGTGATGTGATATGTCTAAGTTCCTTCTTCATCATCATCTTCTTTAAATTTTCTTCCATACACAGAGTTTTCCATCAAACACCTTCTAAGAGATTTCTATGCTTTTCCTTTCCTACACTAAACCCACTTTGCCATTTGTGTCCTCTACCCTAAGAAAAACCAGAAGCTGGTCATTGTACTCAGTGAAGTACGTAAATTGTGTGGAGTTTAGGGCTTGAAGATTTTGGAGTTTTCAGCAAGTAAGTAGTAAATAAAGCCTTTAGAGTAGGGATTTATGAAATAAATTTGATAAGTTACTGTCATTTGCATAGAAAATGGCATTTACGTGTTTGTTTATAAATACTGTGTTGTTAGGGATGAAAAATTAGTTATAGTGTTAATTTAAAGTTTTGAAAGATTATTAGTGATTAGGTGTTGTAAAAGTGATTTTTGGAGTTGTAATGGCAATGAATTCGATCTGAAATTTCCATGAAATTTCTGTATCAATCTAGATAGATTTTGATGAAAAGGCCTTCATAAAAGTTATAGATCTTTCTTTTATCTTTCCAACAGTATATAATATAAAATTTTTGGACATTGGAGTCAAAAGTTATGATCTTTATAAGTGGAGATGTTCTGGAGAGTGAAAAATAAGACAAAGCAAAAGTAAGACGAAGCAAAAGTAAGACGAAGAAAAGTAAGAAGAAGAAAAAGTAAGACGAAGCAAAGTAAGGTGAAACAAAAGTAAGACGAAGCAAAAGTAAGACGAAGTAAAGTAAGACGAAGCAAAGTAAGACGATTGAGGACAAAAACATATTGGATTCGTAAGATATTGCTTTACATCTCTACCAAAAATCACAGCCATCTGAAATGAAGTGGGAAAGATTGAGTGAAAAAATGGGGCGGGTATAGTGTGTGTACTCCTAAATAATGTGAACTGGTGTTATTCTACTAAACATATTTTAATATTTTGATAATTTCGGGACCAGTAGAGGTCCAAATGAGATGATTTTTGACTTGTGGTAAACTAGAGACATGGAGCTACAAATGATATACAAAAATTGGAATCTAATTCAGTCTCTAAGAAGTTTAAATTTTAGATGGAAGTGTGCATAGTATACTTTTGTACAAGAACAGTCCAAAAATGTTTGAAGTATATCTTTTGACTCGCGGAACTAAATTGAGTGATTTTGGTATCAATGGAAAGATAAGAGATATAGGGACACTTGTTTAGAAGAAAGTTTGACCTAATTATTTCGGTTTCACTTTCTAATTGAATGCGAATAGTAGACCCAAAGGTTTGAAAGTTTTGGAGAATTTATAAGAAGAAATGAGAGTTTTGATGATGTGTGATTATGTAATGATGGAATAACATTAATGAGTGAATTGTTGATATTAAAGTACCAAAGACATGTGTTTAATGGAGATGAAATGGTCCATCTGATTAAAGTTGTGATTCAAAAAGAGAAGTAAAGTGTATCTAGTGGAAATGAACGAGAAATGAGTTGTTATGAAAACAATTGATACGGAAAAAATGATAATGTGATAAAGTGAAAAATTTGATAATATACCCAGGATTGTCGTGAACATGTATCGTACATATTCCATATACACACATGTACATAAATGAATGCTTATAATTGTGCAAAATTATTAATGTGTGTGCAATGTGTGTATTGCATAAATGGGTTGTGCAGGTTAAAAGTCCACATTCAGGCGTTTCCAGAATTTGCAAGCAAATGTTAATCTAGAGCGTACTGTGAGTAGACCAAGATGGTCTCACTTTATTGTTTGTTATTTGAATTTTGTATTAATTGACTACTGAATTATTATGTGAATGTAATTGATTGTGTTGGTTGACAAAAGGTCCGATGAATGTGATGTATGAATGAAATATTGAAGTGTTCATTGATTGTGAATTGGATGAACTAAGTGTATGTAATTAGATTGTTAAATATGTTCTGAAAGTGCATTTGCATGTAAATGAAAAGTGATACTCAACTTTAATCTTGAATGCCGGACTACGGTTCGATGTCATGTGAAAGCGAGTGAATGGGAACATGCAAATGTGATTGATGCATTTCATTGCACGAGTGCATGAAATATAATAGCTGTTATGACTAGAGTAGCCGACGATCAGAGCTTAAAACTCAACAAGTGAAGATGAGCTTCGAGCTCAAAAGTGAATCAGAGCCTCAGACTCAACGTTTAATGAGCCCTGTATCCCCCAAGCGGATAAAGGGCAGTTATTAATAAGCCCTATATGGGATAGTTTAGGCACTCGGTCACAACAAAATCACAAATGAAAAGTGGGTCTCATGTGCACTGCATATGCAAAATGTGAGTGATTATCTCTAGTGAATGTGAAGTGTGAGATATTGTGAATGTGATTATGTGTTATGTGACTGGGTGAGCCATCAATGATGGTCACTCATTGAGTTCGCAAAACTCACCCAAAATTTGCAAATATTTTTCAAGACTCAGAAGAATACCCCGTTAGGCAAATGGGAGTATAATTACTACAGTCAAGGGAAAGATAGAGGTCTGGATCAGTTTGCGTCTACATTGTATTTCTTTATTTTCGTACTGAATTGTATATTCCCCAAATTATTGTATTTTGTGTATATTTTCTGCAAATTATTGTATTTTGTGTATTTGAATATATTTGTTGTGTATAATTTTTCAATTGGAAAAAGGTTTTGCAAAAGAGATTGATCAAAGTGTAATATGTTTTTTTTTGGAATGGGCCCTAGTGATTAACAAAATTCTGATATTTGAAAAGTGTTGGTAACTCTTGTAAATGAAAATGTTCTAAATAAAAGTGGACCCAAATTTTCGATTACTGATTTTCGCGTACGCTTGGAAAAAAATATTTTATACTGACTTTTTGACTGACTAAGTGATCTAGCATGCCAACCTCGCAGGATATGGACTCGGATATCACCCATCGATGTCGGGTTTGGGTCTTGCGGGAGTGGGGTGTTACATATGTGGTATCAGAGCCTAGAAGTACTATCTTATATAGGTGTTTTCTGAAATATGTGTCAAGTTACTTGAATTTAAGTCATATCCTAGCAGACAATGGCAACTAATCCCTAGTCTGAGTCGCATGAGTATGAGTCACATGTATGAGCATGTGTTAAGTGTTTAAGTTGATAGAAATAGTGAGAAAAGTGATGATATGTCATAATGTGAGAAAATGGAG
>JAOTAX010000009.1:14951494-14976331 GCA_025629825.1 Erythroxylum guanchezii | reverse complement strand
TCCTTATTCATTTTAATTTCTAAAATCCATGTAAGCTCTAATTTCACTAAATCCCTTCATTTAATAATCATAACTTACACAATAAAATCTTCAATCTATTCCAATCAAATAAACAAATTATCAAACTAAAAACTCAAAATAATTTAAACTTGCTTAGAAAGGAATCGGGGCCCAACATTAGAGAAAGACACATATGGGTACTGTTCATACGTGAATTTGTGGAGTGTTTATAGAGATGGATTTAGATGAGTTTAATGAATTTAAATGAAGATGTTGGTGAGGTCATGGTATAAAGTTAATCAAATGATAAGTTTTTGATGAAATGAAAGTGTGGAAAAATGGAATGCATCAGATGAAAGCAAGAAAGAGAAACAAAATGCAGAAAATGGAATTTGCATATATGAGGATCGGATTTTTGATGTTTAAGTGTGAACCTTGAATTTTTTAATTGTTGTGTGTTGATGAGCTAAAATGGAGTTAGAAGAATTGGTTTGAGTGTCATTTAAGTTAATTAATGTGAGAATTAACTTTTGACAAATTTACAGTAGAGAAAGGAAGTGAATATGAAGTTTCGGATTTTTGGTGTTGGAATGGTAAACTTGAATCTAATTTGTTTAGAGATTGTTTTGGGTATAGAAATGCATAATAGATGTTGTAGGAATGTGAAATCTAGGAATAAATGAAAAAAAAATGGAAGGAGAAGATGAATTGCTGTTCAGTGAAGAAGAGAAGGAAGTGCGATCGTGCTGCTATTCGGTGAAGAAGAGAAGGAAGCACGATCATGCTTTAGCACGATCACGACTTCATTGATAAAGATTGCGAATCGCGATCATGCACTGTTGGCCCGCATGATTGTGACTTCCTTGCTTTCTGAAAACCGATTGTTTTTAAACATCTGTCATTCAGTTTGCTATAACTTCTTCACCCGATATCCAAATGACTTGATTCTTAAACCAATAGACTCATAACACATTGTTCTTCATCTTCACCAAAAATTATAGCCATTTGAAATGGATTGGTTGTTTCATTTAAGATGAAAATGTTGAAAAAGACTAGAATATGATAACTGGTATGATTTCACTAAACATACTTTGATATTTTGACTATATTTTGATTAGTAGGTGTCCAAATGGAATTATTCTTGATTTAAATTGAACTAGAGACATATGGCTACAAATTGTTTGAGGAGATCGAATTTTAATTCTGTCTCAAAGAAGCACAGAATTTGACTTGATATTGAATATAGAGTACAGTTATAGTTCAAAGAATAGTCCAAAGTAAATTGAGTATAACTTTTGGAATACTGAATCAAATTGTATGATCTTTATGTGGTTAGAAACTTAAGACATCAAAGAACAATTTTATAGAAGGAAGTATTGTCTAATGGTGTCATTTACCTTATCAGAATGATCATGCAAGGTTAACCTGAAAGCATGTTGTTAGAAAAATCTGAAATGATCAATTAGGTTACGAAATTAGTCTCGCATTGCTTTATTGCGGTCCAAACCCTAAGTACAAATGATAGTTATGAGAGTTTTGATATATGAATGATATGGTGACAAGAATCACAATAAGATACCCGAGATTATCATTGAATATGCATTATGCATATTTGCTATACATAGATGTGCATAAAGGAATAATTACAATTGTGCAATAGTGTGATATAGTAAGTGTGTTTTGTATGATATAGAAGAGCACATTGGACACCAGTCAGACATTGCTGGACTATCTAGGCAATAGCATATTAGAGTGTACTGTGAGTCAACCTAGATGATTTTCCTAGGATTGATTTGATTTGTTTGACTTCCAATTATTGAACTATTTGTGATTTGTTTATGAATTCTGAACTTTAATGGTCCGAGGAGATTGATATTCGGGTATGTATTGGAACTGTTTTATTTGCATCTAAATTATGAATTCTGTATACTCAACGAAAGTTAAATTTCGGACTTAGGTCCGACGACTATGAGATTCTGACAGTGTATTATAAATGACTGATATACATGGAATATACTGAATTCGATGCATTTCATAAAATGCATGCTCAGATAAAAGCGTTGTGATTATAGTAACTAGTTTGATAGAGCTTTAAGCTCAATATTTTGCACGTAGAGCTTTGCTCCGTGAATTCTGTTTCTTATTGAGCCCAATGGGCTAGTATTTGTATCCGTATGTGAAAGGCACTCAGTCATAACAATAATAATGAATCTGGAGTCTCAGAAGCATCTGTATCTGTATATATCTGTTCTGATTCGCGATGATTACATAATGTGCCATGATAATGTGAGTATTTGGATTATTTATGATTTGAATGAATATATGTGAAATATGTGATTTTGTGTATTTGACCCGGATGAAATCATCAATGATGGTTCACTCATTAAGTTCGTAAAACTCATAAAAAATTGCAACGTGGCTTTTTAGGTTCTGAGGAATTATTTAGTTAAGCTAAATGGAGTATAGTCACTGAGATCAAATATGGATTAAGGGTCGGGATCAGTTTTCACCTGCATATGTCTTCACTGATTTTGTTTTTGAATTATGTTCCACAAGAATTGTAACAAGTGTATGTGAATGATTTGGTAATAAAATGACATTATGATTGTAAGTGTTTTGTATCTAAAATGGGCCTCATTGGCTGTTGAGTACTAATGTTTGTAATAATTGTAACACTTGTGAATGGAAATATTTTTAAATAAAGTGGACCTGATTTGGTTAATGATTTCTACATACGTGTACATTGTTTTAAAGAAACAAAATTTTGTAATGAATTTTGACTGAATGATTGTTCTAGCATGCCACCCTTGCGAGATACGTACTTGGATATTATTCAAGATGTCAGGTATGTGTCTTGCGAGAGTTGAGTGCTACATTCGTGGTCATTAAAAAAGCAACAAATAGTTGGTCTCTTGATATGTTAAGACGAATATCGCTACAACAACATGTACATGTTAAGCATTATGGTTGAAGAATATTTTGAGTGAGTTATATTACCCACAAGAAGGTCCAATTACAATATACATTAACAATAAATCTGCTATATCAATTGCGAAAAATCCAGTGTCATATAGTTGAAGCAAACATATAGACAAAATATCATTTTATTCGAGAATAAGTGAAAGACAAAACTATAGAGTTCATTCATTGCAGAACTGAAGAACAACTTGCGAATATTTTTACAGAGCCTTTGAAGACCAATGTATTTCACAAACTCAAAGAAAAGTTTAGCATTCAAAGTTAGGTTTAATGGGGAGTGTTAGAAGACAAACCAGTGTAGAACTCTTCTGCATTCTTTTAGACACGACATATGAATGTAGTTGTTTTCTTTCACTTTATTAGTTATCAAAGTTCATTTATTATAGCTGTTAGTTTTGTAGTTGTTTTTGGGCTGTCAACGTTGGTGAGTAAACTGACTTTCATACCTATAAAAAGCCCTTAGTATTTGTAATGTATGTAAGAGAGAAAAACAGAGAAAAAAAGAGAAAATTTAAGTAGAAGCTCATATAGCAGCGACTAGTATAACATTGTTTTTATTATCAATATATTGTTACTTGTCTACTTCGTTTTCCAACAATTTTCACTTTTTGCTTGACAAATTCTACCAAAATTTTTATAGTGTGACTAGTGACCAATTTCCTATGATGGTTTCAATTCTAAATTGGAAAGCATCATTTACTCTCTAGATAATGGTTTTTTTCATAGTTCTTGCTAACCGTAGGAAAATAGAGTGAAAAGAATGACACAGTGAATCACATGGTTCGATTAATTTAACCTACTTCCACAGGAAAGAACGATTACTATGATATTTCTTCTTTTTTCTATACAAGATATAGGGTTTTATAATGTACAAACATGGTTCTAATTTAGGAAAGAAACCCATTTACGGAAGGATACAATTAGGAGAGATTGCCTCCAATTTAGAAGACCAAAATAGAAGGAAATCCCTCAATCTCGTGATTTCCACACTCCCCCTCAAGTTGGATCGTAAATGTTGATCATATCCAACTTGCTAATGAAATCATCGAAATCTTGCCTTAATAGCTCTTTAGTGAATATATCGACTGTTTGCTCCTTCGTAGGAATATATATCATGCAGATTATCCTTTCTTTAACTTTCTCTTTGATAAAGTGTTGATTCACCTCTATATGCTTAGTTCTGTCGTGTTGAACTGGATTGAGGGAAATATTGATTGAGGGAAATATTGATTGCTGCTTTGTTATCGTAATAGAGTCTCATAGGTGATTCTAATGTGATCTAGTTCTTGTAAGAGTTTCTTTAGCCATAACCCCTCATAAATACCGTGTGCCACAACTTTGAACTTAGCTTCAGCACTACTTCATGCCACTATGTTTTGCTTCTTGCTTCTCCACATAACTAGATTTCCCCATCCAAAGGTGCAATATCTAGAAGTTGATCTTTCATCAGTAGAGCCAACCCAATCTGCATTTATAAAAATTTCTATTCTCCTTCCATCACATTTCTTAAAGAATAGGTCTCTACTAGGAGTGCCTTTGAGGTACCTGAGAATCTTATACAATCCTTCAAGGTGAGCCTCCTTAGGTGAATGCATATCTTGGTTCGCCATACTTATTACGAAGGCAATGTCTGGTCTGATATGAGAGAGATATATTAGTCTACCCACCAGTTTTTGATATCTTTCTTTGTCAACTGATTTCCCTCCATTATTCGTTCCCCTACTTGTTTCTATAGGAGTATCACTCAACTTACAACCCAAGATCCCATTTTCATTTAATAGATCAATCACATATTTTTATTGTGAGACAATGATCCTTGTTTTTGATCTAGTAATCTCTATGCCTAAGAAATATCTCATCTAGCCAAGGCCTTTAACTTCAAATTCAATGGCTAGGACTTTCTTCAACCTTGCCATTTCGATCACATCCTCCCTTGTTAGTACAATGTCGTCCATATACACAATTAAGTTGGTTTTCATTAATTTTTTGGATCGTTTAAAGAACATGGTATGAGCCAAATGGCCCTATTGATAGCCTTGACCCTTTATCACTTTAGCGAATTTGTCAAACCATGATTTTGGAGACTATTTCAGCCTATACAATGATTTCTTTAGCTTACAAACTTTTCCTTCCTCCCCCTGTTTATAAAACCCTAGTGGTAAGGTCACAAAGACTTCTTCCTTTAACTCACCTTTTAAAAAACATTTTTTTAATGTCAAATTACTGGAGTGGCCAATTTAAGTTGGTTGCTAAAGAGAGTAAGACTCGTATTATATTTGTCTTTGCCATAAGTGTAAAGGTCTCTGTGTAGTCAATTTCATAGGTATGAGTAAACCTTTGTAATAAGTCATGTCTTGTACCGTTCCATTGTATCATCTGTCTTATACTTTACTGTAAATACCCAATTGCACCCTACTGATCATTTTCCTCTCAGTAACTCCACCACGTCCCATGTCTCATTCTTTTTAAGAGCTCTCATTTCCTCCAATACTGCTTCCTTCCACTTAAGGTTTTGAAAAGCCTCATAAATATCTTTTAGGATTATGATCCTATCAAGGTTAGAGGTAAAAGCATGATATTTGGTAGACAAGGTATTATAGGAAATAAATTTTGATATAGGATGGAGAGTACAAGAACGTGATTGTTTTCTTAGAGCAATATGAAGATTTAGGTCATCAGAATTTATTACCTGGTGGGTTGGATTTGTCATCGAGTTCAACTCTTTTAGTGCTTCGGGTGTGAGGTTCTCTTGAGATTGTGGCTTTCACCTCCTTGAGTAAAGTAGCACTTCTTTTTGTTTCTTTTCATCTTACCCCAAAATAACTAAAGTAACTCCATTTAGTGAGATTTCTATGGGTCCAGGAAGAAGGAACTCAAAATCTATGAACTGAGCTTCATTTAAATGCTCCCCCTGAAACCAGGGCAGCAAGTAATAGGGTGTGGCTTTAAAGAAGGTCACATCACGGCTAACGAACATGCGATGGGTGAGATCATCATAACATCGATAACCTTTTTGAGTAGGGGAATAGCCAAAGAAGACACATTTAATGGCTTGTGAGTCTAATTTGGTGTAATTATGAGGGTGGATATGAACAAAGGCAGTGCACCCAAACACTCTTAATGGCAAGTTATAAATGAGTCTTAAGGTGGGAAAGGATTCTTAGAACTTTTGAACTGTTGTGATAAAGGACAGGATACAGCTAGGCATCTGATTGATTAGGTAGGTGGCTATAAGGATAACATCTCCCCAAAAAATTTTAGTAAGTGGGTAGTGAAGAGCAAGGCTTGGGTAACTTCAAGGATGTGTCGGTTTTTTCTTTCAGTAATCCCATTTTGTTGGGGTGAATCTACACATGAGCTCTAGTGGATTATGCCATGCTTTTGAAGGTGTGTGCCTAACACTTTATTAAAGTACTCAGTACCATTATCAATATGAAGGATTTGAATATTGGTTTGAAATTGGGTATAGATCATAGAATGGAAATTTATAAAGACTGAACGAACCTCAATCTTGTCATGTAAGAGGTATACCCAACAAAGACGTGTATGTTCATCAATAAAGGTGACAAACCACTTAGCCTGTGTTCTATTTTGAGTTCAGGATGGCCCCCATCGATCGCTATGAATCATAGTGAATGGTTTGTAGGGTTTGTATATTGATCTAAAAAACTGTGCCTTTTGGTGTTTTGCAAATTCACAAATTTAACACTGAAAATCAAAGAACTGTTTATTCAAGAAAAGGGGTGGACACAAATGTTTAATATAATGAAAATTGGGATGACCCATCCTAGAATGCCATAATAAAAGTTCACTATCTTTAGAAAGAAATGTAGAATTGCAACCAGATTTAACATGATAATGAGAAGTGTGAAGTCAATCACTTACATACTCCTCCTCAAAGTAGTAAAGTCCCTCACACTCTTTGGCATTACCAACGTCTTCCCCAATGACAAATCCTGAAAGGTGCAATAGGAAGGGAAAATTAGCTAAACAATTCAATGTCTTAGTCAAGTGGCTTATAGATAATAGGTTACAAGCTAATTTAGGGACATGAAGGACATGATCAAGAGTAGTAGAGTCAAATAACAAAATACTCCCTTTGTCGACTATCGAAGAGATAGAACCATTTGCAATTTTAACCTTTAAATTCCCAGAATAAGGTGAGTATGTAGTAAATAAATGATAAGCACTAGTCATGTGATCAAAGGCTCCTGAGTCAATAATCTATGGAATATTAATACAAGTACTTAAGGCTTTTAGACAACTACCTCGTTGGGCTAATAATCCAGAAGCAGATGATTGACTGGATGTCTGGAAAGTCGAGAACAACTCATAAAGTTTCTCCAGCTGTTCAGAACTAAAGCTACCATTATTATTTTTTCCTTCTGAATTCCTTTCAGCCTGAAAATTAACTTTGACTTGATAGCCTCGATTTTTTTGTTTGGGTTTTAGTTTGTTGGTTTCCCATGCAATTCCCAGCAATCATCCTTCAAGTGACCTAGTTTTTCACAGTATTCGAACTAAGGAAGCCCTTTCTATTGTTTTGGGCCCAAATTCTGTTGCTGGGTTAGCCCAGAGTGTGTAAGTTGTTAATTTTGGCTGAAACCCATTGCCATTTATTTTGGTCATATCGTGACCCACGAGTTGCTAAGGTAGAGGACTCATGCATTTCTTTTTCCTTCAGCATAACTCGTCGTCAGCTCTCCTCACAGAGCACCTCTGCAAATGCCTCTCTTGTTGACGACAAAGGGCGTCGACTCAAGATTCGATCCTTCACTTGATCAAGTTCGCGATTCAACCTTGCCAGAAAATCAAAAACCCATTCATTTTTTACCTTCCTCTTGTAGCATGTGCTATCGTTAGGGCATTCCTAAGCCTTATCTGAACTCAAATCGAGTTCTTGCCAAAGCCCCACCATTTCTATATAATACTTGATGACTTCCCTTTCACCTTGTTTCAATTGTCACAACTTGGTCTTGATCTGGAAGATTTGGGAATCATATTCAACATCCAAGTAGGTCTCCTGAACGACCTCCCAAACATCGTGAGCCATTGACAAAAACAAGTAGGCCTTTCCAATTAAGGGCTCCATTGAGTTCACCAGCCATGCGGTCACCGTTGAATTTTCAGATCTCCAACGTTGCAGAGCCAATGCCTCGGTGGTGAGTGGTTCTTCATCTCTCCGGTAAGATAACCATTTTTCCTTTTCCATCTATCATCAACTTCATTGTTTGAGCCCATTCTTGGTAGTTTCTCCACAGTGAGATTGAAGGAGGAAGGCTCCAAATTTTGTGTGCCTAGGGTAGGGGACACCTCCCTCTTATTATCGAGAGCTTCAAAGGGAATGAATCTGCTGGTAATGTCAGTCATTGAAGATGACGGTCACACCCACTCTGATACCATATAGGAAAATAGAGTGAAAAAGAATGACATAGTGAATTACGTGGTTTGGTTAATTCAACCTACTTCCATGGGAAAGAATGAATACTATGATATTTCTTCTTCTTTTATTTGTACAAGCCATAGAGTTTTATAATGTACAAATAGGATTCTAATTTAGGAAAGAAACCCACCTGTAGGATACAATTAGAAGAGATTGCCTCCAATTTAAGAAGACCAAAATAGAAAGAAATTCCTCAATCTCGTGATTTCCACACTACCATTATATAATATATTGTAATATGGTCAGCTTTTACCATAACTTTTTTGCATGTTTAGGTCTTACTTATATTTGCTTCCAATATTTGTGGAATGAGAAAATAGGAGTAGCTATTGCATGTTAGAAATGAATGGAGAGACCTATGCTCTTTTCAAAATATCATATTTAACATTGTGTTTGATTTCATATAAGATTCCTTTCCACAACTGCAATGATAATAGTGCTATTAAGGACATGGTCAGGCCCGATCTTAGACAAGGGCAAGAAGGAAACTTGCCCAGAACTCACTCTTGATCTGCTCCTATTTTATTTTATTTTATTTTTTATAAGGCCCACTCTTGATACTCATAAAAAACAAAAATAAACAAAATAAGACTCTTTTTTCACTTTATTCGGGGTCTATAAACTATTAGAAACGGCCTGGGCATGGTAGAGAGGAAACAACGAATATAACATGTTCATGGAAGTCAAATTGTTAAAAACGAAATGTAGTACTCTATGCAGCCAATATGATATTCTGTATTGAATCGCATATTGTATGGAAAGTTGGAACTTTTTATTGTTTTCTGACTAACAACATGAAAATCTGTTTGGTTTCAAAGATAGTTCAAATGAGAATCCTGATAGATGACCTTGGATAAAGGATCTTTAGGCGCATATGTCTTTCCTTGAGTTCTAAGTTATGCCATATGCTTGAAGTTTAATTAGTATACGACTCTCGTGATATCTTCTCCGATGCTATTTATTTTTACTGCATCATTTTCTCTGAATGAGCAGTCTTTTCAAAGTTACCAAGAGGAGTGTTAACCTTTTGTTTCTTTTCAATATTCTACAATCATCAGCATCTTCTTCTGGGTAAACTTTTTTGCTTCTTGTTATCAGCACATGCATCTTTACCTTTGGCTAGGGGGCTGTAAAGGCGTTCCAAGCATCGTAATGAGTAATGATATGAGCTTATACTTTATAAAGGTTTTGGAATCCAGCTGCCATCATTATGGAGAGGATTTCATATATGTCCTTTTTTCAGAGCATTGTAATCAGAGTTTATTGATACTTTTCTATTTGCAGGCATTCAGTTTTGGACAAGTATATATTTTGGAGTAAACTGTGATATGCTAAAATCATCAGTTTGATGGGAAGTTCTGAACAGTTGATGAAAATCATTTGGTGATCCAATCATGTAATCTTCGGCTTTACTAGAAACTTTTCATTTAGAAACTCTCATTTGTTCAAATTAAAGCGAAATCTAATATGGTGATTTAACATGATGTGAAATTAAGAATGTGTGGTCGACCAAGCAAACACGCACCAGCGGTAAAAAGCAATACAGTCATAAAAGTAGCCATTAACGCACAATATTCTGAGTAAAAGAGGCCATTAGCAGGAGTCCCTAATCACAATCTTCAGATATTACTATTTCCTAATCATTTACTAGTGACTATAAATGTTTATCCATTTATTGAGAAAAGAAAGTTGTTCATCCAAGTTTTGAGAAAGAAATGTAGTTGGCGGTTGCAAAAGATTACCAGAGGCCAAAGTGATGCAAGGTCATTTCTTTACTATTAAATGCATGTGTAGTAGTAGCATGCATGGGGTGTGCAGCCGAAGTGGTAAAGAGAAGGAAGCATAGACCAAGAAAAAGGAAAAGGTTTTGGTAATAATTAGCAGTGGAAGGGGGGAAAAAAGCAGGGAAAAGGCAGGTTTGTTAAAATGAGATTCCCTAAAAGAAGATGACTTATGCAAATATGCTGAAAAGAGGAAGGAGAGAGCAACTTTTGGTTTGTCTGGACGTGTAGTAGATGGAGATAAAAAGATGCAATCTTTTTTACAAGGCAAATGGCATGTATGGTACCTTAACCCTGCAACTAACGCACACTTTCCAAAAGCTTGGATATACCGTAAGACCACAAGTTCTTTCATTAATTCCTAGGTTTCTATTCCTTCTTTTGCATGCTGAATATACTAAGTTGCTCCAATAATGATTTGCTTTTTACCTTTTTTTTTTTCAAATCTGGCTAAGGCCTTTTCGTTTAGAAGTTGAATCAACATGGTAATAGCTTAAATTTCTAGGATTAACAAAGCAACATGCCTTCTTGTTCATTGCACGGTATAGTTGTCGATCAGATTTTGCCTTTATAGTTGATAAAAAAGAAAATCTAGTTAGATACATTCAACCAATACTTGTAAAATTGGGATATACCCTTTTTCTTAATCTATGTAATAGCCCAGCACCTTTTAAGCTTGAAGAAAATGTCTCAACCATTAAACTTCATCTTAAAATTATGCGTTACATCTTTCATGATGCTAATCTTACAGAAAGTTTTCAGTATCCAAAGCACGCTGTTTTATAAAGACTCACTCGTAATTCATCAAAGGACCAGGAATAATCGTCCCATAGTGGTGTGTCACCAGGAAAATAGAACAGTTTGTATGAGAAATGATTGTGGATGCTAACGTAAGTGAACCTACCAACTGAAACGATACGTGTTGGATATGCTATGGAGCCATGCACGGAATTTGATAAAGGGTTAGAAAAGAAGACTCTGAGAATAGTAATTCAAAGTTTCAAAGTTCAATCGAATATCATTTTCAAAACCGTTGACATTTTCTTTTCATTTCTCTACTACGAAGTCCCGGACCACCACCCCACCTGCACAAATACATAGAGACCAGACCGTCATCTCAGTTTCCCTTTCCACTCACGCTTATAACAGGTTTCAGCCCTCTATACCCTTCTTTAAAAAAGACCATTATTTATTTGAAGCTTATCGTCTTCTTTTCTTAGTACGTTCTATAAAGTGATTGTGGAAAAGAAGTTGTTGGAAATTGCTATATTCTTCAGTCTTCATGAACATTCTTCAGTAAGACTTTGTGTAAGAACTTGGATATGCATGAACATTTGCGCAAGTGCATGGCTGGTGCCGTGATCTCATTGGTAAGGTTTTACACTTTCAAAAATGTACTCAGTAGAGACAGGAAATTAGATGGTTAATGCTGACTTGTGAGGACATAAATAACTATTTTTGGTTTAATTAGTTAAATCTACGAGTCTAGGGCTCGTCCGAACTACTTGCATGTAGATTTCTATCACGTACGATAAATTAACTATAATTCCACATGCATAATTTGTCAGACAAGAGCCATATATTAGAGGAGTTTGGCAGTCCAATTTGAAACCTGTCAATATTTCAGTCAAGGCCAAATGTGAGTGGTCACATTGGATGCTTATGCTTTTGGAAAGAAATCTACATCAATCGGCTTTTCACAGAAATTATGTGTAGTAAATGCAAGACAGTACAATGATAGTCCATACATAATATGTCTGTCTAAAATCCAAATCTCATCCCCTTTTCGATTATTTGCATAAGAAGTTTAGAAATAAAATTAAGTATTTGGTAGTGCCAATGTCTACAAGGCAATAGGTTGGTTTTGAGGGGGCATTAGTCCATTCCAAGGCCCCTCACCTCGTCAACATGATTACCTCATCTGCTTCTTGCTTGTCTTTGTTCGTTACTGTTTGACGATACAATGTACTATCCTCCTTTAAAAAGTTTATCTTTAATTCTTTTAATAATTGATCATTTCCCATGCAGGATCCCCTCTTACCTTCAATATATGAATATCGAACCTTGTTTGTTTATATCATCTTCTTCGCAAAGATCTCTTGATTTGCAATGTCAAAGGATGACTATAATGTAGTGGGGCTGATATGCTTATCTTCCCTTTCAACCATAAAGGTTGTCAGTCAATCATGGATATAGCATGGAGACAGGAGGGGCATCTCCAACTTGTCTTTATATGCCAATGGGGTACTCTTTCTACAGTACTACAAGCGTCGTGAAGAGCTAAAAGTGGAAACTCTTGGCATCTAATACCGCTTTCCATCGATCTCATGTCAGTTGTATTGCGCGGCAGGCTTGTGATCCATAGCTATCGAGATAAAGATGGGACAAAAGGGGCAAAGGTAAAAGGGAATTTGCATTAATTACTGCTAGCAAAGGTAAATTCGAACTTGCATTAATTACTGCGAAGGACATCAAATAAAACCAACACATCATAGATAGAAGTGCATATATGTAACATTTCCTCCTCAACAACCATCAAATTATCACTAAGATCATCCAACATATAAGCTACTTAAGGGACCAAATTAAAGGTAGCTTCAAAAGCATGAAATTAACAACAAATTGATAAGCATTTAGAGAGATTTAAGAAATATAGCAAAAACAAAGAATATAATTCTTTAAACCCTTTATAATATCTCTCTGTCTTCGAAAGTAGGCAAATGATTTTTCCTTCATATTTTTGCGTTCTAGCAATCACCCCAAGCTTCAGATGCAGGAGGATGAGTGTATCCAAAACCATGATTCTGGAATCCTACACCGCCAGTGTAATTTAGCATTTCCCTGAGGTTCAGGCTGATGTTAACATGACTCCTACCACTTGCAATACCATTTCCATTTCCATTAACACCATGCTCTTCACAAGCCAGACCAAGAAAGTCCCTAGTCAAACGATCATTCTTCTGCCACGTAGCGAGGCTGCCCAAGTTCGGACATTGTGAGATGTGACTCACTGAGTCAGCAACTTGATGACTAGCCGGTCCTACCTCACCCATGTTCAATGGGATCATGTGGCTTTGACCCACAGTGCTCTGAGTTGCACCCACAGTTGCAGCCTTTTGAAGGAGTGCAGTGGCTGACAGATGGTGCGATGCAGTAGCTGTGACGGCATTGGAGTGTGAGAGGCAGGGTGAAACTACCAAACCCTTGTGGACGGTGGTGAAAGGTGGTGGATCGTGGAAAAGTGGAGTAGTAGTACTACTCTGAAAGGGGTGAGGTTCAGGCTTGATGTGAACCGAGTTTTGAGGATGAGTAGGGTTCTGAGATTGATCCCACGGAGAAAGTGAGATCTGATGGTTAGGGATAGTAAAGAGTGGTGGGTGAGTCTGTGAGGTCTGGAGAAGCAGAGTTTGATTTGAGGACATCATTTGCTGAGCTGAGAGTCTCGCGCTTTCTTCAGCTAATGCATCACAAAAAGCTCTGTGTGTTATGAAGCTGTCCTTCCTGTTAATAAGTGAATGCAAATAAGATTAGCATATCAAAAACAAATTAGATGTTAAGCTTATAAACGATAATTAGCAATGAGTTAGGAATGATAAATACTAAATGAACAAGTTGAGATGGAAAACAAAATCAGGGTATGACAGAACAAAGCAAGTAAACTAATTTGAGGAAGTTGACATTTTCAAGATTTAATATGAAAGTTAATCTGATCATACTAATGCTTGTCTTTTCTTTACTAAATCTTTTAGTGGGTTATTAATGCAAAGGAAGAGATAAAAGTCCAGGGGTCATGCATGCGGATAGGATGGATACATGATTGTCATAAAGCTAGAAAGCACAAAGCATAATGATCTTCTTTGGTCAAACAATGGAAAGAGAGAGAGAGAATGGGCGGGCGAATATGAATGTGCATGCAGAAATGGAGTAGACAGTAGGGGAAAAAAGATCGAAAAAATTGAGCTCATGCATGAAACAAAGATACGCAATTGAGACCCCCAAGCATGTGGTACTGATGAAGAAAACGAAAGCAGATGGGGCACTATCGGATTTTTGTGCAGATTTATCTACTTTAATGATGGAGGAGGTCAGAGTTTCAGTGTCTTCCTGCGAGTAAACTTTGACAACTCTCCGTGAAAAATCACGAGACGTACCTATGTACCAGTGAAAACCATAAAACTAAATAATTAGTATGAGCTTTTTTCTTGAACAAGATCAGCTAGCAGATATTCATCATTTTTAAGGAGTGCAGGCTGTTCACTGCTAAGGCCCCAAAAAGCGTAAACACTGTCAGGAAACCCAAACAAGTTTCTCAAACTGAAATGCATAAATTGCATTAAGCTTTGTTTAGAAAAGCTCAGGAAAATCGACCAAGTAGTTAAGCATTTAATGCAAGAATATGATTCTGATTTGAAGAGAAAGTTTGTAAAAAACATGACCGTGTTCGTTGTTCCTTTATTTCCCCACCGTTTATGTTCTTTTCAAATCTGAACTTGGTTGGTCTTAGACCCGCAGGGTATTGTTTTAATTGCCTTTGTAATGTAACCAGTAGCAGATACTTTGACTAAGGGCTTCCATTTCTATGGAACCTGCCAACAGCTTTGAGCTTCAGATATATTCCATGCCGAGCTTACACTCTTTCACAAAAATAGCTACTGGACGAAACAAACTGATGCAAAATACGAACACCATCCCGAGGACACGATACCTCCCATGTTAAACATTGCCATGAATGTTGATAGAGCTCATCATGTTAAATTAAGTAACGAAGAAGGTAGTAATGAGGCTTATGTAAAAAGGGAACTCCAAAAAGGTCAAGAAAAAGAGAAAGTATAGGAAAATTAACCTGGAAAAAAGGGTTCCACAATCACATCTGTACTCTCTTGTTCCGCAGGTTTTAGAATGAGCTTTCCAGTCTGATTGAACTGCATAGATCTTCGAACACTTTTCACATTTCCACTTCTTTTCTCCATGTTTTCTGCAGTAGTGCTTCTTAATACCAGTCAGGTCACCAAGAGCCCTAGAAGGATGATGGTGAACACACGATGGCTCAGGGCAAACATACGCTCTCTTCCTAATATCTTTGCTGTTTCTTTGCTTGAGCTTCCATGGAAGGTTATGGCCTCTCCTATGAAGTTGAAGATTTTGATCTCTCTGAAACCCTTTGTTGCAGATCTCACATACAAATCTATTTGTAGCGAGTAAGGTCTTTGGAGATAATGCTATCACTTCCGCATCGGGATCTACAAAACCGGTAGTTGATAAACATCTAAAACCGATCTTAAAATTTTGCTAGTCTTAACGCTAAATCAAAATACTGGAAGAACATTATTTTATAATTACCTGGGTTGCCTGGTAAGCTTCTCTTCTTCTTGATCTTCTGTTGTTGTTGTTGTGGAGAAATGGCTGTTGAAACAATTGGATTTAGGCCACAAAAATCCTGAACTCTGGTACCAGTAGAAACAGTACTAGTTTCTTCAGACAACGTAGAGTTAGATATGGATGCAGGAAACATGCTTATGTAGCAGAAAAATCCAACAAAGAAAAACAAGAAAATTGATCCCTTTTGTTCGTTTGATATCTTTCCACAACTTTAACCTCTTGTTCAAGTTCCTAGTTTGCACCTTTGAAGACACAAGAAGTTAGCAGACTAAGTAAGTCCAGGCCTGGAATATTAGAGAATAGTGGCTCTGGACACAACTAAACAAAACTTTGTTGATGAACAGGTGGCAGGGAAATATAGACACAGAAAGGCATCATTCATTGGGTTGCAAAAGTAAAATCTCGTGAAGAGATGATGATGATGGGTTATTCTCCAAGTCGCTGTCTAGCCATGGATAATTGCTTGTCTGAGCAGCTCTGAAATACGATACAGATACATCTCTTTCCAATCTTTGTTTCTCTCTCTCTCTCTCTCTCAATCCTAAAGACCATCTGAGAATGAGAGTTTACCATGCAATCAAATATAGAAAGACCAGACAATAAGATGGGTTTTCCCAAAAACCTAATACACTCTTCACTACTCAGGAAACCTCTCCCTTCTGTTTATATATGCCCTATTCAGATAGATAGAGACAAAGAGAAATTATCACTTCATCAGTAGCTGGTATTGTAGATAACAGTTATACAGGATGTGATGATTACAGTGGCTGACCCCGGAAGACGATAGAGAAAAACTTGAGAATTGCAAAGACTAAAAGATTAGAAAAAGGCTAATGAAGAAAAGAAAATGGATAAAAATTCTGAAAAGAAGAGAGATGGAGAGAGAAACAGAAGAATCCCAACCCCACTTGAATCATTAACATTTCTTTTTGAGTGTTTAATGAATTTTCTTTTGAATTTTGACGTTGGCACTTTCTGTCTTTTCTTTTGTTCCTGTTATAAAACACCCAAACCCTAAAAGGACCTTGATTTGAATGGAATGATAACAAAAAAGATGGTTGGTTGCTTATTACCAGGTGAGAGCTTATAGCAATGAGAAACTTAAAAAGCTTGGGGAGATAGAGAGATGGGCCTTCTCAACCTTTTTTTATTACTCCACAGCTAGCCGACATGATTGGTATTATTGATTGACTGTTTCAGATTATAGTTTATCATGGCATTTGAATCACTGCCTTATAATTCCTGTTTTACCATAATTTGTGTAGTGATGGATTTGCTAACCAATCATTAAAGGACTTCAAACTCCAAAGCCATGCCAATTAAATGCTTGCAAATAATGGGAGCTGATGGCATTGCTAAATTTAGTATTCAGAATCTGCTTTTCTTCTATACCTGCGAGTACAATTCACAACTATTTAAAAACTCCGTTTTTTATTGCTATTGTAATTTGTAATTTAAACCCTTAGATGACTCTTTATTGTTTTCTTTGAATAGTTCTTAATTAAACATAAAGATTGTTGATCTCCTTCATGTTACTTTGAAGGCTTCAGGACTATTATATCTAAGTTTCTTCTTGTCCATTATCTCTGTTGAGGATTTTTCCCAACTTCCTTTCTCTCTTTCTTTTGCAATTATTCTAAGCCATCCTAGTGCAAAGAGAAAGTGCTGATACAAACCCCACCACAGGGAATTTGGAAGGTTTCCTCTCTTCTTTTATTTCTCCTTTAAGAGCCCTTTTATTTATATTCCAAACCCAAATCTAAAGCCATGAAGAGATCGGCATAAACTGACTTTCTTATTATCCTCTTCAAGATAAAACCCAAAACTAGACACCAACATTAATGTACTTGAACTCGTAAAATGATGGGGGATAAGAGCGGCATTGGGAGTGGGAAAATAAGAGATTCTCTTTCTTTATAGTGCATGCATGCGTGGCCTAAAACATGGCAGCTCAAGACGATAGCAACCACCATGCGAAAATAATCCATTCGCCTTTGTTAGGACCCATTTACATATTTGCATTTCACCTTTCAGATATCATTCGAGTGCCGCTCTTACATACACTTTGGAGAATCCAATGTGGGCTTGCTTTTGATCTCCTTTGAATCAATATGGCTTTGAGGTGAGATTCATTTTGCTTTTCCTTCGTGATAAGGTGAGGTTTATGCTTCGCTGATTCATCTTTAGGGTTCAAAAGATTCAAGGTGCATACAGGAGCTTAAAAACCATCATCATTTTATGTTGTTCTTAAGTGAAACATTCAAAACCACTTTCACGCTTTGATTCCTTACATAAAATTCATAAGGAACTTCAAATGGCCTAAAGTAAGTAGTATGTACTCCCAAATTCTTGATAGTAACGAGCTTTTTAATATTCCAGTGGCGTGACATTTCTCCTAACAATCATGAATACAAAATCTACCGGAATCTTTGTTCCCCGGCCCCAATCATCTATTTAATTGTCGAGTGATTAATTCTTACCTCATCATCTAAATAATAGTTTAAGATTAATGACCAGCTTTTCATCTTATGGATAAAAGTTCAATTAATAACTATTAGTCTTCGATTGATTTACTGTCTAAATGGTTACTAAAATTTAGTGGTTAAAAGTATTGTTATAGTATATTCTTTTTTCGATATAATGGAACTTATTCAATATTTCAAGAAACTTTACTTTAGTGAAATGAAGGTACCCCTACCTTTTTGGTTCATATAAAGTACTTACTCTTAAGTTTGAATAAACGGAGATTCAAGTGTCCATGTCTATCCTGCATGAAAAAATAGGTGATCTTTTGAGCAATGTTGAGTAATCATGAGGATCAAATTCATCTATTTACCAACTAGCTATTGTCCATTTGCCGTTATAATAAATATTCAAGTTGTGGAGACAAACTGATCATGAGACGGAATAAGAATAGGCTCTTGTGGGCCATTCCTTTTCTTCACGGGTTCTTCTTCTATTCCCAGATTCTCTTCTGCAATTTCTTGCCCTTTAAGCTCACAATAAACAGACATAATTGAGTAGGTGCAAACCAAAACATTTTAATGTCGCTTTCTTCCTTCTCCAATATTGATGTCTCTCCGAATCTTGTACACCTTAGACTTCTGTTACGTAGGATGAATTATAATGGTTGCTTATGATATTTAGATATTATTTAAATTAGAAAATTTTGAATATGATCCACAAATTAAATATCAAGATAAAGATGAATAATTTGTAATAAAAAATAAAAATTCTGTGATAATTATAATAAATTAAAATTTATGGCTATGATTAATTTGATTAGCCTATAAATATCCATCAATCTTCTTATTTCATGTGGTTAAATATAAATTCAAACATCCAAAAGTAAAGTTTGTGAGCATTCTAATTTTATAGATTTTAAGTTACAAATTATTATTTTTAACTTATAATTAGTGAGTGAATGTTTGTATTATAACTCTTCTTTTTTACTCATAATCATATTTTGTGTGATCTACTAATTAGGGTGTATATAGCTACTTACCATATGCTCTATAGTTGCAATATAAGTAGATCTTTCACATTAGAAGATAAGTTAGATATTGTTCACTCTTTAAAGATACTGAAATATATTACTCATGATACAATTATTAAGTATGTGAAATAGTAGGAGCTATTCCTCTTAACTTAAAATAGTTTGTAATAAAAACAATGACAAACAAATTTAAGATTGAGAAGTTCAACAAAACTAATTTCTTGTTATTAAAGTTGAAGATGAAAATTGCCCTCACAAATGTTTGTAGCTATCAACAAAAGACCAACAGACCTCACAGATAGCATCAAATGGAGTGAAATAGGCATAAATTCCACTGCAAATCTTTATGTAAATTTAAATGATGAAGTTTTATCAAGCATAAAGAAGAGGGAAAACAAAAAATCACATATGAGATTATGGCACAAAGTTATACAAGGTCAAGTTATTCAACAATAATTTTTTCAAAAATAGTTTATACTCTTGGAATGTTAAAATCCACTTTGTTAATCGAGCACATTAATAATTTGAATACTTTATTCTCTCAGCTCATATTATTGGATTATAGAATAGAGTTATATAAACATACTAAGTACTTGTTTGGATGGGCTTATATCAGTAGAGCTTTTATTAGTAGAGCTTTTATCAGTAGCGCTTTTCTGAGAAGAGCTTTTTTAAGAAGCCAGTTGACTGTTTGGCTGTCAATTAAAAAAACAGTTTTTTTCAAAAAACTTTATACAGTAGACTATTTGACAATATAAAAATAAAAATAACTTTTATTAATTTTAACTATATTTTATTTTGTAATAAAAATCATTTATGCATATAAATAATATTTAAAGTATATTAAACAATATGCAAAGCACAATATATTAGGTTTACATTTGATTTGAAAGAATTTAACTACTATTAGGTCTTTTATGAAAGGAATGTGTTTGCATTTACTTTATAATTATTTGACAAATTCACTTCCATTTAAATCGTGTAGGAAATTTTAGATAACCATCTTGTAGGAAATTATTTAAAAAGATGTCTCATTTTCTTGTAGGAAAAAAAATTAATATGAAAAATAAATATTAAAACATATAAAAAAGCTAAATAATATTATAATCCCAAAATATTTGAATATAAACCCAATCCCAGTTAAACATATTTCAACTCATTAACTTTGAATTAGATAAGTTCAATTTTAAATTATTGATTAAGTCTAAAGGAATTTATCATATCGAATCAAATTTGGAATCTAAAATATTCAAATTTTAATTTCAATTCGATAAGAGTGAATCTAGTTTGTTGACTTCATATCATGCCCAAAATTCTTGTCATCTTTAAATTGCTGATATGTGGACATACAAGGGGAAGGACAACGGATAGAAATAATACAAATGCTCCATGGAATTAGTTAGTTTCATAAGAGCTCAGTTTATTTCATATACATCAGATAATCCCAGTTCAAAGTTTACACTTTTCTTTGTAGAATAAAAGGATGAAAATAAAATTCAACAGGGAAATTAACTACTGAATCTCTTTATACAACATGAAAAATGATTTGCATTCGATGTCTTCCTTGCAACTTTATTGAACATAAAGTGGCTTATTCGGTTTAATGGGAATCATGGTTGCATAGATTGTAACCAGATAAAAGGGAGTTAACTGCAAAAGCTATACAAGCCAAGAAGGTCATTGCAACAAAGGCAGTTGCCATTTCTATGGACTGGTCTTTTCCCCAATTCGACTGCCAGTCGTCAACCTGTGTGGCTGCTGATGATGAGGCTGATATCAGTAGGTAAGCCAATATCTACAGTTGAACCAAAATGAGGAGTTGCCATTCAGATAGAGTTGTGAATGCAAGTTGACTTGTTTGTTTTCCTAAGGTAAACTGAATTTGACTATGCAAAATATGACACTATTATTTCAGGGCTTGAGCTGCACTAATTCCTCATTGCAGAAGTAAACTTTGTCGTGTGCTAACTCCTAATAACAGAAGCCTTATATTCCAATTGAAGACTAGTGGCTACAATGGAATTGCTCTTTTAAATCACGATGAGGTTTGGTTTTTTAGTTAGCAACTAGCGACTTAGGTATTTGGAACACCAACCATAAGGGACATTAGTTGCCATCACAAACAAAAAATGTTCAGACGAATCCACAATATGTAAATGACTGCTAGTCATCCATATCACCATAGTCAATGCCCCAAGTTTCAATAATATTTACCAACCTAACACACCTGTCATTAAGGACAATCACCTACATCCTAATTCCAACAAAATCAATGAGCTAAAGGGTCTGACATTTACCACTTGTTTACAGTATAACAAATCTCAAAACCATTGAAGAACAAGCTTTCTCATCTTAAAGATTAGTAATAAAGCTCTAAAACAAGAAAACTTGCTTGATCCATAAAGAAATTGAAGCGACGATGTAGATGATGACGAATCACATGCTTACTAGTCACAAGATGATAGCTTAAATCATAGGAAATGCCGAATAAACAAACCCACTCACATTTACAGATAAGCAAGTACGCAATCATCAGTTGTGCGAGTACAAAATATTAAAAGCATGACCTTTAAGCTTTTATTATATGGTTTTGTGGAACAACACAAATTATAACTTAAAGAGACACAGAAAGAACTGAACTTTAGGTAAGAAACTCCTAAAAGGTGTAGGTAGGAGGAGCAAGTATTAGGAAAGAACTGAAGATTGCAAAGAAGGTACCAAACCCAAGTATTACAGAGTAACCAAGACCTTGATTAAGAAGCTGCTTTGCCTCCAAAGAAGCGATTCCTCAAAAGACCAATCTTAAAGCTCAAAATCGCATCAGATGAGCTCCTCCTGGGTGGGTGAAACAAAGCAATAATTAATATAACAAAAAAAGGAGCAAATCGATATTTAAAATGTAGCACCCCACTCCCGCAATGACCCGAACCCGACATTGTGGATGATATCCGAGTCTGTGCCCCATGAGGATGGCGTGCTATGACACTCAATCAGTCAGAACTTGGTATAATTTTTTTTGAAATCACAAACATAATATGCGGAAACTGGTACTCAAAATGGGCCCTCAATCAGTCATAAACATTTTCAATTATCACAAAACCATCAACAAAATTTTTAATAACCATTTGGGCCCTTTCACAATTTCAAAACACTCGAGTCATTTTGAAATATAAATTTATACAAAGAGTTGCGGAAGATACAATTCAATACAAAATAGAGAAATATAATGTAGACGTGAACTGATCCTGACCTCTAACCTTCACTTGAATACTGAATGTATACTCCCGTTAGATGTATACTCCCGTTGGCCTAACGGGGTATTCTTCTGATTTTGAAAAATATTTGCAAATTTTGGATAAGTTTTATAAACTCAATGAGTGATCATCATCGATGGCTCACCCAGTCACATAACACATAATTCACACATCTCACTTTAGTTCACATTTCACATTATTTCACATTTCACATTATTTCACATTCACATAATTTCACATTTCACATTATTTCACATTCACATTATTTCACATTCAATACACTTCATCATTCGTATTATGCATATGTAATGCACACGAGACTCACTTTCCATTTGTTACTTTGTTGTGACCGAATACCTAAATTGTCCCGTATCTATTGGATACCGAGCTCATTGATAACTGTCTCATATAGGGTTCATTAAACGTTGAGCCTGAGGCTCTGAATCACTTTTGAGCTTGAGGCTCATTTTCACTCGTTGAGCTTTAAACTCTACTCATTGGCTACTCTGGTCATAATTTCCATTATATGTTATGCATTCATGCAATGGAATGCATCACTCACAATTGCATATCCTATTCAATCACTTTTTCATATCATCGGACCTTAGTCCGACATTCAACATTAAAGTTGAGAATTCACACTTTCATTCTTATGCAAATACACCTTCCTAACATATTTAACATTCACATTCACATACAATTAGCACTTCAATATCTCATTCACATATCATGATCATCGGACCTTCATTGTCCGGAATTGAACAATCAAATCACATTCATAAATATTCATAACATAAACAAAACAAACAATAAAGTAAGACCATCTAGGTTTACTCACAGTACGCTCCAAAATAACAGTTGCTTCCAAATTCTGAATACGCTTGTATGCAAAAAATGATTAACCTTGATTCTCCATTAAATGAGGAGATCTTTAGGTCAATTGGAAGCTCTTTCCTTCCTCTTCCTTTTTCTTTTCTTGATCAACCTCAAAATCTTTCTTGAAAGCTAAGGAAATTAAAACCCTAGCTTGTTTTCTCTCCTTTCTCTCTTTCATTCTCTTTCATGTTTTCTCTCTCTTATCTCTTTTCTCATTCACGTTTTCTCCTTTATTTATAAGCAAGACAACACTTTTTCTTTCAATTATGCCCTTAATGATTGAGAATTGTCCAATTTTCCCTTCCATTTATGCCTTATGTCTTTTATACTTAAGTATCTTGCCAACAGTACTTTTGAACAATCTAACATGCCACTTTCGTCTAGAAAATTTTTCTCGTTGTCTTAAGTTTCTAATGCCTCCAAAATCATTCAATTTGGTTTAGTGATTCAAAAGATATCCTTCAAACATGTTTGGACTGCTCTTATCCATAACAGTATTCTATACACAAATCCCATCTAAAATTTAAACATCTTAGGGACTGAATCAGATTCCAATTTCTTCATACCATTTGTAGCTCCATGTCTCTAGTTTACCACAAATCAAAAATCATCTCATTTGGACCAGTAGAGCTCCAGAAATCAACAAAATACTGAAGTATATTAAGTGAAACAACGCCAGTTTATAATATTTAAGAACAAACTCACTTTACCTGTCTCACATTTTTCACTCAATCTTTCTGACTTCATTTTAAATGGATATGATTTTTGGTGGAGATGTAGAGCAATGTATTACGAGTCCAATGGTTCAAGAATCAAGTCATTTGGGTGTCTAGAGAAGAAGTTATGGTCAAAAGAAGCAACCATGTTTATGACCTCAATCAAATTGAACTTATTTTGGCACAATTTCCATAACTTTCACAAACAATGTCGGATTGATCTTGTTTTTGTGCTATTAGAAAGAGAACTTCGAGATCTACAACTTTCATGAAGACCTTGAAGACAAATTCTATCTTCTGAAGGATCAAAAATGGAACAGAAGACAGAAGATGAACAGCAACTAAGACGAGGTGAATAAACAGTAGCTTCATCTTAGATGAACAGTAACTAAGACGAAGTGAATGAACAGTAGCTTCGTCTTAGATGAACAGTAACTAAGACAAAGCTTCTTCCTTCTTTCATTTGCATCGTTTTACTTCTGCTTCGTCTTACTTTCCTTCGTCTTACTTTCCTTTCGTCTTATTTTGCTTCGTCTTACTTTTATTCGTCTTACTTTTGCTTCGTCTTACTTTGCTTCGTCTTACTTTGCTTCGTCTTACTTTTGCACTCTCCAGAACATCTCCATTTATAAAGATCATAACTTTTGAATCAAATATCCAAAAATTCCATATTATATACTGTTGGACCCCGAACTTTTGGTAAAAATTAGAAATATTAAAATGAAATTAAATGAGAAAGAAATTGGTGAGAATTTAAGGAAATTTGATGAATTTAAGAAAAAATTATGAGAAAAGAATTGTTTAATTTTTAGGACTTCGATATTTGAGTGAACTTGTATGGATTATGAGAAGAAAGTGGATGAGTTGATTGAAATGAAGTTAAATAGCAAGAATTAAAAAGAAAAAGTGTGAA
>JAOTAX010000009.1:14919507-14936530 GCA_025629825.1 Erythroxylum guanchezii | reverse complement strand
ACATAATTGACTGACACTAATCAAATTGTGTTTTAAACCATCAACTAGCAGAACATTATCAATAGTAGCAAAAGAATATTTACCAATTTTACCGATTCCAATTATTTTGCCCTGCTGGTTGTCTCCAAAAGTTACCGATCTTCCCTTCTTATACTGAAGATCTAAGAACATAGATCTTCTTCCTATCATATGTCACGAGCATCCATTGTCCAAATACCATTGGTGCTAGTTGCTTCTTCCAAGGAGGGAGATCTGCAGTAGATATTATATGTTTTTTAGGTACCCATATTTTCTTGGGTCCTTTGGGGTTAGTCTTAAAATGATTCATAGAATGATGATAACGAGGTTGATGAAATTTCTTCCTATAAGGAACAAAGTTCTTTTTATACTGATTATTATTTTTAGCAAACCCTAATCCCGTCTTATTATTAGGGTGTCTGTATCTTCCTAACATATCATTCATCTTTCTCGTACTCTTAGTGAATGTTAATAGATCAGTTGAAAGACTATTGATCCTTTGTTTCAGCTGATTGATCTTCTCAGATCTATCTACAACTACCTTTTTCTTCATCTCATCTACTTGTTTCTTCAGGCAGACGTTTTCCCTCTCTAACATTTGCGTGTTCTTCAAGTTTTCTACTAACTTTTTCTTCAACAACTTATACTGCTTAAGTATTGCATGAGAATCTTCTAATAATTCTGAATAAACATCTTGTAATTTACTAAAATTTGAGGTTACTTCCTTGTCACTTTCTCTTTTGGCTACTAGGTAAATGTTATCTTGTACTGAAGCCTCTTAATTAGTATTTGATTTGGACGAATCCAAATCTTCCCAGGTTGTCGTCATGCTTTTTTTGTTTTCTCTATTCTTCTTTAGTTTTCTTTTCAATAATGGACATTTAGACTTGTAGTGTCCCGATTTATTGTATTCATAGCAGATGATCGATGTTTTCTCGTTCTTGCCTTCATCTTTGCCATTCTTCTTGAAAGAAAACTCTTTTTTTCCTTTTGCTTTCTTTTTCCACTTGCGTCTGATCTTCCTTGAGATAAAATATAATTCATCATCTTCTTTGCTCGAATCTTGTTCTGATTCACTGGAGTCGTCATTCTTGACTTCCTCAATCTTCAACGCTTTTGACGATGAACTTCTCTTTCTCTGAAACTTGTGATTCTTTTATTCAGCCTTTAATGCTATAGATTTATCCCGTCTGGGTTTATCTTTTGTATCAAGTTCGACTTTATGTATCTTCAGGGATCCAAGTAATTCATCAAGCTTTAACACGCTCAAGTCCTTGGCTTCTTATACGGCGGTGACTTTTGGTCTCCATCTTTTCGGTAGACTTATGAGAATCTTTCGAACATGATCTTGATTATCACAGACTCTCTCGAAAGCTTTAAGTCCATTGACGATAGTTTGAAATCGTCCAAACATCTAATCGATAGACTCCTCTTCCTTCATCTTGAATAGCTCATACTGGCGTACAAGAATGCTTATCTTGGATTCCTTTACTTGATTGGTGCCTTCGCGTGCGATGGATAGAGTATCCCACATCTCCTTCGCTGTGTCGCATCCGTGAACTTTATCGTACTCACTTCTGCTTAGGGCACAACTTAGGAAGAACTTAGCCTTTGAATTCAGCTGGAATCTTGCTTTTTGCTCAGCTGACCATCTCGTACGTGGAATGGCATTCCCTTCATCATCTACCGGTGTATACGGTCCATTCTTTATAATCTCCTAAAGATCAATATGAGTAGATTCGATGAAAAGCCACATCCTGTCTTTCTAGTAATGGTAGTATTCACCATTGAATGTAGGAGGTCTAGTGATAGAGGTGCCTTCATCTATATAAACGTGTGATTCTGCCGTGGATCTTTATCTACACTTTGTAACGGTAGTTCTTAGACATCGAGCTCTGATACTGATTGAAGTAAATCACGCGTTAGTATAGACTTTACGTTCAATATACAAAATGCACATTAAGGGGGGTTGAATTTTGTATCCTTTTTCGTGAATACAATCCCCCTTTTGATTTCTTTGAAAACTTGCTTTTTCAAAGCTATTAAGTAAGAATATCTCGATGTATTGCAATTAACTTCTAAGTACTTATATAAACAATAGAAATTAAAAGTTGAGAGTTAGAGAGTATAAGTCGACACAGCAAGTTTATCGTGGTTCAACCCAAACTGTGGGCTGCGTCTAGTCCTCAGAATTCTTTATGAGATTTCACTATACTTCTCAAAAATACAAGTATTCTTTTCTCCGAGCCTCTTGAGGTCTCTTACAGCAAGTATTATTTTTCTCACTTAGCCTCTTCAAGCTCTCATCTTTTCTTCTTTCTTACAGAGGAATATTGCGAGCTGTGTTACACAAAACAATAGCTCTAGAGTTTAGCACAATGAATACAGTGTTTCTCAAAGTCACTAACTTTTAAAATCTCTAACTTTTTCAGTCTTTGACTCCGACTCATATTTATAGCCTTCGTCTTCAACTACTTCTTGATAACCACTTCTTTCTTCTTGCTTCTTAATTTTTGAAGAAACAGTTATTTAGTTGAGTTCTGTAACTAACTCAAACTGATTAAACATCCGATGTAGTATCGGGTCTTCGTCTTAGTTTCTTTTGTCTTAGTTTCTGCTTCTGCTTCATCTTACTTTCTTTTGTCTTAGTATCGCTTCCGCTTCGTCTTAGTTTGCTTCCGCTTCGTCTCACTTTGCTTCCGCTTCATCTCACTTTCTAATATTATTATTATTTGATTTTCATTAAAATTATTAATCGTGAAGTCATTTTGACTTAACACATATGTCTAAACAAGTAATAAAGATCTTTGTCAGGAAAAACTTACTCGCTGGACTATTGGAGGTGTTACTATCTTTTTCTGAGCATTGTGTTACAAGTAAGCAACACTACATAAAATATAATAAATTAAATTCAAGATCTTTGCCCTTGAATTTGTTCATTTTGATGTATATCAAGAACTAGTTCCATCCCTAGAAGGAGTAAAGTACTGTCTTTTCATTGATGATTACTGTAGGAGGTGTTAGATGTATCCTATTAAAAGGAAAGTAGATGTGTTTTCAAACTTCAAAGCTTTTAAAGTATGCATTGAACTTGATTATAGTAAAAAGATTCAGTACTTAAGGACTGATAACGAAGGAGAATATAATGGCAATGAATTTGATGCATTCTCTAAGTAATAAGACATAAAAGATCATTCACTATTGCATACAATGCTTAACACAATAGACTAAATAAGTGGATGAATAGAGCTCTATTAGAAATAACAACAGCACTATTGAGGGTTGTAAGCCTAAATAAGGTTTTCTTTACAAAAGCAGTCAATATTGCTTATTATACAGTGAATCAGGTTCTATCAACTATAATTAAGTTAAAGACATTGATAGAGATGTAAACAAGGAAGCCTATGGATTATTTCAACCTCTATATGTTTAGAAGTCTTGTCTACATGATGTATAATGCCAAAGAAACCACAAAATTGGATCTTAAATACTTATTCTTAGAATATACTGATGGTGTGAAGTTGTATGCCTATGAGATCTCCATATCTGGAAGGTTATTATTATTAGGGAAGTCAACTTTATACAAGATAAATTACAAAGAAAATAAGAAGATAACAATATTTTATAAAGCAGTTTAGAACTATGATACATGTAGAAAATAAATTTCAACAAGAGACATTTTTTGATGTAATACTAAACTAGTATTTTCAAGAATCAATTGAATTTAAAGATTCTATGCTTCTTCAATTAGATCATTCAAAATGACCACTATATTGGCACGCAAATTATATAACAGAGGGCAATATAACTTATTGCATTTTAAATGAGGATAGAGAGCCACTAACTACCTAAAAAGCACATAATAATTTATATGGCTCTTAGTGGATGATAATAATGCAAGAAAAATTGGAGCTCTTCATAAAAATAAAACTTAGAAACTAATACATTTACAATAAAAAGGAATCTAATTAATAATAAATATGTTTTTAAGATCAAGCAAAATGGTATCCATCAAATGGAGCAATAACAAGCAAGATTGGTGGTACAATGATATGCTCAAAAGGAAGGACTTGACTTTACTAAAATATTTTTTTCCTATGGTTTGACTTACTATAGTTAGAGTAAACTTGGCAATATATGTTGTATTTCATTTACAACTAACTATGTGTGTGTTGTATTTAAATTATATCTAGAATATCTATATATGAAAATTTGCTTTTTATCATGAAAATAATAAAGAAAAAAATTTATATGTTCCAACCATAAGGTTTTGAAGACAAAACAAAGGAGAACTTATGTAACATCCCATTACCGGTGGGAAGCTAGAATAGTAAATATGAGTGATTAATGAGAGCTTAGAAATGCATTTTTCCATGCTCATGCATAATATGCCATACATATACACATGAATAGTGAAAGTTTTGGACATGAAAATAATTATGCATGCATTTATGAATGATTCCGAGTATAATTGAATTGAATTGGAATTTTTGGAAATTTAGTAAATTTTGAATTTATCTATGTTGAAAATATTATTGGTTAGTAAGTTTCTGAGAATTGTGAATTTCGGTGAATTTAGGAATAAATTTCGGAGAAAAATTATAGAAAATAGTGGAAAAGAAATCAAAAGAAGATTTGGAGATAGTTGGATTGTAAAGATAGAATTAATGGAGTTAGTTTCAAAAGAAACTTAGTTAGAGTTGGACCTTAGGAAAAGTGACAAGTGTAAAGTTGCCTTTATTATTTATTAGAAGTAAGTTTGAGTTATCTAAGAGTTAAAAAGGTGTTTGTTCTTTTCCTAAGTTCTTTCCTAGTTATCATCTTCTCCGAATTTCTTCCCATACACAGAGTTTTCCATCAAAACTCCTTCTGAACTTCACTTTGTATATATATATATATATATATATATATCCCTCACCACTTCCTCCCCTGCTAAGTGTTTCTTCTGCCATCAGAAAAAAAAAAAACCAGAAGTTGGTTAGTGTTCACAGTAGCTTACGTAATTTTGTATGGAGTTAAGGCTTGAAGATAGTTGAAGCTTTTGGAGTCTTCAACAAGTAAGTAGTGAATAAAATTGTTAGAGTTGTGGATTTTTGAAATAAAGTTGATGAATTTATTATTAGTGCTTGATCATGGCATTTACGTACATTTATATTCTGAACACTGTGTTAAGGGGATGAAAATTATGGATATGGTATTATTTGGTTTTTTATGAATTAATAGTGATCAAATGTTGTGGAAATGGTTATTGGAGTTGAAGTAGTAATGAAATGATGTATAGGATTAGTGTAGAGAATTAGATAAGGAAAGGTGATATGCTTTGTTTCTTTACTGTTCATGTATGAATATATAGGTATTTATACGTGAGTTGATGAAAACTTAGAGATATTCAAGAAAAACGTTTTTGAGTTGAGGAGTATAAATAATATCATCTTAGGTTGACTTCTGCTTCGTCTTAAGTTGACCATCTGTATCGCCATAGGTTGACTTTTGCTTCGTCTTAAGTTGACCATCTGTATCGTCTTAGGTTGACTTTTGCTTCGTCTTAAGCTGACCTTTTGTATCGTCCTAGGTTGACTTCTACTTCATCTTAAGTTGACCATCTGTATTGTCTTAGGTTGACTTCTACTTTATCTTAAGTTGACCATTTGTATCGTCTTAGGTTGACTTCTGCTTCATCTTAAGTTGATCATTTGTATCATCTTAGGTTGACTTCTGCTTCACCTTAAGTTGACTATCTGTATCGTCTTAGGTTAACTTCTACTTCGTCTTAAGCTGACCATCTGTATCGTCTATAGAGACGTATCGTCTGTGATGACGTCATATCTTCTGTAGAGACGCATCGTCTGTGATGACGTCATATCGTCTGTAAAGATGCATCGTCTATAGAAACGTATCGTCTGTGTTGACGTCATATCTTTTGTGATGACATCATATCGTCTTAAGGGTTGTATCGTCTTAAGTTGACTTTGCTTCGTCTGCTTTCTGCTTCGTCTACCTTTTAGTTCGTCTGCTTTTTGCTTCGTCTGTTATCTGCTTCATCTTATGTGGACAGAACCTTGTTTGATTCTTTCAGCCATAACTTTGTCATCTAACCTCCAAATGACCTGATTTTTGAAGCATTGGATTCATAACACATTTCTCTATCTCTCCATAGAAATTATGGCTTTTGGTTTTGACTTGAAAAAGATTAATCTAATCAAAGTAAGGGTATTTCTTAGATGAGCATGAACTGAATATTTTACTAAACATGTTCCTGTATTTTGATGATATATTGATCTTTAGGATTCCAAATGAGATGATTTTTAATTTGGCGTAAACTAGAGATATAGGCCTACAAATTGTCTCAAGAAGTCAAATGCTGATTCTTCCTCTAAGATATTGAATTTCTGGATGGAAGTTGTACATAGAACACTATTGTTGAATGTGAACAACCCAATAATTTTTAAGGTTTATCTTCCAAATTACTAAACCAAATTAAGTGATTTTGGTGTCAATAGCAACATAAGATATAGGGGATCACTTTTCTAGAGTATGGTATGACCAAATTATATCAATTGCACTCCCTGTATTAACGTGAACAGTAGACCCGAGAGAGTGTCTTGGAAAAAAATCTGAAGTGCTTCTATGAGATTAAATGTGTGATGAAATTGATAGATTGATACCCGGAATTATCATGAACATGCATTGTAGATAATTCATTTCATACATATGCATTATTGAACAATTATGATTGTACAAATTGTGATATATGTGTATGTTGTTTGATATAGAGGGGCAACTGGAACGTCAACCTCTAGACATTGCCGGAACTTCCAGGCATTAGCTTTGGGAGCAACTAGTGAGTAACCTAAACGATGTCACTCAATTAATTGTTTGATTTTATTATGTTTGAATTATTGAACGAATGTGATTTGCTTGTGTTGATTCAGGACAGGAGGTCTGATGATTGTGAATTGTGGAATATATATTGAAGTGCTGATTGTATATGAATGCGAAAACCTATGTGCTTTATAATATGGTTAATTGTGGTACATGCATTCCATTCATGAATGCATAATCAGATAATGGCAATTGTGACCAGAGTAGCCACCGATCAGAGCTTAAAGCTCAACGAGTGAAAAGAGCCTCGAGCTCAGACAGTGATTAAGAGCCTAAGGCTCACTATATATAATGATCCCTATATCCTCATCGGATAAGGAACACTTATTAATGAGCCCGATATCCAAATTAGATACAGAACAGTTTAGGCACTCGGTCACAACAATGTAATAATTGGAAAAGGGTCTCATGAGCAATGCATATGCATTTGGTTAAATATGTTTGTTGGATTGAAATGTCATAATTGCTTATACTTAATTGAAAATGTGATTGTATGTGAAATATTGTGTTGCATGAGTTGAGTGAACCATTGATGATGGTTATCTCATTGAGTTTGCAAAACTCACCAAAATTGCAACGTTATCTTTTCAGGATCGAGCAATAACTCTAACTACTGAGAGGCTCTACCAACCATGTAGATTGTGATTGGTAAGAGAAGTCATGGCTCAAAGATCGGTCAGCTGGGATTTTTGGTCAGATTAGTTAGACTTTGAATATTTTCCTCTTTCACATAGCACTTTTGTATTAGGTTTTGATGATGTACATGTAAGGAGTGTTGAAGGACACCATGTAGACTTTCAGTTTTTATGCAATGAAATGAGGAAATTTTTGGTTTTAAAATATTTTGGTTTTTCTTATGATGCTTTATAAGTGAACTATGATACCATGCCATATGAAGTGAATGTAGTGATTGATCATAGATCGCCCTTATCGTAGGATATGTACGGTGTGTACCTTGCAGTAAGGAGGTGCTACATTTAGGTGGTATCAGAGCATGGTTGGCATCTGTTGGGACATATAGAAATATTAAGCATAAATATCGTGAGAAATGCGAATAATGATTGAAGTTGTTGTTTGTTATAGGTCATTCGCCCTAGGTGATCAGATTGATCAACCAGCTAACTATGGATTAGTAGGAGCTAGTAGAGAGTCCTCGATATCTCGATCTGAGGAGATGCCTCCAAGAGTTCCCAAAGGAAGGGAGAGGAGGTATGATAGGCTACGGAAGCAGAGAGCTGTGGACTTCTATGGCAGCACAGACCCTGCTGAGGCCGAGAGATGGTTAGAGAGGACAGAGAGGGTATTTGATCAGATGGACTGTGAACCAGATGAGAGGTTTGACTACACAGTGTCATTACTACAGGCCCCAGCTTATCAATGGTGGAAGACTATTCCTAGGCATGGATTGGCTCACTGCTCATAAAGCCATCATGAACCGCTACACTAAGGAGGTAGTACTAGAATCTCCTGGTCATCCAAAGGCAGTTTTCAGAGGAGTTAGTCAGGCAGTGCTAGCCAGGATGATATCATTTATGAGTGTACTGAGATTGATGCAGGGAGGATGTGAGGCTTATCTGGCCCACATCATTGATACGAGGGCTTAGCAAAGTATTCAGGACATTTCAGTGGTTAGGGAGTTCCTGCATGTGTTTCCCGATGAGCTACCTTGTTTACCACCAGATCGAGAAACAGAGTTCACAATCGATCTAGTTCCAGGTGCTGCTCTTATATCCATTCCTCCATATAGGGTGGCACTTATGGAACTGAAGGAGTTGAAGGCTCAACTTCAGGAGTTGTTGGAAAAGGGTTTTATAAGACCCAGTGTTTCACCTTGGGCAGCTCCAGTACTGTTTGTGAAGAAGAAGGATGGGACTTTGAGGTTGTGCATCGATTATAGGCAGCTGAATTGGGTGACAGTGAAGAACAAGTATCCAATGCCTAGAATTGATGATTTGCTTGATCAGCTACAGGGAGCTCAGGTATTTACTAAGCTGGATCTGAGATTAGGGTATTATTAGTTGAAGATAGCTGAGGCTGATGTACCTAAGAGTGCATTCAAGAGCACGTATAGGCATTTTAAGTTTCTAGTGATGCCATTTGGGTTAACTAATGGCCCGATAGCTTTTATGACCTTGATGAATAAGGTGTTTTAGTCTTACCTGGATCAATTTGTGATTGCGCTTATTGATGATATCTTGGTGTATTCGAAGAGCAGAAAGGAGCATGTTGAGCATCTGGGAGTCATCTTACAGATTATGAGAGAGAAGCAGCCGTATGTCAAATTCAGTAAGCTTAAATTTTGGCTGGATCAGGTTATGTTTCTGGGGCATATAGTGACTGGAGATGGCATACAGGTAGATCCGAAGAAGATTGAGGCAATGATGAATTGGAAAGCTCTGAGGAATGTGTCAAAAATTCGAAGCTTCCTAGGATTGGCCGAGTATTACTGAAGGTTTGTCGAGGGGTTTTCTCTGATCTCAACCCCTTTGACAAAACTTTTGAAGAAGAATGTAGTGTTCAGATGGAATGAGGAGTGTCAGAAGAGCTTTGAGGTGCTGAAACATCAGTTGACTACTGCACCGATATTGACTATTCCATCAGGGACTAGAGGATATGTGGTGTATAGTGATGATTCGCATCAAGGATTGGGATGTGTACTGATGTAGCATGGCAAGGTGATCGCCTATGCATCGAGACAATTAAGGTCTCGCGAGATCAATTATCCGGTACATGATTTAGAGCTAGCTGTAGTTGTCTTTACTCTAAAGATTTGGAGACATTATTTGTATGGAGAGACTTTCCAGATATACACAGATCATAAGAGTTTGAGATATCTGCTGAGTCAGAGGGAGTTGAACTTGAGGCAGAGAAGATAGATTGAGTTATTGAAAGATTATGATTGAACTATTGAGTACCTCCCAGGAAAAGCTAATGTGGTGGCAAATGCTTTGAGCAGGAAGTTTAATATCAGTACAACTCAGATTCAGTTATCGAGGCTACATAATTTGGTTTATTTGAGAGCTCTAGATGTGGAATTGAATTTGGAGCAGGATAGGGCCTTGATTGCTACTTTGAAGTTGAGATTGATGCTACATGACAGAATCAGGAAAGTCCAGGGCAAAGATCCTGATATGGTGAAGCTTATGGAGAAAGTAAAGATGAATCCGGATTCCAAGTTTAAGTTGAGAGATGGGACATTATGGTTGAGACAGAGGCTGTGTGTGCCTAATATAGATGATCTAAGGAAGGAGATACTTGAGGAAGCTCATATGATGGCTTATGCTATACGTCCTGGTATTACCAAGATGTATCACCTATTAAAGCAACATTTTTGGTGGCCTAGAATGAAGAAGCAAGTGGCGGAGTATGTATCTAGGTGTATGACTTACCAACAAGTTAAAGTTAAGCACCAGGCTCCGGTAGGGAAGCTCCATTCGTTGCCCATTCCGGAGTGGAAATGGGAACGGATCATTAAGGACTTCATCATGGGATTGCCTAAGACTTTGAGGCAGCATGATGCTATATGGGTTATAGTGGACCAGTTGACTAAATTAGCCCACTTCTTACCAGTGAGAGAGAATAACTCACTTAATCAGTTGGCTCAGAGATACATGGATGAGGTGGTGAGACTGCATGGGATTCCAGTGTCCATAGTATCGGACAGGGATCCCAGATTGACTTTGAGGTTTTGGGGGAGCTTGCTGTTTGCTGTGGGTACTAAGTTAAACTTCAGTACAGTATTTCATCCTCAGACAGATGGATAGAGTGAGAGGACAATCAAGACTGTTGAGGATATGCTTAGAGCTTGTGTATTGGAGTTTAGGGGAGCTTGGGATCAATATATGGCATTAATAGAGTTTGCCTATAATAATCATTATCACAGTAGTATCGAAATGGCACCGTATGAGGCACTGTATGGTAGAACATGTCAGTCACCATTGTAATTGGGATGAAGAGGGCTTGAGAATGGTTGAAGGCCCAGAGTTGATATAGGACACTATGGATAAGGTAAAGTTGATCCGAAGCCGAATTAAAGCGGCTCAAGATAGACAGAAGAGTTATGTGGATCAACATCGACGTGATATGGAGTACAGTGTGAGAGACAGAGTTTTCCTAAAAGTGTCACCTTGGAGAGGAGTTTTGAGATTCGGTAAAAAGGCAAGTTGAGCCCTAGGTACATTGATCCTTATGAGATTATTGAGAGGATTAAACCTTTGGCCTATAAGTTGGCTTTACCGAATGAGATGTCTCAGTTCCATAATATGTTTTATGTGAGTATGCTCCGAAGATACCGATCGGATCGGACATATGTGATACCAGCTCAGGAAATTGAGGTTGCTAGTAACTTAAGTTATGTTGAGGAGCTGATCAAAATTGTGGGATCCCATATCAAGCAGATGAGAAACAGGGTCATTCCATTGGTAAAGTCCTTTGAAGGAACCACTCAACTGAAGAAGCAACATGGGAGACAGAGGAGCATATGAGGAGACAATATCCCCACCTATTCGAACAAACAGGTAAGAATTTCAAGGCCGAAATTTTTTTTAAGGAGGGGAGAGTTGTAACATCCCATCACCTATGGGAGGCTAGAATAGTAAATATGAGTGATTAATGAGAGCTTAGAAATGCATTTTTCCATGCTCATGCATAATATATCATACATATACATGTGAATAGTGAAAGTTTTGCATATGAAAATAATTGTATATGCATTCATGAATGATTCCGGGTATAATTGAATTGAATTGGGATTTTTGAAAATTTAGTGAATTTTGAATTTATCTATGTTGAAAATATTATTGGTTAGTAGGTTTTTGAAAATTGTGAATTTCGGTGAATTTAGGAATAAATTTCGGAGAAAAATTATAGAAAATAGGGGAATAGAAATCAAAAGAAGATTTGGAGATAGTTGGATTGTAAAGATAGAATTAATGGAGTTAGTTTCAAAAGAAACTTAGTTAGAGTTGGACCTTAGGAAAAGTGACAAGTGTAAAGTTGCCTTTATTATTTATTAGAAGTAAGTTTGAGTTATCTGAGAGTTAAAAAGGGGTTTGTTCTTTTCCTAAGTTCTTTCTTGGTTATCATCTTCTCCGAATTTCTTCCCATACACAGAGTTTTCCATAAAAACTCCTTCTAAGAGTTAACTTTGTTTTTTTTTTAATTTATCTATATCCCTCACCACTTCCTCCCCTGCTAAGTGTTTCTTTTGCCTTAAGAAAAAAAAGCAAAAGTTGGTTAGTTTTCATAGTGATTTACGTAATTTTGTATAAAGTTAGCGTTTAAAGATAGTTGAAGCTTTTGGAGTCTTCAACTAGTAAGTAGTGAATAAAATTGTTAGAGTTGTGGATTTTTGAAATAAAGTTGATGAATTTATTTTAAGTGCATGATCATGGCATTTATGTACATTTATATTCTTGAGCACTGTGTCAAGGGGATGAAAATTGTGGATATGGTGTTATTTGGTTTTTAATGGATTGTTAGTGATCAGATGTTGTGGAAATGGTTCTTGGAGTTGAAGTAGCAATGAAATGATGTATAGGATTAGTGTAGAGAATTAGATAAGGAAAGGTGATATGCTATGTTTCTTCACTGTGAATATATGAATCTATCGGTGTTTATACGTGAGTTGATGAAAACTTAGAGATGTTGAAGAAAAAGGTTTTTGAGTTAAGGAGTATAGATAGTATCGTCTTAGGTTGACTTCTGTTTCATCTTAAGTTGGCCATCTGCATCGTTTGTGATGACGTCATATCGTCTGTGATGACATCATATCGTCTGTAGAGACGTATCGTCTGTGATGACGTCATATTGTTTATGATGATGTCATATCATCTGTGAAGATGTATTGTTTGTAAAGATGCATCGTCTGTAGAAATTTATCATCTGTGATGACGTCATATCATCTGTGATGACGTCATATTATCTTAAGAGTTGCATCGCCTTAAGTTGACTTTGCTTCATCTGCTTTCTGCTTCGTCTGCTATCTGCTTCGTCTTATGTGGACAGAACCTCGTTTGATTTCTTTTAGCCATAACTTTGCCGTCCGACCTCCAAATGACCTAATTTTTAGAGCATAGGATTCATAACACATTTCTCTATCTCTCATAAAAATTATAGCTTTTGGTTGACTTGAAAAAGATTAATCTAATCAAAGTAAAGGTATTTGTTGGAAGAGAATGAACTGAACATTTTACTGAACATGTTCCTGTATTTTGATGATATCTTGATCTGTAGGATTCTAAATGAGATGATTTTTAATTTGGAGTAAACTAGAGATATATGCATACAAATTGTCTCAAGAAGTCGAATGCTGATTCTTCCTCAAAATATTGAATTTTTGGATGGAAGTTGTACATACTACACTATTGTTGAATGTGAACAATTCGATAACGTTTGAGGTTTATCTTCCAAATTACTGAACCAAATTAAGTGATTTTAGTGTCAATAGCAACATAAGATATAGAGGAACACTTTTCTAGAGGAGGGTATGACCAAATTATATCAATTGCACTCCCTATATTAACGTGGACAGTAGACCCGAAGAGTATCTTGGAAAAAAATCTAAAATGCTTCTATGAGATTAAATGTGTGATGAAATTGATGGATTGACACCTGGGATTATCATGAACATGCATTGTACATAATTCATTTCATGCATGTGCATTATTGAACAATTATGATTGTACAAATTGTGATATATGTGTATGTTGTTTGATGTAGAGGAGCAACTGGAACATCAACTTCCAGACATTGCCGGAACTTCTAGGCATTAGCTTCGGGGGCAACTAGTGAGTAACCTAGACGGTCTCACTCAATTAATTGTTTGATTTTATTATGTTTGAATTATTGAATTAATGTGATTTGATTGTGTTGATTCTGGACAGAAGGTCCAATGATTGTGAATTGTGGATTGTATATTGAAGTGCTGATTGTATGTGAATGCGAAAACCTATGTGCTTTATAATATGGTTAATTGTGGTACATGCATTGTATTCATGAATCCATAATCAGATAATGGTAGTTGTGACCAGAGTAACCACCGATCAGAGCTTAAAGCTCAACGAGTGAAAAGAGCATCGAGCTCAAACAGAGCCTAAGGCTCACTATGTATAATGAGCCTTGTATCCTCATCGGATAAGGGACAGTTATTAATAAGCCCAGTATCTGAATTGGATACGAAACAGTTCAGGCACTCGGTCACAACAATGTAATAATTGGAAAAGTTTCTCATGAGCAATGCATATGCATTTGGTTAAATATGTTTGCTGGATTGAAATGTCATAATTGCTTATACTTAAGTGAAAATGTGATTGTGAAATAGTGTGTTCTATGAGTTGAGTAAACCATCGATGATGGATACCTCATTGAGTTCGCAAAACTCACAAAAATTGCAATATTGTCTTTTCAGGACCGAGCGATGACTCTAACTACTGAGAGGCTCTACCAGCCATATAGATTGTGATTGGCAAGAGAAGTCATGGTTCAAAGGTCGATCAGCTAGGATTTTTGGACAGATTAGTTAGACTTTGAATATTTTCCTCTTTCACATAACATTTTTGATGGTGTACATGTAAGGAGTGTTAAAGGACACTATGTAGACTTTCGGTTTTTATGCAATGAAATGAGGAAAAAGTTGGTTTTAAAATATTGTGGTTTTTCTTATAATGTTTTATAAGTGAATTATGATACCATGCCATGTGAAGTGAATGTAGTGATCAATCGTAGCTTGCCCTTATCATAGGATATGTACCGGAATAACTTTTAGACGTCTCGGTATGTACCCTGCGGTAAGGGGCGCTACAACTTAGTTTGCATGTTGAACAAATTTATATATGGTATTTAACAAGCATTAATGTAGTGGTATAGGAGATTTGATTCTTTCATCATGAGCCTTGACTTAATATAGAACCTTACATATATTGGTTATAGATCCTTGTTGTATATAGACAACATATTGGTTGTAAGCCCCAACAAAGACCATATTAAAGAATTGAATGCATAATCGGATATGATATTTGAAATGGAGGATTTTGAACCAGCAAATAAGATTTTTAGGGATAAAAATTTACTGAAATAAAAATAATGGAAAGATATGACTTTCTAAAAAGAACTACCTAATAAGGATTTGTGACGTTTCAATATGCAAAGATGTAAGACAATATATACTTCTTTTCCTTTTAATTTTAAGTTATCCTCTAGTATGAGCCATGAAGATGAGAGGATAGAGATGTCCTGAGTATTATATGCATATGTAGTGAGAAGTTTAATGTTCTTCATAATTTTTAAAAAATGTATATTATAAATACAGAAAGCATTCGAATATTGTAAATAAGATTGACAATAGGTTAGGCCGAGTCCGAGTTGCCTTTGACCTAAGTTTAGCTTAAAATTTTTATTTTGACCTCGCTCAATCAAGGCCTAATTATGCCTAATTTATAACCTAAACTCAAGTCTTTCATAGATTAGTTGGATATTTTCATTGAGAGATTATGAGGAAAATGAGTTAAAAGTTTCCTTACTATAACTTCTATTAAGAAAATGGGCTCGAATTACTACAAACCTATAAAAGAAGACATTAAAGATGTAAAGCTTATAAAGTTAAATAGCCTTTATGATTAATCACTTGGACTCTACCATAGAAGCGGACGTCGCAACTAAAAGCCTTTAGACTCTACCATCTTTTCCATAGTCACCAATCCTCAAAACCTCTTCTTTGTTCGTGGATAACAACGTTTCTAGGAGAATACTCAACCATTATAGACTAGCAAAAGAGTTAAAATAAAAACTAAAGTTAAGCATAACTTTTGTGAACCAGAAATTCACAACTATTAGATAATAAAAATAAAGAAAGATTAGTGGATAGGAAAAGTTCTGAGTGTGAAAATAAGAAGATAATAAAACGAAATGATGATGTTTTCTTGAAATGACCTAAAGTGAACAAATTCAAACATTTATCAAATGAAAAGAAAGGACACAGATACTAAAAAGAATATAAAAGGAAAACCAAAGGAAAACAAATCATATATTCACAAATAAAGGAGGAATTTCAAAGAATAAAAGAGGAAAAGGAAGTGAATTTTATATAAAAACGAGTAAAAAAAGCAAATGGTAGTGGGAAAATCAAAGAGGCAAATAAAGTAAGAATTTTCAGCACAACCATTTGTTTAAATAAATGTAGTACTTATGGATAAAATATAGAATTAGAGAATCAATACTTATAAAGAATCTGAGATAACCAAAAGGAAGTAAGAGAAAAAGAAAACCAAGCAAAACTAAATGAATAAAAAGAATTGAATTTGGTGAAGTAAATGTACGTAGCAATTGTGACAAAACCAGGCAGAAACAAGTGACAAGCAATAGATGGAGAGTGAGACATAATGAGAGAAGGTGCAACGGCACCATAGAGGATTGGAGATTTGGAGGAGAGATAGAGTGTTTATCAATGTACAAAAGAACATCATTTTATTACATAAATAAAATAATATCATTTTGTATATAAAAAAGATTCAAACTTCAATCTATGTTGGGCTAGGCTATAAATTCCAAACCTAAACTTGATTTAAGGCCTTTTTTAATTAAAACAAGCCCAAGCATAGCCTCAAGCCTAATTAAGTTGAATCAAACTTGTTGACTTAGAGTCCTTTTACCATTCTTAACTGTAAAGAGGATCCTAATATATGTTATGTTGGGACCCGATCTCGGAACCGAACCCCAACCAGAAAAGAGGAATACGGAAATGGAAACCAAAGAACGGACGAAAACAAACCGAAAGAGTGAAACCAAAACGAAAGAATCCGAAGCGGAAACATAAGGCGAAAACATAATGGAAACGAATCGAATACGAATCTAATTGGATCAAAGGCGAATAGCATTAAGTCAAAAAGGCGTACGAATCGAATCAAAGCAAACAAGTGGTTCAATCGAACTGAATCAAATTTCCGACATCCGAGAACCAATCCAATCCGGTATAAAACTTTTTTTTCTTTCTTTTTCATTTTATTCAATCTCATATAAAGCACTTCAATTTCTCATTTGGAAATTCATCATCAACCAAAATCTCAAATTTATTTGATTCTTTATATTCAAATCATAACCATCAATTACACAAAATCTTACTAATCCT
>JAOTAX010000009.1:14873029-14885280 GCA_025629825.1 Erythroxylum guanchezii | reverse complement strand
AGCCATGGGTATGATGTTGAAAGATCCCCCACTACTTTACCTTGGGCTTCCTGTATCTACTAAAAGGCTCTCCTATACTGATTGTCGCCCATTCTTAGAGAAGATTTAGCTGAGGATTAAATCTTGGGTGAACAAATCTTTGTCTTATGCGGGTAAACTTTAGCTTATTAAATCCGTCCTTAATTCCTTGCATGTATATTGGAGCTAGCAAATTTTCTTATCGCAAGGCATCACCAAAGAAATTGAACGGCTTCTCCGAACCTTCTTATGGAGCCACTCAAACGGTAACTGCGACGCCTCCAAAGTGAAATGGTCTGATTTCTACTGTCCTAAAGTGGAAGGAGGTTTGAATATTCTTTCCATTAAAACTTCTAATCACTCTTTGATTCTCAAACGTCTATGGTGGATACTGGAGGATAAGAAAACCTTGTGGATCCAATGGTTACGCACTTATTTTGTAAAAGGAAACTCCATATAGGCTCTTCAGCCGAAAGCCAATTTCGTTTTTTTTCCTCAACCTGCTTCTGAAGTTAAGAGACGATATTGGCTTAGAGACTTCCTGCGTTATCAAAGATGGACGTCTGGTCTCTCTATGGTATGACAATTGGGCTAGTAGCAGTCCCTTAATCTTTCAGGTAAATCCCTCAAGAACTTCTCCCTTATTCCCTCTAAAAACACGTATGATATTATTCATTGATGGGAACTCGTGGAAATTCCCAAGAAGTCTGAGCCATCTTCAACCTAGCTACTCCCCAACTCCTCAAGAATCTGACATTTTCTTTTGGAAGGGGACTCCATTGAACAAATTGACTATTCGCTTCTTTTGCGACAACTTGCGTCAACGCAGACTCCCTGTTCCTTGGTCACCCACAGCATGGAGCAGTCTTTTAACACCCCGGATCTCCTTCATTTTCTGGTTAGCTATTCAGAATAAATTATCCAATGTTGACTGTATTCCTTATGTGCACATGGATTCTTCTTGCCTAATGTGTTCCCTTCAAATGGAAACTTGTCCTCACCTTTTCTTCGCTTGCCCCTTCAACTACTCTATTTGGAGAACTATTTGTGACTTATGTTGTTGGACTGATCTAGGATATGAGCTTATGGATATCACTAGCTATCTTTCTTCACTTGCAGGTTCCAACAAACTTTTACAAATTATTGTCTTAGGGGTCTGTTTATACTCACTTTGGAGAGAAAGGAACATTCGACGCTTCCAGAGTACATCTTCTACGAGAGAGAGTTTGATCTTCTTAATTATGTTTGACGTTCGAGAGATCGTTTTGACAAAGAATGTAAATTGTAGCTCTTCTGTTAGCCATGCCTTACATCTATAGCAGATAGAAGACCGAGACTACAATCTATGTAAGTCTTGAACGATCAGCTAAGGGTCAGTGGATGTTTATATTCCACTTTTACATTGTCACAGGTTCTTATTGTTGCACTAGATGACTTGCTTCTTGCTAGCTCCCTTCTTGTGTTGTATATAAAGGGTTTTCCCTTTTGATGACCTTGTAAATTTCCTCTTTTTTAATTATTTTAATTTCCTTTTTTCAAAAAAAAGTTGAACTTACATACGTTCTCATTAAACCTTTTTTTCTTGAAATACTATTATCATAAGTAATCAATTGAAAACATCTTATATTAATCTCTAACTAAAATAACAAGCGTTAAATGTCATTAAATCATAAATAGCACAACCATCTCACAAATTTCTCATTTAAAATTCACAATTTTACTATCAATCTTTGATAAATTGAAAATTTTTGACAATATATTTCTGTACATGAATTTAAAGTTTTAAAGTAAGAAAACCAGCATATGAAAACTAGAAATTTGGAAAATCGCATAACACAACCAGTTCCCATAAAAGAATGAAAATGAAAATAATCCCAGTCTCTTTTACATAATCTTCGGCTTTCAAGCTAAGGAACTTCCAGTTGTTTTTCAGGAGGAGAGAACTACAGAAGTAAGGACCATCGACCGTCTACAAACCTACGAAACAGAGCACCATCATTGACACTTTGATGCAAATATTATGATCTCATTTGCGGTTCCCAGACACCGTGGAAACGTGACCACGTGAATGGAGAAAAGTTATATGTCTACGTAACACAAACTATACCAAATATTACATGGAAATCCGGAAGCCACATCTAAGGGAGGTTCTTGCAACTTGCAGCAGCGTCTTTGACCATTTCAACAGCTTGTCAACAATCTACAATGTTTTAAGTTTCAAAAAGATTATTTCAAGACAGTTAACGGATGAACTCAATAACACATGAAAAAGCGAGGTTAAAAAGAAAAAAAATGACAACCTTGAGACTGATCAAGGTAGAGACTACGAGATTCAATCTAAGCCCTGCAGCAACCTAACCAAGATAAACAGAGGTAAGTTATGTACTTATGGGGGGAAATGACAAGCTGGACAATGAAAATACAAGGGTTAAAAACACCAGAAACGAGATCGTTTTTCTGGGCTAAATTGCTGGGAGTTCCACTACCCTGCCAATAGCAAGAATCCAGGTGAAAATCACAGCTTAATCGCAATTTCAAGTGACCCAACAAACACGAGATAATGAGTTGGGCTGACTGGTATAAACACCTTGAAAGTCCCCTAGGACATGGTCGTCCAGGCAGAGTACTTTGTTATATGATGCCTTGCAGTAATGCACAAAAGGGATTCAATGTGCTTTTATTTAGGACTTGAGCCTAAATAACCTAAGCGCTCTGCCAATGTATTGACGTCTTCATCTTCACCAACTGCATTACTTTCACTCAGCAATTCATCCCAAAACTCATCCTCCAGTTCTCTTACACTCACTGATGGTTCTATCTCTTCCTGATCCTCCTCTCGCTCTCTCCTTGCCCTACCAAAACCTTGCATTTCCAATGCAAGTGCTTCCAGTTCCGACACTCCGGATCCATAATCTCCAAACTGTAAAGGTTCGACCTTTATGGTATTTGCACTTTCCCCATGATGGCTTGATTCTGCACCACCAGCAGCACTAGGCCCTTGATCAATTGGTCTTCTTCTCTTTTTAGTTGCTTCTTCTAGTTCTTTCCTCTTCTCCTTCTGCTGGATTAGTTGCTGCAGAAAATCAGGGTTTTGGATAGCTCTGGCTAAGAATTGCATCATTTGTTGTTGCTTTAATTCTGTTCCTTGTAGTCTTTGTTCCAGAGCTTGAACATATTCCCTAGTACTTTGTTGTTGTTGTCTAAGTTTCAGCAATTCCATCATTAGAATCTGCTTCTCACACTTCAGTCGATCGATTTCTTGATCTACCCCAGGCCTACCAACTTCAACACATGCATCAATAGCATGCTGCTGAGGGAGAAGCTGCGAAGTTGCCTTCCTTCTCTTAATATTTCTCAAAAGATGCTTCTCACCTCTTAGAAATCCTTCGTTAGCAAATTCCCATCTGTCATGATCAATCTTTTTAAAGCCCTGCAGATATCATATCCCACGTTTAGTATCATCCATCAGGTTCCAGAAATGCTTAAAATCTGTAGAATGCATCTCAAAACAAAGACTAAAATATCAATCTCAGATCCTCTACATGTATACACTAACCCCTTAATAATCTGTGGCTGACTTGGTTTAGTTATTATTCTGCGTTGGAGAGCGGACGGACTAAATTAAGCATTCTTGAGCTTGATGAGTAGAACACTGAAGTATGTTGAATGATTAATTTCTGGCCTTTCATCACCCACTAAAAGTAAAAGCAGGGTCTCACATCCAGAAAGAACAATTGGAAGTAGAAACTAGAAAAGCAGCAGATACATAAAATAGTATAATGGAAGTTGGATCCAATGAACATTAATCAAAAGGAAATAAAGAAAAGAAAAAGAGACAGTAAAAGAGGGGGGGGAAAAAAAACAGAAGATGAGTCCCAATATATTGCATGCACATTCAGATAGGTGAAATTCAAGAACCTCTAAGAAACAATAACTCTTTTCGTTTGTTAAACACCAGCCATTCCCACCAATAGAAATTCGTCTTTTTTCTCCAGGCAAGTTTTTAATTAGGCATAGACATAGAAGAATGCAACACTCAACTCCTTTCATCAAATTAAAAAATATAAGTGCAGGGTGGGAACAAAAAAGCAAGTCTTCAAGCAAATAATGTCTCTTATCCAATGAAACTGCAATAAAATCTAACGAATTGAGAAACTTTGTCATAGAAGCAACAAAAGAAGAGCGGAATTCACACATCATAGATGCAACGAAAGAAGAGCGGAATTAACACCAGAATACTTACGTAGGTGTTTAGTTGCCTGACAAAGCTGGAGAAGTTGTTATGCTTGAAGTATCTGGGCAACAGATGGGTGGAGAAGAAATTAGGATCAGAAACAACAAAGCTTTTCCCTGCTCTGCTCCATGAAACTATATGATTGGTAACTGGATCATCAACCATGTCATAGGTCTTGGTCAAAAATGGGGGTGGTCCAATGTCATGAAGACCCTCCATTGGCTGTGGTGTTGTCATCAATTCTAGTAGCTCATCGCCGGACTGCGATGAGCTTGACCCTGGGTATTCTTCCTTCACTGTGAAGAAAGGATCCATCTCACGAACTGTGTCCAACGATTCAACACATGGACGGAAATTGTTGTAGCTGGCTTATTGATGATGCAGAGTGAACTAAAAAAACACTCAAGAAACAGGAAAAGAAAACGAAATACAGAATCAAAATCGGTCGGTGTCAAAAGGCTGAAAGATGGTAGCATTAAGAACCAAAACGGGGAAGGAACTGATGAGACCTGCAGTGGCTAAAAAGAAATTGAACACAAAGAAAAAAGGTTGATGAAACTGAAACACTGTAAAAGATGGACCAGTCTATATAACCACAAGAAGACTGAAAAAGGTAAATGATTTTAGTAAAATCAAAGAAAGAGGAGGAAAGTCGCATTTCTTGTAAAGACACTGCGTCTCTTGGCTGATTTCTTCTTTGGGAAAGTCGTTTTTTGCCGTTAAGAAGTTGGTGGTGAATCATAGAACACATCCAGGAAATTATGGTATAAGATTTTGATCCCCTTAAATAGAGTTAATTGGATTTGTTTTCACTAAAAAAAGAAAGTTCTAGACCCTTTCCTGTGACATATTCATTTGGCAAGTGTAGTAGAGAGAGGGAGAGTGGGTGGTCCCTTAAGAAACTTCTGGAACTTGCACACTGAGGAAAGCCAATCCATACGCGTTTCATTTTCATTTTATTTTCTTCAATACTTTATGGGCACAGATTGGAGCAATATGATTGGGTGGATTCGGTGGTGACTCAAACACCCCACTTGTAATAATTAATACAAATAATAAAATTATGGGAAAGAGTAAAGACTGACCAAGATTCTTGTGCTTGGTTCATAGGGAGTAAGCAATTACGTGTCATAAGCTCATTGGTTAAGCGAGATATTAATCACAATAACCTCAAACAAAGGTTACCCCGCATTTCCACTTCTACCCTTGGTTCGGACACGTGAGCTCATGGCGTGGCGATGAGAAAAGGTGGTGTGTACTGTTTATTATTGTAGCGTTTCGGATTCTGATTGCTTGGAGAATTCAGAGTAGGGACGTGGGGTCTTTTCATTGGATAAAGCAAAGGTCATTTAGGTTTTATTTCGAGCAAGTTGCTGCTATCAAATTCAAAACCATTAGTTTATTTATTTACAACAAAATATTTAGGGACGGCCCAATTTCAAATAAAAAATGTTTATATATCTATTCCCACACGTAGTCCTTTCTACAATGTTCTGGAAGGTACTAGACTCTGTAGGTGTTATATCCAATTATTTGGTAGCAAAAATCCTGACGACAAACAGGAGCTCGTTGCCCCAAGTGATTTATCATTTTTCTCTATTTTGTTCTTTTAAATGGATATGTTCCGATTAGAGTCAAAGGCGTCGGCAGATAGAGTTTTGAAGATCTTTGCCTTCTTTAGTAGTCAAATGGAAGACCATCACTGACTAGTAGACCATGGACACGCTTCAAACCTATTCATTCCTTAAAAGCTAAAGTATTTTGACAGTTGTCGATCTCATAAGTCACCCACGTAGCTCCTTCTCCAGATGAACAAGGTACAAAACAGTGAATGTCTGCCAGACTGAAAAAGAAAGACTGGTTTACGTACGTAATTTCGTCACAACTCGTAAGAAGAAAATTATAATTCACTTAAATAATTAATTCAGTTGAATGCATCATTGTTAAGTTAAACATATTTTTATTTTGTCAATTTAAAATAAAAATATGTTTAACTTAACAATGATGCATTCAACTGAATTAATTATTTAATTATTAACTTATTAAGTAAATTACTTAAAAAGTAATATTTATATTGTATTAAAAATACAAATTAAACTTTAATATTTTACCTTATTCAAATTAAACCCTAACACTTAAAAAATGTTTAAAATAAACTTTATATGAATGAAAAACAGAAACCTAACATTGTTAGTTATCTTCTATGTCATTATTAAAGTAATAAAACAATATTTTACCTTTAAAATGGGTTAAAAATATCACATACGTATTATGTGGCATTGTAGAAATCAATCATATTTATTAAAAATCTTAGCATATTATAATTAATATAATTATTTTCTTAATTAATAAAAATATTATAACTATTTGGATATTTTACTTAACAAAAATCCCTAATCATAATTTTTAAAAAATAAAATAAATTATATTATAGCAAAAGCTATTACACGATCTTAAATAAGGATCATACAATTAGAGTCAAATGAACCTATAATAAACATGTTGTACATCAAAATACAAAAAATTACATCAAAACAACCAGTTTGCTCTAAGTTCTTGACTAACTGTGCATTACTTCTCATTAGCAATTATAACCACTCTAATCATGTTTACAATTTGCTCGGCAAGTTGATATTTATGTTGCTCCTCATTCTTTTATAGTCTCATATTCCTATCTCTCTAAATAAAATAAATTACTATATGAAATGAAGTCTTGATGAGAATGTTATTCCTCTGACCTGCTTTGGTGCACCTAATGATTATATTTAGCATCTCTTATCATACAAAGTTAAAGTTTGGAAGTTATAGCATATTCAAAATTTGGCTCCACATTGACTTGCTATAGTTACATTCAAAGAACAAATGATCTCTACTTTCATTCAACTGTTTGCATAGTACACATATAGGATCAAACCTACCAAACTACTTGTCTTTAATTCTTAGTATGTTCTTTATCACTAGCCATGAGAATACCGCAGCTTTGAGACGCAAAACTTGCTTCCATATTACATCAGCCCACGGGACTAACTCCAACTGCTGCATTAGTAAGTTGTGACCAGAACTATTGGTGGAAGTCCCACTAGTATGAAATGTCTATATCATTTTATCCTTTCTCCTTTCTGCAAGTATATTAAGAAGATATTCAACTATCAACTGAAAATTCCTAAAATTACCAAACCATTCCACATCCTTTATTAACCAAGTCACTTTTGCATAATTAGGAATTCTATTTTTGAGAATAGCTAATTTAGGTCTTCGTATAAAAGGACTGAAATCAGTCCAATTATCGAACCACATCCATATCTCTTCATCATCCCCTAACCTTTTCTTCAAATAAGGGTATATCTGCTCCCTTAAATTGAGCATATGGTTAAAGATCTATGGACATTTTTTAGATTGTTGTATCTGCTAGAAGTTTTGATTATTGAGGTGATACGCATTCACCCATTTAACCCATAAAGCTTCCTTATCGTTCAATCATCTGCAAATCCTCTTGAAAAGCAATACCTTCTGCATTTAAGTAATGGGAATGATCCCTAATCCCCCATGTTTCTTTGGAATATTAATAGCAATCCATTTCACCTTGAACTGTTTGCTATTATCAGTTTTTCCAGACCACAGAAAAGATTACAATAATCTATCTGTTTCCTTGATCACCCTCTTCGGTATAACAATATATGTTACCCAATGAACATGCATACTATTTAATACAAATATGATGAGGGTCACTCTGGCAGCTAAAGACAAGAACCTATTTTGCTAAGCATGTATTCTAGTTTTCAGTTTCTCAATCAAAGGAAGAAAGTCTAAAAATTTAAGTTTACTTGATGTAATAGGCACTCCCAAGTACTTAAAAGGAGTAGCCAGTAATTCAAAACCAACCAAATTACTCATCCATTCAATGTTCCTAACATTAGAGGATACATAGAATCCACTCTTCTGCATATTTATCTCCAATCTTGACCAACCAAAAAAAGTTTACAACATGTTCAGCACCATCCTAATAGCGTGAGGTTTAGCTTTGCAAAGGAGAATCACATCATCTGCATAAAGAAAATGTGACAAATTCATCTCTCTACATTTATGGTGATATTGAAACAGTCTATTACATTCTATAAGTTTGGAAACAAATCTAAAAAAACCTTCCATAGCTAATGTGAAAAGGTAAAGGGAAAATGAATCCTCTTTCCTAATCCCTCTAGTATTTTTGAAAGGTCTAGAAGGTATCCCATTAACTAGAATACTCAGAGAGGTAGATTGAATACATTTTATGATCCAATTTTTAAATCTCACAGGTAAACCAATAACCTCTAAGCAAGCGTGTAAATAGGTCCAGCTGATGGTATCATAGGCATTAAATAGATCAATCTTCAATGCATAACTTTTAATGCATTTACTAGAATGATACTCACTTAATAGCTCTTGTAGAATCAGGATGTTGCCACCAATACTTCCTGAAGGCAAGAATGCACCTTGTGGTAACCACTTAAAACAATATTCAATCTGGATACCAATAGTTTAGCAATTTCCTTCTTAGGAACTAGACATATGAAGGTGTGATTTACCTCCTTCAGCATGGAACTAGAAAAAAAAAAACTCTAGCACAACATCAGTTAGGAGAGGACTAATAATGGACCAAGTTTTTTGGAAAAAGCCAGCATAACATCCATCTAGACTAGGGACTTTGGAACTATTGAAACTGAATATCACCTCTTCACCTAATGAGCGTTGAAAGGGGCATTAAGCATCTCTAGGAGTGACTGGTTAGGATTAAACTCCAGTACATTGTGTACACCAAATCCTCTCTATTTCATTTCAAACCTTCCCATAAGATTGAGAAAGTAGTCTCTAATGTAGTTAGATAACTCCTAATGATTAGAAATAGCATTACAAAATTCATCCTTCAACTCAATAATAGCGTTGATGTTCCTCCTAGCAACTAAAGAAGCCTGAAAAAACATTGTGTTTGCATCACCATCTTTAGGCTATGTCTGCCTTGCTTTTTGTCTCAGAATCGAGTTTTGCAGGTTCAGCCCTTCTGAATATTGCTTTAGCCTCTTAGGCCCACATTATAAGGATCCTAATAACAATCCTACTGGGCATCTGTCAATGCTTTACGTAGGTTTTTAAGGTCCTGGTTAAGTCTCTTACTAAACTGTTTAATAACAACTTTGGCTAATCTCAATTTCTACATGAGTTGATATGTCTTATAACCCTACACCTCTTGATCCCACACCCTACTAATTAAAGCCATAACCATTTGAGTTAATCCATTGAAAAATCTGAAAGGAGTTCAAATTCTTGCCCTCATTTGTTGGATCAATATAGAGGCATAATCGGAGAAAACAGGATCACCAAAATATGCAGAGGCTCGAAGGAAGAAATTAAGCCACTTACTGTTCACCAAAGCTCTATCTACTTTTTTCCTTATTAGCATATTCCTCTATTATTTGTTAGTCCAAGTAAACCACCTGCCTATTCCTCTAAGATCCAGTAGATCAACCCTTTGGAATAGCAGTGTGAGTTCTTTCCTTGTTCCAACAGTAAACCTCGCATCACCCTCTGCTACATCAGACTTATGGAAACAATTGAAATTGCCAATTACTAGCCAAGGGAGTGGTATGCCATAATGAATAATATGCAGCTTATCCCACAAAATTTCCCTCTGAACTGCAAGATTTTATGCATAAATAATAGTTACTTCAAAGTAGAACTTGCCTATTAGCCAACAATGTAAATGTATATATTGCTCACTCATCCTGATGACCTTAGCCTCAACAAAATCAGAATTATACCAACATAAAATTCTACCATTATAATGGTATGAATGATTAGATATATTCTTCCATATAGCACCTAAAATAGCCACTCCCCTCTAATCCGAAGGTGCCTTCATTTTGGCCTTAAGAAGACCTACTAAAATAGGTTTCCTTCTAACTACTAATTCCTTAACCATCATCTTCTTAAGGGGGTCATTTAGCCCCCTTGTATTCCATATAAGAATAGTCATCTAAGGGGAAACCCTTTTAGATTTAACCAACCTTTTGGCCGATTTCCTTCTAGAGTAATTAGGTGTAACAAATCCTCCTTCCGTATGATCATTTTGCTTTAATTTTTGTGCTGGTATTTTAGGATTTGTCTCCAAGTCTTCCACAGACTGAACCATCTCCAAAGTGGCCTAAATCATTGAATTCTCTCCCTACTCCTTGATATATCTGCTGTCAGTTGCTTGATTTGGATCATTACTAATTATCAACTTGTTACCAATATCCTCACTTTCACCTAATTCTATAGAATGCTGGATCTATGCCATATCTCTCCCAACATCTTTATTAATTAGGTTCAGCTTCTCATCAACACCCCTCCTTTGTTCCATATCACCATTATTACCAAAAGGACTATTCAAATTAACAATCTGCTATATGTCATAACTATGATGTCTTTCAGCTACCTTGCCATGTTCACTCAAATCTAGTTCTAATTCCAATAGTTCCTCCTACCAACCTGTTTTGAATTTCTTCCCAATATGCCTCCATTTTTTGGTGACATTTTGTGGCTTTCAGGGATAAGATAGCTTAATGGTAGCATTCTCCATCTCACCTATTAACCCGATTCGCATTATGGATAACATCTCTGGAAGTTTAGCATTTCTATTCACTTCCACACAATTTTTGCATAACCAATCCTCTCCATACTAGAAGTTTGTGCATCCATGCATAATGGCTTTCCTAAGGAGCTAGCTATAAAGCTTAATCCTTCCAATGTCCATAAATCTAGTGAAAGATTATGAAATTGTATCCAGATAGGAAACACCTCTATGTTTTTTTGTTGACCTTAATTCCAAGCTTCCATTTTTGCACAAACATTAGTTATCCACCTATATGCCATGGTCCTAATTCCAATATTTCATCCAAGTTACTTTCCAGAGCAAATTTAAACAACACTATGCCATCCTCCATCAGCATTTTCCTCTCCAAGCCTCTCGTACCCCACTTTAATTTAGCTTAAGTCTAAATGCTAGGAAACACCGACCTTTTATTCTAGGAAGACCTTATCAAGGCTATTGACCAAGCTCTTTCTCCATGCTTCAACAATTCTAAAAGAGGACATAAAATCCCATCTTTGGACACTTCTTGGTAACGTTTCATCTGTAGTTTGGTCGAAGTGATCTATATCTTCTTATTCCAAACACCCGCCAACGATTGACTCGAAATTGAAGTTCCAGTTAGGGATTTATAAGACAGTCGGAAAATCTTCTTCGCACTCCCTTTGGCCCTTATTAGACTGTGTCAAACCCTCCATGAAGGGAGAGTAGCTATTGTTAATCACTGTCAGCACACTAAGAGCGGGAAATCATTTTCCAAATATGGAACCAGATAGGGGTAGAAAGGTGAAACCAGAAGAGAGAGACTTAAACGTATGCATATCTCCCTAACCAAAATTTCACACCAAAAATTATCTCCAACCCTAATTCACTCATCATCATTCTCTATTATTGTTATCTTTCACATTCCTCTCTTTTTCTCCAATTGTAGGGGCATTCTCTTCCTACAACTTCTTCACCTTGCCTTTTTTGCTTTCTTCAGCTACTCATTATTCACCGGTACCTGTCTTGGTAGCTCTACTTTGATTTTTTGTATGTGGTAATTTCATCTCCTTTGTCTTGTCATGTTTTCATTTGCCATTTTTCTTAACGTTTTTACAGGGATCATATAGAGGCAATCACTCATTTGTATTGTAAAAGGAGCCTACATTATATAAAAAGGAGTGACCATAAGTTTTGTTGGTTATATGAAGCATTATGCTTTCTTTTTGTCTTTTTTTTAATTACTTCTATGGTTCTTAAGTCAAAGGAACATTATCTTAGATCAACTCTACCACTAAATGTAACATCCCGTTACTCATGTTAGGGCTAAAATTGTGAATTATGAGAATTTCTGAGAAATTAGGAAAAATGCACATCATGCATAATTAATTGTGACATGCACATTTTTGCACA
>JAOTAX010000009.1:14840570-14851940 GCA_025629825.1 Erythroxylum guanchezii | reverse complement strand
GTACACTCTCCAAGACAATTTTCAATACCAACAAATCACAATTCTCAATAACAATCACATTTATTAATAATTATACCAAGAATGTCAACGAATGCATGTATAATTATTGTTATGTGCAAAGATTCACTATTCATATGCATATGCACCTTATGTAATGCATGAGCATGACATGTGTTTTCCTAGTTTCTCTGATTAATCTCACATGTACCAAATTTCTAGGGTTCAAACCCTTTGTATGAAAATGGGATGTTACAGAGAGAATGGAATTTGGGGTAATTTTAGGAAATGTTTTCATAAAAGGATGAGTAACAAAATAGTAAGGATATTATCTTAGGGATAATAAATTTAGGAAACACTTTGCGTGTGAGTGCCATTATTTTGTAGTGTCATTTTTTACTCTTTACATCTGCTAATTTTTATTAATGGAAGATTTCTTTAGAGTTTGACCCGTGGACATGGCCTAAATTAAAGAGTAAATCATGTCAAATATATGTGTATTTTTTTTTTGTTTATTTTACCTATGATATAATTCGTTAATTGTTGCCCATCACAACTTTGGTTCCCTTGCTTGGTATTGATGTTTGGGAGCATGCCGACTACTTACTGTTATTTATAAACGCAGTCATCAAAAACCACAATACCAAGATCCACATTCTATTTAGAGCATTAAATACACAATAAATAAACATACCTCCAATCTTGGGCTTAGAATCTAGATGCATTCTCTCTATTGAAGACACCACAACCTATCAATATTCAACAATTCTTGTGCAAGAGAGAAAGCTTATGGTAGAAGACCCAACTTTCACCACACATGCACCCACGACAACACACACACATTTTCACCATATGTTATGTTTATAACATGTTAAACCCTAAGGGTAGAATGAGGCTAATTGTGTCATTTCATAAATGTGATGAAATATAGTTTAATGAGCCAACATATAGTTATTAGGGTACTACCATGTGCCTCAAATGTAATTAGTAAATTGTTAACCATCCCATTATAGTTATTAAACATAATTAGGCAATTTGATTAATGGTTGTGAATATGGAATTAATGTTGTGATTATATTAATCCATATATTTCTAACATTCTCGCATTTGGACAATATAATCAAACCACCATACTAATTTTCATCATCCAAAGGCAATCAAATAAATCATATGCAATATCATATCGACAGGATATATTTACTACATATGATTAGGCCCTGATGATGTTTAAATATAACAATAACTATTAAAACAACATGCATGCAGTGCGACAATTGAGACTACGCATTTGTCTCCTTTTGTACCTGTCATTTCTTCAAAATGCATATATACATCAACATATATATGTCAATAGTAACAATAAGTGACTGCAATTACCATTATGCATGTTTCATATATATAAGTCATAAACAATCCGTACAAAGTACTAATATGTTCAATACAAAATAGAAAACTCCAACTAATCTTATCAAGCTAGGCTTTTAACAATCTCATTCGGGAGACGTGTTCTGCAAACACATATAGGTAAGCCTTTTATAAGTGGATCTGCTAACATGTTAGTTGTAGGCATATACTCAACAGTAATGAGGGATTCATCGACTTTCTCTTTAACAAAATAGTACTTTATATCAATATGCTATGAGCAAGAAGTACTTCTAGTGTTTTTAGAGAAAGCTACAGTTGTGGAGTTATCATAATACAATTTTAGCGGACTCGAAATAGAGTCTACAATACCCAATGCTAAAATGAAATTCCGCAGCCATATTGCTTGACAAGCTGCCTCATAACACGCCATATAATTTACCTCCATTATAGAGGATGTTGTCAGTGTCTGTTTGATACTTTTCTACGATACAACTCCTCCATCCATCATAAAGATATAGCCTGAAGTCACATCCTGCATAATCAGCGTCATGAACCTAATTATATCAAAAGTGTCCATTCGCCGATAAGTCAATATGTGATCCTTGCTACCCTGAAAATATCTCATAACTTTCTTAGCCGCTTTCCAATGGCTAAGTTTAGGATCACTTAAGTATCTTCCCAACACGCCTATAACAAAAGTAATATCAGGACGTATGCATACTTGAGCATACATCAGGCTGCCTACAAGTGACGCATAAGGAACGACTTTCATTTCATTTATCTCTTTATCATTTTGTGGACATTGGGCCTTTGAGAATTTGTCACCCTGCACTATTGGTGCCTTTCCAGGAGAACAAAAATGCATATTGAATCTTTTCAAGATTCAATCAATGTAAGGTTTTGAGACAATCAAAGAATCTCATTAGCTCTATCTTGGAGAATCTAAATTCCAAGTACATAAAAGGCCTCACCAAGATCCTTCATATCAAAATGGCTAAATAATAATTGTTTTGTCTCAAATAATAGATCATTATCATTAGAAGCAAGTAGAATGTTATCAACATACAGTACCATAAAAATGAAACTGCTCCCACTGAACTTCATATATATACATTTATCAATTGCATCCTCCTTAAAGCCATTTACAGTGACAACCATATCAAACTTGAGATACCATTGCCTTGATACTTATTTTAACCCATAGATAGACTTCTTGAGCTTGCAAACCATGTGTTCTTTACCAGTCATCTCAAAACCCACTAGTTGAGTCATATAAACATCTCCATACAGATCTCCATTCAAGAAGGTAGTCCTCACATCCATTTGATTGAGTTCTAAATCAAAATGAACCACTATAACCATGTTGATTTGTAGTGAATCTTTGGTAGAAACTAGTAAGAAGGTTTCTTTGAAATCAATCCCATCTCTCTGGCTATAACCTTTAGCCACAAGTCTAGCCTTATACCTTTCTACTTGTCCACTTAAGTCATGTTTGATTTTGTAAACCCACTTGCACCCAATGAGTTTGCAACCTTTAAGTAGTTCAACCAACTCCCAAACTCCATTTTGTGACATGGAACTCAACTCATCTTCCATTGCATTCATCAACAACGCAGATTGACTATTCATGGCTTCTTGATAACTAACTGGTTCAATATTATCTCCCACATTAAACTTATGTTCCTGCAAATAGACAATATAGTCATTAGGAATGGTAGGTCTACGTGTTCTTTATGATCTCCTGACAACAACTTCATCATCCACAGTATTAATGACTTCATCCTGTGCTTGATTATGAGGTTTATCATGAGATTCTACTGAAATCTGTTTAATCATACGGTCATTAATAGGAGCTGAAGCGACGGGTACAAGGATCAGAATGAGTTATTCCCTAAATACAATTTCTCTTAACCCTTGACTTGACCAAATTCATCTCAAAATAGACAACTTTATTTGATTCTATAATTTTGGTTGTGTGAGATGGGAAATTGCATGCTGGTCATTTACTATTGGGGAGATCGTGGCAATATGATAGATGTGTAATGCATGATGGATTCAAAAATAGGTATTCATTCAAAATGGGGGAGACACTTCATATTGGCGCCTCTTTCACCAAGAGAATTTCATATGAATCAGTTGAGACTTGCAAAAGCCATGGAAGAACAGAAACTTGGAGAGGCCGAGAGTTTGAAAAGAAAAAAAGAAAAAGAGGCCATTCAAAAAAATAAGAACAAAGGCCCAACTGAGAGTAATTGCACTAGTGGGCAAAAGAAAGAGAGTAGTGCAATTGAAAAAGAAAAGAAGAGTGAAAAGAAGAGTGGAAAAAAAAAGAGTACTTTCTTTGTAAAAGAAAAAGAGTTAAGGAAGGTCATGTACACACAGAAACCATTGGTTTTGCTTATGTATAAGGAGTTGTTTTATAATGAGATTGACCTTGACTCTTCTTTGCCTAGTGTTGTGAAATTTGTTTTACAGGAATACTATGATGTCTTTCCAGATGAGTTGCCCAAGGGATTACCACCATTGAGGGGCATTGAACATTAGATTGATGTCATGCTAAGAGTTCAAATTCTAAACCGCCCAACCTATAGGAGTAATCCTAAGGAGACAAAGGAGCTTTAAAGGCAAGTGCAGGAGTAGCTTGAGAGGGGGCACGTGAGAGAAAGTCTAAGTCCATGCGTAGTTCCAGTGCTATTGGTGCCAAAGAAAGATGGAACTTGGCGTATATGCGTGGATTGCAGGGCAGTAAACAAGATAATGGTAAAGTATCGCCACACCATTCCTAGGTTAGATGATATGGTTGATGAGTTACACGGTGCTTGTTTCTTTACAAAAATCGATCTCATGAGTGGTTATCATCATATTAGAATGAAAGTAGCGGATGAGGGGAAAACAACCTTTAAAACGAAATATAGTCTATATGAGTAGATGGTCATGCCATTTGGTTTGACAAATGTACCTAGCACTTTCATGAGATTGATGAACCATGTTTTGCGTGATTTTATTAGCAAGTTTGTGGTTGTATACTTTGATGACATCTTGATTTATAGCAAAAGCCTTGATGAGCATGTTATGCATGTTAAATCTGTACTAGAAGCACTTAGGCGTGAAAAACTATATGCTAATCTTAAAAAGTGTTCTTTTTGTATGGATAAAGTTGTTTTTCTTGGCTTTGTTATTTCTGACCATGGTGTGCATGTTGATGAGGAGAAGATTAAGGCTATTAAAGATTGCCCTACTCCTAAGTGTATTGGTGATGTGCATAGTTTTCACGGTTTAGCTAGCTTTTATAGGCATTTTGTGAAAGATTTTAGTACCATTGTTACGCCATTGACTGAAATAATTAAAAAGGATGTTGAATTTAAGTGGAATGAGGTACAATAACTTACTTTTAATACATTGAAAGAAAAATTGTGTTCTGCGCCTATATTGAGTTTGCCTAACTTTAATGAAGCTTTTGAGATAGAATGTGATGCCTCCGGGTTAGGTATTGGTGCTGTTTTGATGCAAGGTAGGCGTCCCATTGCATACTGCAGTAAAAAGCTTCAAAGGCTACAATTGAATTATTCCACTTATGACAAGGAACTCTATGCCTTGGTAAGAGCATTGGAGACTTGGCAGCATTATCTCTAGCCAAAGGAGTTTGTGATCCATTCTGATCATGAGTCATTGAAACATCTAAAGGGCCAAGGTAAGTTGAACAAGAGGCATGCGAAGTGTCTGGAGTTCATAGAGACCTTTCCATACATGATACAATACAAACAAGGTAAGGAGAATGTAGTTACTGATGCACTTTCAAGAAGGTACACTCTAATCACGACTTTAAGTTCTAAATTGTTAGGGTTTGAGTACATTAGAGATTTGTATGCTTTGGATTCTGATTTTGGCAATGTGTTTGGTGCTTGTGAGCATGCTACATTCCAAAGATTTTATAGATATGATGGCTATTTGTTTAAGGAGAACAAGTTATGTGTGCCTAAATGTTCTATACGTGAAGCCCTTGTGCGTGAATCACATTGTGGGGGTTTGATGGGTCATTTTGGGTTCAAAAGACATATGACATACTTTATGAACATTTTTATTGGCCTAACATGAGAAGAGATGTTGAGAAATTTTGTTCTAGGTGTGTCGCATGTAGATAAGCGAAATCTAAGACTCATCTATATGGTTTGTATACACCTCTGCTTGTACCTAAGCATCCGTGGACTGACATATCTATGGACTTTGTTTTAGGGTTGTCTAGGAAGAAAAAGGGTAAGGATAGTATATTTATAGTAGTAGATCGGTTTAGTAAGATGACACTTTTTATTGCATGTCATAAAATTGATGATGCTATAAATATTGCAGACTTGTTTTTTAAGGATGTTGTGCGTTTACATGGTGTTCCTAAGACTATTGTTTCTGACCGTGATGTGAAGTTTTGAGCCATTTTTGACGTGTTCTTTGGGGTAAGCTAAGTACTGAACTTTTGTTTTCTATTACTTGCCATCCTCAAATTGATGGACAAACTGAAGTGGTGAATAAAACTTTAGGTTCTCTTTTGCATGCTATGGTTGGTAAAAATATTAAAATATGGGAAGAATGTTTACCATTAGTTGAATTTGCATATAATAGGAGCATATATTCTACTACTGGATATTCGCCTTTTGAGATTGTTTATGGTTTTAATCCCTTAATGCCTTTAGATTTGAGCTCTTTACCTTTAAGTGAGATAACTAGTGCAGATGGACACAAGAAGGCAGATTTGGTGCGCAACATTCATGCGAAGGCAAGATAACACATAGAGAAGCGGAATGAAACATATGCACAGAGAGCTAATCAAGGGCAAAAGTTGATGCAATTTGAGTCTGGTGATTGGGTTTGGGTGCATTTCAAGAAAGAAAGGTTTCCTAAGCAAATGAAATCCAAGTTAGATGCTAGAGGCGACGGACCTTTCCAAGTCCTTGAAAAGATTAATGATAATGCCTACATGATTGATTTGCCAGGTGAGTTTCAAGTATCTGCTACATTTAAAGTTGTCGATCTCTCTGCATTTGATAATGTAGGGGCTAATTCGAGGATGAATCCTTTTGAGGAGGGAGGAAATGATACAAGAAGCCATGACAGCAATAGAGATCAAGGTGCCACATGCAAAGACAAGCTTACTTTGCCAAGTGGATCTATTACAAGGCAATGTGCAGCAAGACTTAAACAAGCACTTCAAGGGTTTGTTCAAAGTTACATTATATCTCACCTTGATGGCAAGGCCGAATCATCCATGGAGAATTTATATGTGGAGTAGTCAAGCTTCTGATTCTTCTAGAGAGGGCGTATAAAGGGGCTGCCAAATTTCAAGACAAGTTCAATTATTTTTATAGGCTTAATTTAATACATTAGGCTTGTTATTTATCCTTTATTTATTAAGGCCAAAAAACATGTTATGGGCTAGATATTTATTTGTAAGCATGTTCACTCATTAAAAGTCACTTACCTTAGTTTATTTTAAGCTAGTTTTGGACAACCAAGAGTGTGGGCCTAAGTAGAGTGCTCTGTGTGTTCTTTACCTTTAAGTGAGATAACTAGTGTAGATGGACAAAAGAAGGCAGATTTGGTGTGCAACATTCATGAGAAGGCGAGACAGCACATAGAGAAGCGGAATGAAGCATATGCACAAAGAGCTAATCAAAGGCGAAAGTTGATGCAATTTGAGCCTGGTGATTGTGTTTTGGTGCATTTTAGGAAAGAAATGTTTCCTAAGCAAATGAAATCCAAGTTAGATCGTAAAGGTGACGAACCTTTCTAAGTCCTTGAAAAGATTAATGATAATGCCTACATGATTGATTTGCCAGGTGAGTATCAAGTATCTGCTACATTTAATGTTGTCGATCTCTCTCCATTTGATAATGTAGGGGCTGATTCAAGGATGAATTCTTTTGAGGAGGGAGGAAATGATACAAGAAGTCATGGCAACAATAGAGATCAAGGAGTCACATGTAAAGACAAGCTTACTTTGCCAAGTGGACCCATTACAAGGCAATGTGCAGCAAGACTTAAACAAGTACTTCAAGGATTTGTTCAAAGTCACATTACATCTCACGTTGATGATAAGGCCGAACCATCCATAGAGAATTCATATGGAGTAGTCAAGCTTGTGATTCTTCTAGTGAGGGCATGTGGAGGGGCTAATACTTAGCCAAGTATTAAGACAAGTTCAATTATTCTTATAGGCTTAATTTAATACATTGGGTTTGTTATTTATCCTTTATTTATTAGGGCCAAAAGACATGTTATAGATTGGATATTTATTTGTAAGCATATGCACTCATTAAAAGTCAGTTGCCTTAGTTTATTTTAAGCTAGTTTTGGACAACAAGAGTGTGGGCCTAAGTAGAGTGCTATTTGTGTTCTTTACCCTTAAGTGAGATAACTAGTGCAGATGGACAAAAGAAGGCAGATTTGGTGCACAACATTTATGAGAAGGCGAGATAGCATATAGAGAAGCGGAATGAAGCATATGCACAAAGAGCTAATCAAGGGTGAAAGTTGATACAATTTGAGCCTGGTGATTGGGTTTGGATGCATTTCAGGAGAGAAAGGTTTCCTAAGCAAATGAAATCCAAGTTAGATCCTATAGGCGACGAACCTTTCCAAGTCCTTGAAAAGATTAATGATAATGCCTACATGATTGATTTGTCGGTTGAGTATCAAGTATCTGCTACATTTAATGTTGCCGATCTCACTCTATTTGATAATGTAGGGGCTGATTCGAGGATGAATCCTTTTGAGGAGGGAAGAAATGATACAAGAAGCCATGGCAGCAATAGAGATCAAGGTGCCATATGCCAAGACAAGCTTACTTTACCAAGTGGACCTATTACAAGGCAATGTGTAGCAAGACTTAAACAAGCACTTCAAGGGTTTGTTCAAAGTCACATTACATCTCACCTTGATGACAAGGTTGAACCATTCATGGAGAATTCAAGTGGAGTAGTCAAGCTTGCGATTCTTCTAGAGAGGGGGCGTGGAGGGGCTAATACTTAGCCAAATTTCAAGACAAGTTCAATTATTCTTATGGGCTTAATTTAATACATTGGGCTTGTTATTTATCCTTTATTTATTAGGGCCAAAAGATATGTTATGGACTGGATATTTATTTGTAAGCATGTGCACTTATTAAAAGTCACTTGCCTTAGTTTATTTTAAGCTAGTTTTGGACAACTAAGAGTGCGGGCCTAAGTAGAGTGCTATTTGTGTTCTTTACCTTTAAGTGAGATAACTAGTGCAGATGGACAAAAGAAGGTAGATTTAGTGCGAAACATTCATGAGAAGGCGAGACAACACATAGAGAAGCGGAATGAAGCATATGCACAAAGAGCTAATCAAAGGCGAATGTTGATGCAATTTGAGCCTGGTGATTGTGTTTGGGTGCATTTCAGGAAAGAAAGGTTTCCTAAGCAAATGAAATCCAAGTTAGATCCTAGAGGCGACGGACCTTTCCAAGTCCTTGAAAAGATTAATGATAATGCCTACATGAATGATTTGCCAGGTGAGTATCAAGTATCTGCTACATTTAATGTTGCCGATCTCTCTCCATTTGATAATGTAGGGCCTGATTCAAGGATGAATCCTTTTGAGGAGGGAGGAAATGATACAAGAAGCCATGGCAGTAATAGAGATCAAGGTGCCACATGCCAAGACAAGCTTACTTTGCCAAGTGGACCTATTACAAGGCAATGTGCAGCAAGATTTAAATAAACACTTCAGGTGTTTGTTCAAAGTCACATTATATCTTACCTTGATGACAAGGCCGAACCATCCATGAAGAATTCATGTGGAGTAGTCAAGCTTGTGATTCTTCTAGAGAGGGCGTGTGGAGGGGCTAATACTTAGCCAAATTTCAAGACAAGTTCAATTATTCTTATAGGCTTAATATATTACATTAGGCTTGTTATTTATCCTTTATTTATTAGGGGCAAATGACATGTTATGGACTAGATATTTATTTGTAAGCATGTGCACTCATTAAAAGTCAGCTGCCTTAGTTTATTTTAAGCTAGTTTTGGACAACTAAGCGTGTGGGCCTAAGTAGAGTGCTCCATTAGGCCTGCCCCCCTCTTAGGTTTATTTAAGTTATTTTGTTCTTATTTAAGTTAGTTTAGCCCAATCCTAAGTAGATTAGGATCATATTGCATTATTGGGCTATAAACTCCTAAACTAGTTAGGATTATGTTTGTTTTTTTTATTCCTTTTAAGGTTAGGACGTGGGCAAGGGTATAATACCTTATTTTATCCTTGTAAACATCAGATTAGTTGATTAATGAAATTCAGAAATATTCTTTTCAAGAAAAGCGTGTTCTTCTTGTTGTTACTTCAAGGATTGCATCACTTATTAAGGTAATCGCTTGTGACGTGTTCAATTCTTCTGTTTTCTTTAGGTTTGGGTCTCAATTTCGTATAATTGGGGTTTAAGCTAACATGTTCTTAAAATAGAAAGATTGAGGTTTTGATTCAATAAGATTAGGGGGTTTCAAGAACCTTGTTTTCTTGGAGTTTCCGTAACACTTTGAATCTTTAATTCCATATTTGATAAAATCTTCCAGTATCCAGATGTTAAGACAAATGATCATATCTCGGAGCTGATTATGATCTGTAAGATCTTTCAAGATATTGTGTAATCATTTCTAACAAATTAGGTAAGTTCATAAGGAAGGTTTCTACAAGAAAATATGATTTTATTTGCTTTTGAAAAATATATCATTACTATATTTGAATTTTGAAATAAATCTAATTTGAATTTTAAAATATTATAAAGTCATCATCAAAATTATTAATAATAAACCTTGAGCTAAAAACTTCAACCCTAAGCAAAGAAGTGAATAAACTAGAAGCAGAAGCAAAAGTAAAATTTGAAGAACACATGAAAGAGAAAGAGAGAAAGAGAGAGTTACGTGGAAGAGATGTCTGGGGAAGCTCCAAAGAGATTGTGAATAGGGAATTTGTAAAAATTAAGGGAACTTAATTAAATAAATTATATTATAAAATAATTATTAAATTAAAAATAATAACCTTAATTTTTAAATACATTAATGGGCCTATTATATCCCAATAACAAATATATTTTAAATATATGTATTAAGATGAAATATTTAATTTTATTAAATTTTTTATTAAATGTTTATTTAAAAATTAAAATTAAACAGTCGTCAATATTGAAATTAAATTTTGTTAAAAATTTTAAATTTAAAAATACCTTTTAGTCATAAAACTTGTGACATCATGTGATAATTCGATTTCAACTTTTTATTAATTAATAACATGGTGATCATTAGCATGCTAAAAGTAGTTTCTGGTTTCACGGTTCATATTATAGAGGGGACCAACCAATGAGATTACATTTATCATACCCGCGAAGAAAGGACCAGATTTTGGTTACAAATTAACAAGTGAATCATTCAAATTTATGTGTGTACTGACTACGTATAAATGAGATCTTAGCTTAATGAGATCTATGATGTCTGCTTCGAGTCATCGTGCTCGTACGTACAGATATCTATTCATTATTATCATTATCGTCATTTTATGAGGTTTCACAATAAAACAAAATTTGGGAGCGCCTGATAATACACAGTCTTAGCCTTACATTATAGAGAAGTTATTTCTAATAAGCCTACATATATAATGTGACAGGATAAATAATAATATATGTTAAAAAAAGTAAATACGTAAAGACTGGTAGAAAAAAAACATATATATACCTAATGGTAATCATAATTTACTATTACTTTTCACATGACAAAGACCAACTTTTCTCGTTGTTAATCGCGCTATGAATCTTCCAAGTTCAATGTATATAATAAAGAAAAAAAATAATAAATAAAAACACATAAAATAGTAATATAAAATAATAAAAGTAATTATTTTTTTTTAGGAGGGAAGTAATTATTATTATTAATAATAATACTAACATAAAAGAATCACAAATATTGCAAAAATCGTAATTAATGGGCGGTGTAACGTTACTCACAACAG
>JAOTAX010000009.1:14828999-14840470 GCA_025629825.1 Erythroxylum guanchezii | reverse complement strand
ATTGCATGTCTTTATTTTTGTAATGAATTGTATTTTTGCAATTGGAAAAAAAAGGGGCCCGAGTGGCTATAATGTGTGTAATGAGATTGTTTTTGATAAAGGAGGGCCTAAATTGGGTTTTAAATTTCCGCATATATTGTTATGTGAAAAAAAGTGTACAGATTACTGAATGAGTGTTTTAGCATGCCACCCTCGTGGGGCACGGACTCGGATATGACCGTCGATGTCGGGTTTAGGTCGCGCGGGAGTGGGATGTTACATTATGGCTCGAAATGCCCACTAAAGTGTTGTAAACTCTTATCTTTTGATGTTAATGAAATTTATATACATTATGTTTTGCTTATGATTTCACAAGTCTTTACATAGCTTTTTTTCAAGCTTTTCATAAGGGTAAGAATTGTGTTTTGACTTTAAGGGCAAAACTGGAATAATCTAGGTAGAACTGATCAAATTTGTCTTCATGGACTTTGTAAATGATCTTTCTAGTTTTCCAACAATATAAAGTTTGTAACTTTTGGATATCAAAGTGGAAAGATATGATCATTACAAGTTGTGATGCTGCATAGGATGTGTGTATAGGACAGTTTTGGTAAATGATGGGAAATGGTGGTTTTGATGAACCAAATGGTTTGAGAATTGAGAGTTTTATGAGATAAATTTGGTGTTTGAATTGATATGAAGTGATTTGGCACTAGAAGAGTTGAATTTGAGAATATTATGAGTGAATATGATGTTAGATTGGATGTAGGACGCATAGGAGAGGCTTTTAAGGGGTTTAGGGAACCCTTGAGTCCGTTAGACGGACTTTAGGTCCATTAAACGGACCTTCTCGGGTGAAAAATGACCCCCAACATTGCCAATCAAATCCGTTAAATGGACCTTCTCGGGTCAAAAATGGCCCCCAAGCTTGACAATGTCCATTAGGCCGACATGTATACACGGGACAACTTCAGTAAATCACGATTTGGGACCCTTTAAATGGCAAAATCTCACTTTGTAGTCTTCATAAGAGTTGTATATATAAAAGTCTTATTTCAAACTATCTAAGAACAAACTCAATCCGGCATCTTTATTGAAAATTATACCAATTGCGCCAAGTTAGGTACGATATGATTGAGGGTATAAACATGTTTGATTCTTTTGGGCATAACTTCCTCATCCGACCTCAAAATGAAGTGATTCTTCAACCAATAGATTCCTAACATATGTTTCTATCTCTCCATAATAAGTGGTAGCTTTTGGAGTTGATTTGAAAAGGCTTTATGGAGAGAAAGTGAGGGGTTGGTTGGGAGAGCATGATTGGGGTATGAACACACTTTGGATTTTTAAGCATATCTTGATCTATAGAGCTCCGATTAAGATGGTTCTTGCTCCCAAACAAACTAGAGACTTAGAGATACAATTCCTTTGAAGAAGTCAAATTGTAATTTTGGTGATTGACTAGTGTGGGCACACCACCCTTGTGAGATATTGGCTAATGAGGGTTCTTTGAAATAACCTTACAAGGGAACCCACTCACACTTTATGACTCTGGATAGTTAGGCTCCGGAAACGAGGTCCAACAAAAATAGATACAGAAATCAAATTCTTCCTAATAGAGGGTGAATAAGAGACATCATGTAACTCGAAAAGATGTCCTGTATTCAACTGTAGTCTAACTGTCCCAAAAAATTCAGCTTGCACTTTGATATCGTCTCCCATATATACATGTTGCTCAGAACTAGTCGACCTTCTTCGACTTGTAAGTTTCTACAAGGAATTCGTAATGTGAATTGTTGCCCCAGTATCTAATCACCAAGTATTTAAGCGCACAACAATAATATTGGACTCTAAACAAACCATCATAAGACAATTACCTTTCTTCTTTATGTGAGCTTTGAGCTTTCACCAATCAGCTTTCTTGTGCCTAAAATTCTGACAAAAGTTGAAGTTCCCTTTGAAAAATTTATTTTTTTAACTAATAAAAGATGAGCCCACTTGTCCACTTCCTTTAGAACTAACAACTTTCCTTTTGAAAGGGTTTTGGTCACTTGAGCTATTAGAAGTGAACTATCTCTTTTGAGAATTGTTGTGGTTTGTCATCATAGAGATACTTCTTGCCCTTCCCTTTCTCATGTCATCCTCTTCCTTGGCAAGAATAGAAATCATCTTCTCAATAGTCCATTGCTCTTTCTAAGCATTATAACTTGATCTGATCGAATCAAATTTGGAAGGAAGAGTCCCCATCATAAACTATACCAGGAAATCCTCACCAAGGTCTATATCCATAGCCTTAAGCTTATGGTAACAACCCATGAGCTTGACGATGTGAGCCCTATTGTCACTTGCACCATCGTAAATGGTGTGATGAAGCATGTTCAAGTACTCATTCTTCTCATTCTTTGAGAACTTCCCGTACTTCTTCTTAATGGCAGTAAGAAAATTCTTTACATTATCAACCTTGGGAATAATATCACGAATGGATTCATCTATGTGATACCTCGTAATCATTAAGCAGAATTGGTTAGAGTATTTCCACTTCTCATAGGATTTCTTATCCTTCTTAGTAGCATCATCAGTGGGTTTAGGTGGGGCATCAATTCTCAAGGCCAAGTCCATTCGCATGATAGTTAAATTCATCATGAGAGATTTAACCCACTGCTTGTTGTTCGTTCCATTCAGCATCAAGATGGTAGAGACTCTCGGATTGCTTAAAGCTAAATGAGAATCAAGAGCAATAGCCATGATATGCATATTAAAATAGAATCATGCAATTTGTGCTCTTTTTCTCAAAATTAATTATATCATTCATGCTGGAGTTCCTTAAACAAATATATAACTCATTCACATGTAAAAACAATTTATTAAATATTACAACCAAATCATCAATGTACTATCGAAAGGATAGAAAAATTGTATGGTTCATAATATTTCAATAAAATTTCTTCATAATTTAAGCATCCTACTAAGTATTAATTATCGGTAGGATAATTAATTACCCGTATGGATCTTAATGTTATTTTAAAGAAAAAACATAAAATTTTAAACATATATTAATATTTAAAAAGTTCCTCATCACAAATAGTTTCACATGCTCAATTTTACAATAGGTAAAAATAAGCATTCACTATTGTCAACAAATAAACATATTTATGCCATAATAAGATTAAAAATAATTAGAATTATCAAATAAAAAACATTGATTAATCTTATGCATAAACTTATAAAAAGACAAAATAAAAAATGGGAGCAAAATGATGAAAAAATGGTCCAAAAAAGGCCTCTCACAAGCTCCCATGCGCTACTTTACAGAAAACATTTTAATAAAAAATACAAGATATATATAATTACAAGGGTCGAGATGACACCTATGGGTCATCCTCGACCTTGAGTCAAGTACGTGAGTTAGACCCGCCTGAAACTTCCTCTTCAGCCACCCATTTTTGACAAGATTTTAGGGGTTTTCTTCCATTTTTCATACTTTATAGATTTCCAATACTCATTTAAGCCAAAAGTACTCCAAACCTAAAACTCTCTAACCCATTTTGTCCACTAACGAAAACCCCAAAAAATTTTCAAAATCTCACCCAAAATCATGATTCATTTGTCCAAAACAAAGTTAAAAGGCAACAACAACAACCAACACACCTTCAATGCATCATTTCGAAGTCATTCATGCCAAAAACCATTTTGTACAAAAAACAAGCTTATACCCAAATACAAGCCATAAAATCAAATAACCATGGAGTTCTGATACCAATTGTTATTTTATAAAAGTAATCATCAATAACCATAATGCCAAGATCCACCAGGGCATTAACTACACAATAAATAAACAATATTTAGCATGGAATCTTGATGCATTCTCTCCATTGTAGAAACCATAACCTATCAATATCAACAAATCTTGTGTAAGAGATGAAGCTTATGGTAGAAGACCCAACTTTCAACACATGAACACACCCACGACAATGATATACAATCTCACCATATGTTAACATATTCTACCCTAAGGGGTAGAAAAAGGGCTAATTGTGTCATTTCAAAGATGCGATAAACTATAGTTTAATGGGCCAACATATAGTTATTAGGATACTACTATGTGCCTCAAATGCAATTAGCAAATTATTAACCATCCCATTATGGTTATTAACCATACATTAGGCAATTCGATTAATGGTTGTGAGTATGGAATTAATGCTGAGATTATATTAGTCCATATATTTCTAACATGAAAAGGATATATTCTAAATTTTTTCTCTGCAGATCGTGATGGATTTTCATATAAGTAGAGTCAGATATAGGGGCAAAGTAATTTTTTCTACAGCATCGTGCTGATGGAAATGAATGACAAAAGGGTAGCTATGCTGTGAAAGTTCGACTGTACTTTGTTCTATAAACTAAATAGAATTTGGCTTTAATATCATTTAGATTTCCTATATAGAATGATCATATGTAAATTCTAGTTATTAATTCAAACTGGGTTGACTTTTAAAAAATGTTGAATTTTTGACCTAAAGTTTAAAACTTAAACACCAACAACCAAATCTCCTACTCCTTATGCAAGTGCCACCTCTCACAATTCACTAACTCCTCATTGCAATCTATGTCCCCTTTCCATCTCCGTCTCTATCATCCCTAGTCAACGTAGCACTACCATTCTTTATAGCCACTCCTCACAACCACTACTCACCACCACCGCTTGTGTTTCGACTTTTAAGACTTGTGAAAATGTAGTGATTAATGAATTAGATGTTTGAAAGTTTGGGACTTGTTTTTATGTAGTTTGTGTAGTAATCAAATTCTACATTTTTAATTAATGTGATTGTGTTGTTTGAGAATTCATTATTGAGTGATTAGATGCTACATTCTTTGAGAAGAGAACCAATGATATAGAAATTCTTTCTATATTATATATTTAACATTTTCATTTTATGAGTCAATATTATAAATTGTTTTACTCTAAATATTTTTATGACACTAATTTTATTAACATAAGATATTGTTTATAGTATAGTAGTTTACTAATGTAATTGAGATAGTTGCGACAGTTTTATTAACATAAGATTTTTTTATACTTTATGGTGATCATTTTTGATAATTTAATCATGCATTTTTATTCAAATGAAAAAATTCTTTAAACAAGTAATAATATTTTATTTGATATTCAACAATATTATAGATTGTGTCCAAGGAATATACAATAATACTCTTAATTCTATTTTAATAAACTTATTAGTTAAATTTACATATCATCTTGTTAATTATGTGAATAACAATATTTTATAGTTAGTATTGAATAGTTCTTACGTAAAAAGAGTTTAGAACTCTTATGCTTTAAATGAACTTTTACATATTCAATACTAACTTAAAGATTATTTTATATTTGCAAGTAATAAATGTATTGTATTAGGCATATCGCAATTAATAATAAAACTAAGTTAGAAGAACACTTTATTTTCATATAAGGTTATTAATTTAATTTTGGCATATGTCTTTATCTATAGATATATGGAGGGAAGTTTAAGTACTTTTGATAATTCAGTCTCTTCAAAAATATTCAATAATCTAACTTAGGTTCATACTATATTAGTTTCTGGTATAGAGAACCATATTATTTGTTTTTATTATAACCAGTGGCATAATCACCGTATTAAACAAACATTTAGCTAAGATTAAAGATGATGTAAAACATTATAAGAAAATTAGTCATGATGTGAAATGAAAAAGGAAAACTTCACTTAAAGACTATTAGTATGAGACAGACAAAAGGCAAAAACTAAACTACAAAATTAGTAGTGGAAGTTTTTTTTTGTGATGGTTAGGATGATACAAAGAATGTTTGAGGCAATATTCCTTCCCAAAAAGAAGAGATTGTTGCACTTGATGTAAGGAAGAGAAGAAGATATTTATCTAACTTTTTTTCACTATAAATAACTCTTGGAGTTTAACCTTAAATTTGTAGTTCATTACAATTTGAAGAAATAATTGATAATGTGGACATAATAATGACTAGATGGCGGTATAATGTAGGTGTATCATTTAATAATACTTAGTATTATTATTAACAGCATATGGTGGATGTTATTGCCTCTCATGATCTAGGATATAAAGCTCCTTCAATTGATGATTACAAATATAATCTTCTGAGTACCTGTTGGGCCCCGAATTTTTTTTCTTATTGAGTTAAGCATGATTTAAATAAATTATGAGGTTTTGCTAGATTGATTTGTGGAGTTAATTATTATGTCAATGTTAGTAGGACTTTATTACATTGGTTAGTTGAATTAAAGTAGTAAGAGTGTATAAAGGACAATTTTGGCATGTCACTTAAGTATAAAAGCCATAAAGCATAAAGGAATGGTAAAGTTGACATTGCACATTCATTAAGGGTATAATTGGAAGAAGAAAGTGTAGTCTTGCTCTTAAGAATGAGAGAAAAACATGAATAATGGGGAGAAAGAAGAGAAGAATGAAAATGAAGAGAGAAAGGAGAGAGAGTTGTGTTCTTGAGAGAAAAGAAGGAAGATCAAGTTAGGGTTCGTCTTTTATTAGCTTTTAAGAGTGATTTTGAAGTTGTTCAAGAAGAGAAAAAGAAAGAGGAAGAGAAGAGCTTCCATTTGAGCCAAAAAAATCTCTTTATTTGGTGAAGATTCAAGGTAAGTTCATTCTTAATCCTTTGGATTTTCGAAAGGGTTTTAGTTCATGAAGCTTAGGAAATTAATGGGTTTAAGTATTCTAGAATCAATTTTAGTGAATATGCTTTGTGGGTTCTCAATTTGCATTCCTATTGAATTGGGATTTTTGCCAATGTTAAAGGGAATCAAGAAAGGCAAGAGGAACAAGAGGAGAGGCGCCTTTAAGAAAGGAATCCAAGGTGGGTTATATGTTTATAGTTGAGTTAATGAGCCATGAATATTTTTCCAAATCAATAGAGTTAAATGATTTCAATCGCTTTATAAATGTTGCATTTATTGCTTCTTAAATGATTTAAGAAATTGCTACGTACATGAATCTTGTTGATGATTTATGAAATGAAGATGGAAATGGTATTTGAAATATATTATACTTATGGAAATCATATTTCCAAAATAGTCCTTTTGGGCAATATGTTTAAAAGTCATGAAATTCTTGTTTGTGTGGGTTTGTGGTAGTCCATTCTGTTATGTCATGTGCACGTTGACCATGTTAAAGGCTTCTTCCGCCTGCCCATTAGTGGCATGGAGCTCCTTCACGGACTCCCTTATGTTTATGAACTATGCAAAACCATTATGTGGGTTTGTGATAATCCATTCTGTTATTACTGGAGATTCGCAAGAACTCCCTCATGTTTATGGACCTACCCAAACCATTTTGATTACTTATGTGTTTATGATTTGTTGACAAGTTTTATGAATACATGATTTATATTGTTTATGAATTGTTTAACAAGTTGAGAATTTGAGAAATATGTGTTTTATGGATTCAATGCAAATTTACTATGGCAATGAATATTTTCACTGGTTTTTGCTTGTTACCCCATTATAAACTTGTTACCCACAAGCTTTTAAGCTCATCTCCATTCCTTCCCATCTCCAGGTGATGAGGAAGAGATCGAGTGATCGAGAGTTAAGGCATCACTCCAAATCTATATATTTTTGTATTTTAAGTTCCTTTATGGAAAACACAAGGCTTTAGCTGTATTTCAAGTATTACTCGTTCATGTATATTTTGTATTTTTGGGTTATGAGACCAATGATGTATTGTGGCTTGAAATGGCCATTAAAGCTTTGTAAAACTCTTTCATTTTGTTGTTAATGAAATAGGAATTGTGTATGGGTGATGTTGAGTTGAAATTAGGTATACTTGAAGAAGTTATCATCTTAAGATGATGAATTTTAAACATATATTGTTGTTACATATAAGTGAGAAGTTATGGAAAAGAAAGATAGGATTTTGTGAATGATGAGAATTAGTTGTAAGTGATGAATCAAATGAGTAGAGATTAGAGAGTTTAATGAAATAAAGTTGGTAGTTAAATTATTATGGAATGATGTTGCATTAGAGGAAGTGAATTTGGGACAATTTAGAGTGAAAGTAAGGTTAGGATAGCTATAGAAGCCTTTGGGAAGGCTCTTGAGTGAATTTTATCTCACCTATGTCCGTTGGACAGACTTTAGGTCTGCTGAATGGACCTTCTCAGATCTGGAAAGACCCCTAGCCTCATCCATGTCCGTTAAACGGACCTTTATGGGTCTGGAAAACACTTCAGCCCCGTTTATGTCCATTTTGGTGTAGTGTATGTCCGTTTAGCAGACATTCATTGTACACTTTCAAAAATTCATGATTTTGATCCTCTAAATGGCAAAATCTCTCTTTGGGGTCTTCACGAGAGTTGTAGATCTAGAAGATCTCTTCGAAACTGTCCTAGAATGACCTTAATCCAACATCTCTAGTGAAAGTTATGGCTATTCTCCCAAAACAGGTACAATATGATTGAGGAAACAATCACAAGGATGGATTGTCATATATCAATTGATCAAATAAGGAATTTTTGGGATGGTATGAGAATGAAGATGAATCGATGATGGCTAATAAGATTTCATTGCAATAACCCTACAGGGTAATATGCTCACGTTTTATGATTCCAGAGTTAGACTCCGGAAATGGGGTCCAATAATAGCTCTGTTTTTGAAATAAAATGTTATTTATATGAAAGAAGAATTACTTAGGTAACTTATCGGTGTTTAATCATATGTGTACAAATAGAAGACATGAGCCTATTAATAATTTTTTTTGTTTATTCTACTAATGGGACATTGTTTTTGAAGTCTATTGATGCATTTGACCTTGTTAGATCCTGTTGATATTTTATTTAAGATATTTGATGAAGCTGTGAATGAAGTTGGGCCTAAAAACATTATATAGTTCATTCCTAACAATGATCTTACTTATAAAGTAGCTAAAAGAAAAGATTGAAATTTTGGTATAATTATTTTTATTGGATTCCTTGTGCTACATATTTTATTGATTTGATATTAGAAAATATAAGAGATCCTAGATACTTTCCTCTTATTGATGAAATTATGCAAAAAGTTAAAAAAGAGTGACCAAGTTCATCTATAATCATGTATGCATTCTAAATTTGATGAGAAGGGTTTCACTAGATGTAGGAATTTATGTTGTCCTATCAGTACAAGATTTGTAACTAATTTATTATCACTTCAATACTTTGATCTAATGAAGGAGTTAAGATAAATATTTACAAGTGATGAATAAGTTGCATCTTAATATGTTAGGTCTAATGCTATAATAAAGGTTTTCAAAATTATACTTGAAGATAATAAATTTTAATTCTAATGTCAATTTGTCATTTGAGTTTGTAAGCATTTGGTGAAAGTACTTCGTCTGGCTAATGGTAATGAGAAGGCAACAATGGGTTATTTTTCAATCTTAGTGACCACTTTAGACCAATTTTTACAAAGAAAGTTGAAGTTAATAGGGGAATGCTTTTAAGTACCATAATAATTGTTGTACTTTAGATGACGTAAGATCTTTTTAGCTTACAAATGGAGGCATACAAGGATGCTTGCGGTAATTTTGGAATTCCTATTATATTTTATCAAAGAGATAAACATAATCGAGGTATATATTTCTTCACTTTTATTACTTGTTTGAAATTAATCATCACTTTATTTTGTTTATAAGGTTACTTTTGTTGTCTTATAGTTATTTGGTAGGACTAATTCAGAATTGGTGTTCCAAAATTACAAAAGTTTACAATTTGAATTGTGAGTCAATGTATGAGTGCAACTGGGTTTGAATGGAATTGGATCACATTTGAATTTATTCATTCTAAAAATGAAATAGATTGGAAATAGAATATTGAACAATTTAGTCTTTATTTGATATAACATAAAGCTTTAATAAAAATATGTTATCATCATTATTAAGTTGAATATTTTTAATAATTTTTAGTATATTAATTTTATTTGTTTATTAGGACTCTTAATAAAATTAGTTATATGGATCTAATTTGTCTTGATCATGCTGATTTTTTAACGGATTGGGTTATTGAGGAACCAATTTTTGTAGATGAGAGTGACTTGCAAGATAATCTAAGATAGGAAAGTATTGAGATGTCATTTTGTGAAATGAATTTGAATGATGGTGATGATGAGACTCTTCTCAATGATGAGGATTTTATACTAAATAAAAATTATGGTCAATGCAATTTGAGTAGATATTCTATTAAATAAAGTTCTAGTTTATATTTCTTCTCTTTTCTTTTAATTTCACTTTTATTTGATATATATGTTAAATTCTATAAATACAATATAAATACAAATTTTTTTAATGTAATTGCTTTTTTTTTTAAGTTTTACTTCTATTTAGCTATGTTCCTTAACATGAACTCGTATTGTAATACTTATAGACTCAAAGACCTATATTATTCTTAACAGTGTTTTAAAAACTAGATCAAACATTAAACCAGTAAGAGAAGAGGTTTAAGGTTTAAAAGTTCAATCGATATTAAATCATTATAAAGCTGGTATATAATAAATAAGAAGTAAAAATTATAAGAGTAAGTAAATCACAATATGATGCAGAAGTTGTTTGAATAAATGTAAGTCACTCATCTACATTTCAAATCAATAATTATAAATGTAAAAAGTATTATTAATAAGTAAGGATAAACTAAAATTATGAAAACTTAATAAGTTGCAATTTTATCATAAGTTCTCTCTTTAGGAAAGATCTAGTAAAACTTCCTAAACCTTCACTATATAATCTAATTTCATTTGTTGCCTTTGATTACTCTTTATTAAAAAAAATACCTTTGCACTCAATTTCATTAATATCCACTATATAAACAATAAGGATTAATGAAGTAAGTTGCTAAGTCCTCCTTTAAGTAAGATGCTAATGCCATAACCTATGAAGAATATTTGTACAAGTCTTATACAATTTCTCCTCCTCTTTAAAAAGATTCATAATTAATTTATGAACTATATTCATCCCATATATATATATATATATATGACACGACCCAACTTTTTGGGCCGTGTTGGCACTAGGGAATGGGTAGGCTTAATGCTACCAAAACCCATAGTAAGCCCAACTTTTCTATATTCTACTAAAACTTCGGCATGACCCATTCATTTATCTGATAAATCCTTACCTACTTAATAGGTTGTAAGAAGTAAGGATCCCAAACCACAATTTTCACATACATGATCTACTTATAAACAGCTAATCTATGACCATCTCAAATCATCAACCGACATCATTCTCAATAACATAGTATATCTATACATTTTTTATGTACATAAGACTATGACAAACGTATGGAGCAACTATGAGCATCTACACTAACATCATGCTAAAACATACATCGCTAATTTTCCAGCCCCTTTTGATTTCTCTCTGGACCCGTCTGCTAATCTCCTGAAATGATGATAGTGAGGTGTGAGTCTACAATACGACTCAGTGAGTTATAAAGATACTACCAT
>JAOTAX010000009.1:14813659-14825540 GCA_025629825.1 Erythroxylum guanchezii | reverse complement strand
TCTTAACCAATTCTATATATTTTATTATTATCAAAACATAAAGGAATTTAATTTGTCAACCACCATTAGTCCAACAAATGGAGTATATCACCCAGCTCTGTAATGAGGTGGATAAGTTAAAGAAGAAGGGCAACACCTCATCGTAGCAGTCAGAGCATCCACATTCACTAAATGAATAGCGTACTTGTAGTCATTTCGTATAAATTAAATACTTATTATGTACAAAATAATTTTTTATTATCTTAAGATAATTTTTACTTTATATCATCAATCAACTTTCTGTTTCAACAAATTAAATGTAGAAACAAATCAAAATATTATCAACAGATAACTAATAACTGTATAAATTATACATTAACCATAAGATTATCAAATAAAATTAAATGCAGAGAAAAATTAAAAAACTGTTTTAGTAAATTTACCGACAAAAAACAAAGTTCTTCGGTAAAATCTATTCAATTTAGCGACAGATAACTAAGTTCCATCGGTAATGTTAGTTGTTAACTTACCAATGGAATAACCAATTCCGTAGGTAAATTTACCGAAGGATGGGATTTGTGTGTCGGTAAACTTACCAATTGAAACAATCTTTCCGTCACTAAATTTACTGACAGCACAAAATAACTGTCGGTATATTCACAATAACACAAAATATCTGTCAGTAAATTAGCGATGGAAAATCTGTGATTAATCGCAAATTATTACCTACGACCGTTTCTCCGACGCCTTGGTCCATTGGTAAATTTTGTCGCTAACTTAGCTTACTAACGGAGTGTGTAGGTTTTCTGTCGCTAAACTTCAATTTTCTTGTAGTGACTCTGTTACATGCTCTCTTACACATTCAAATCCTCTAGTCCTGCAATGGATGAAGGACCGAAGGACTGGATGAGAAAAGAATCAAAGAGAAATTGCAATCAGCTTAAAGAGATACATAAGGAGATATTGCAAGCACAACTTAAACTCCAAGAAGCATAGACTAAACAAAGGCAAGAAACGGTGGAACTAAAGGAGATCTTCTAATAATACCTATCCTTACAGAAATCTGAGTCTTCCAATTATGCTTGCTTAGAACCAGGAGATCAGCAGTTGGGTTATCTGTATAAAGAACAATAAACTTATGATGCTCCTACAAAAACTAATCGTATGTAGTTTTCCTTGTTTATAAAAACCAAAGTACATAAATGAATATTTAGGGTTGGATAGATTTTCTCTATTTATCACATGCCTGTGAAGATGAAGGTAAAAATAATAGGGGCCCATATGGTTGGGGTAGCAGCTAATTAGCATAAACTCTTTTTAAGGCACATATTGACTTTCGAAGAACCTAGTTGGAATGAGTACTTGGTGGATATTACTTAAAGATTTAGGGAAGAGACCTTCATTGACCCAATTGGTGATTTCAAAGAGCTTTATCAAATAGGGGATGTGTTAGATTACTGTGCTTTTGTTGCCATGTGCTTTTTTTTATTATTATAAGTGCCTAAAACTTATTTAGATTGTTTCTTCTTAAAAGGATTACAGTTAGAGATTGAGTTGCCTTTAAAACTTTTGAATCCCAAAACCTTACAACAAGCTTATTCTTTAATAAAGAAGCAAGAGGATATAATCTTAGCCTGCTTGCCGAACTTCAAAGGACTCTCTTAAACCACTCACCATCTAGCCCATCTTTGGCCTTACCATCTAACTTCACTTTCAAGATTAACCAATAAGAAGGGCTTTTACCCAGCCAATAACTCCCCTTAAACCTAGTTCCTACAAAACCATACAAAAAGAACCTCGACAATTAAGGGAAAAGAATTTAAAGAAAAGAGAGCAAAAGGAATATGCTTATTGTGTGATTAAAAATATACACCTCGTCATAAATATAGAAGGAAGTAGTTGTTGGAAACGAACTAAACCAACTACTAAAAAATCAAACAACAATACATATTGATAAAAACAACATTACACACTCTTGAGTTGTAGCTCTTTTTTTTTCTCTCTTTTCCTCTATTTTTTTCTCTTCTTTTTCACTTACAAACGTTAAACTAATAAACAACTAGAAGGGTCTTTTATAGCCATCAACATTGGTTTATTCACTGACTTAGACAACCCAAAGACAACTATCAAAAACAACATAATAAATGAGTTTGATAGTTAACAAAAGTAATACAATAGCTATACTCAACTATTATATCTAGAAAAAACCATAAGAGTTTTATACAAATTTGTCTTCTAACACTCCCCCTTAAACCTGACTTTGCATGCCAAGCTTTTCTTTGAGTTTGTGAAAGGCATCAATCTTCGAAGGCTTTGTAAAAAAATTGACAAGTTCATCTTCAATTCTGCAATGAATGAGCTCTACAGTTTTGTCTTTCACTTGTTCTCAAATAAAATGATATTTCATATCTATATGTTTGCTTCGGCTATGTGACACTGGATTTTTTTGCAAGTGATATAGTAGATTTATTGACAATGTATATTGTAATTGGACCTTCTTTTAGGTGATATAACTCACTCAGAATATTCTTCGACTATATTGCTTGACATGTACATGCTGTTGCAGCAATATACTCGGCTTCACTCGTCAAGAGAGCAACTATTTGTTGCTTTTTTGATGACCTCAAAAATATTATTGATCAAATGTGAAATGCAAGTCCAGAGGTGCTCTCTCGATCATCTAAGTCTCCACTATAATCACTATTTGAATAACCAATCAACTTTAAATCTTGAGAATATGTATAAAATAGACCATAATCAACTATTTTATGCCTTTAACATATCTTAAAATTCTTGTTGCTGCAATGAAGTGATCTTGCTTTAGCCTCTCCATATATCTACTGACTAATCCAATTACGTACATAATATCTAGGCATGTGAAAGTCAAGTATCTTAGACTTTCTACTAAACTATTGAATAGTGTCTAATTTATCGATTCTCTATTTAAATCCATTCTCAATCTTACATTTGTTTATATTGCCATAGCCATTGGCTTGCCATCCTTCATTCTAAACTTGTTCAAGATTTTTTCTACACACTTCTTCTGCAACATAATATTCCATCTCCTATTTGTTTAATCTCGATTCCAAAAAAGTATGACATTTCACCAATATCTATCATTTTGAATTCTTTAGTCATAGCTTTCTTAAAATCGCTGAACATGCTGGGATCATTTCTCATGAGGATCAGTCCACATATAAACACACAATCATGACATTTCCATCTTGACTTTTCTTTGCGTATAAGGCATACTAATGTGGGCTTTTTACAAAACCATTCTTTTGAAAATACTCATCTATTCTCATATTCCAAGCCTATGGAGCTTGCTTTAATCCATACAATGCTTTCTTCAGACGATAGATTTTATATCTTGGTGGTTGCTTAATGTAGACTTCTTCTTCTAGGTATCCATTCAAGAAAGTTGATTTCACATCATTTGATAAATCTTCCATTTATTTTATGCTACCAATGCTATAAGAAGTCTAATAGTATCAATTCTTGTAATGGGAGCAAACACTTCTTCATAGTCAATTCCTTTTCTCTACTTATAGCCTTTAGCTACTGATCTTGCCTTGCATTTTTCAACCTTTCCTTTTTGATTAGTCTTTATCTCGTACACCCATTTAACCCCTATTTCCTTATGTACTTTTGGAAGGTTAGTTAGTTCCCATGTGTCATTTCTATTTATTGGAGCAATTTTTTCATTCATGGCCTTTTTCTACTTCTGATCTTTAATAGCCTCTTAGTATGTTAATGCATCATAATTTGCCATTAAACAAAACAATGAGTAATCAAATGTTGTATGTACCTGCTTTGTGGCATCATAGATATCATATAGACTCCGCATTTTTATCAATGCTCCCCATGAATCACTACTGCCACTTATGCTATGTGATGAAATTGATGGTGTTGTTAAAGTATAGTGCTATGGAGGATATTGTTCATCTCTTTGTTCATCTTATGTGTTGGAGTCATCATCGAAATAAATCCTTGAACTTTCTTATCTTCTTTATTTCATTTCTAATAATCTGCTTCATCGAATTCAACATCCCGTGAGATGACCACCTTTTTAGTTAAAGGGTTGTACAATCTATATGTCTTACTCCTCTTTTTGTAGCCAATAAATATGCACTTTTCACTTTTGTCATCTAACTTCTTTCTTTTTGATTAGGAATTTGGGCATATGTAATGCACACCCAAAAATCCTAAGATGTCCAACTACTGGCTTGCTAGCACTCCATGCTTCATTTAGTGCTTTGAATTTTACACTTTTATTTAGACACCGATTTAGCAAATAAACAACATGTAGAATGAATTTAGCCCATAAAGTTTTTGATAAGTGCTTTCCTTTCACCATGCTTCTCACCATATCAAGAATCATGCGATTCTTTCTTTCTATAATGCCATTTTGTTGTGGTGTATATGAAGCTGTCAACTGATGAATGATTACATGCTCTTTGCAAAATGTTTCGAACAACTTTGACATGTACTCTCCTCCTCTATCAGATTTAAGTATCTTTAAATATTGCCCACTTTGCTTTTCTGCCATTGCTTTGAACTCCTTAAATTTACCAAGGGCTTCTTATTTTTCTTTAAGAATATACACCCAACTTTTTCTGCTGAAATCATCAATAAAGGTAATATCATACCAATTTCCACCAAGTGATGGTATATCAAATGGTCCAGCTATATCTGAGTGAACAATCTCCAATGGTCTTATTGGGGAGCCATAGATTTATGCATCACATGCATGACGATGTAGCAGAAGAGTTGGAATCTAAATTCCTACCCATGACTTCCCCGAAATTCCAGAAACACAAATGTATATATAGATAGATCATAGATAGATGAAGAATATCTTGCATACAATTAGATTCATGCAACAATTGCATAAATTACATAAAGAAGACTCAATACTACTTCTCTCTCACTCTAGAACACTTCTAGACCCCTTATCCTCTCACTTAAGGGTGTAAGAACTTGCTAGACCTCATGTACATAAGCCATGATTGTCGCCTACTTAATTGACATCCTCGCTTTGGGTCACAATTGTGGCCTACTTAAAACAACCATATACACTTTATTTTTCATTTGATCTTTTATGCATGTGACCCTTAGGTTCCCAGATTTTGGGCATTTGGATTATCTCTTAATTCGACCAATTCAAGGATGGTTTCATGTCACTTGAATTAACTCTTAATTCAAGCAAATCATAAAGGGTTTTATGATGCAAATTTACTGGAATATAAATGAATTAACACATGAACTCTTTGATAGTTAATTATCTAACCTACGAACCTTTCCATAAACAATTATCATGCAATCCCCACTTGGTTCGGAATATGGACTATGTGTCAACTCCCACTAGACTGACTATGTCACATCTACTCCAAATGATGTTAGTTCTTATCCTGGGATCTCGTTACTCTATATGCCATTGAAGATTTTCTTCATGACACGTAACTGCTCTAGCCAAAGACTCCTAAGTAATGACCCCGACAAGAGGCTATGAGTATCATCTCCTTCTATCAGGAGTGATGAATCTTTTATTGGCTACCCAATTACCTTCGAATGTCAATAGCTTTTACCTAATCACCACCTTATGAGTGACCTTGTCTTGAGGCAACAAGGAATGATTTCAAAGCACAAGATTAGTATCCAAGATATCCTCGAGTACCTCAAGTATAAGGATATTTCACCATCGCTACGATGAGATTAATCATTAACATTTGATAGATCATCCATATGATAATCTCATAGCGGGTCATCCGATGTACTTACTACTCTTAGTAAGCATCCACATGTTAACTCCAAACATCTCATGCTTATAGTTTATGAGACGCACTACTTGATCAAATCAAGGAGTATAACATGCGCTAGTCTATCTAGATTAATAATGTCCTATCTTATTAATCCTATGACTAGGGGTAGTTTACATACTAATATGATTGCACATGATAGGAATCTTATTATCATGATCTCATCATGATTTCCTTCATGCTATGTTTTGTATCATTGACTTCATTAATTCGATTTAAGATTGACATCAATTCATAAACAAATAAACATCAAATTAATGAAAAATTGTCTCACTTTATTAATCAAAATAAAGCTTGTACATAAGTGTTAAAGGTGATTGCCTTTAAAGAACTACTCTAACAATCTACTTTAACAATCTGCTACTTGCACTAAAGTCAATCTCCTTTATATCTAATACCATAGGCTGGGCATACTAGAATCAAATTTCATTTAAGGAAGTGGCTTAGTCAAAGGATTTGTGGGTACTCTCTCTATCTTCAGATCACCATTATCAATTATCTCCCTGATCAGGTAATATCTCCTAAGCATGTGCTTGGACCTCTGATGAGACCTTGGTTCGTTGGCTTAAGTAATGGCCCCATTGTTGTCATAGTACAACCGTATCAAGTCTATAATGCTTGGAACTACTCCAAGTTTTATAAAACTTCTTCATCCAAGCAGCTTCTTTTGTCGCTTTCTCAGCTATAATGTAATCTTCTTGGTCGTTAAATCTACAGTTGTCTCTTGTTTGGAACTCTTTCAACTGACCGCTCCACCATTCAGTGTGAAAACATAACCTAACTGGGATTTGGAGTCATCCTGGTCAGATTGAAAACTAGCATCTGTATGTCTACTCATTACGAGATCTCCATTTCCATATATTAAGAATACATCCTTAGTCCTTCTCAAGTACTTTATGATATTCTTAACAGCCACCCTGTGACATTCACCAAGATCTGATTGATATCTGCTCGTAACACTTAGAGCATACAATAGATCGAGTCTTGTACATAACATATAATACATTATTGATCTCATTTCCGAAGCATGCGGGATTATACTCATGTGAGTCCTCTCATCTTGCATCTTGGGACACATATATTTCGAGAGTTTTATCCCATGAGTCATGGGAAGAAACCCTCTCTTGGACTGCTCCATGCTAAACCTCTTTAGCACTTTATCTATGCATGTAGACTGTGAAAGACCTAGCAACTTCCTTGATCAATCTCTATAGATCTTTATTCCCAATATATAAGTTGTTTCTCCAAGGTCTTTCATGGAAAAATTTTAGGACAACCAAATTTTGACTGATTGCAAAGTTGAGATATCATTTCTTATTAGTAATATGTCATCCACATATAACACAAGGAATATGATAGCACTCCCATTAACCTTTTTGTACACACAAGGTTCATCAAGATTTTGTAAGAAACTAAACTCTTTGATTATCTCATCAAATCGGATGTTCCAACTACTAGATGCTTGCTTCAATCCATAAATGGAATTCTGAAGTTAGCATACCTTTTTGCTTTCTTTAGATATGAAGCCCTCATGTTGTATCATATACACATCCTCAACTAGGTTTCCATTTAGGAAAGTTGTCTTCACATCCATTTGCCATATCTTATAATCATAATAAGCATTAATGGATAAGAGTATTCTAATGGATTTAAGCATGGCTACGGGGCTAAATGTCTCGTCATTGTTGGACCCCCAAACTTTTCTTAGAAGTTATAACAAATGAATGAAAATTTTTGAATTAGAAATGATAGACAAGAGTAAAGTAGTAAATGAGAAGTTGGATAGATTTATGTTTTGCTTTGGTGCTTTTGGTAGATGAGAGGTTATGAAATGGGAAAAATTAAGGTGAAAGCTAGAAGTAAAATGAAAGCAAAAATGAAGTTGAATATGTGTAGTAAGTTGATGAAAGATATGTATATATATGTATGTTCTATTATTGGTGTTCATGATTAATCATGGATTATAATTTCTTTATGGATGATATTAAGTTGAGAAAGAGGAGTAAATGAAGTAGAAAAGGTGATCTTGGTATGAGTTGTGTTAAGGAAAGATTTGGACATAAAATTGGTAGTTGATCTGGAAAATGTTCACTGAGTATACTTCAGTATTTTAGCCACAACTGTTTCTCTAGTTATCCAAACGAGATGATTATTGATTTGCATTAAACTAGAGATATATGGATGCATTTCTTATGAAGACGTTAAATTTAAATTCTGTATTTAAGAATTTCAAAATTTGTCATGAAGTTGAGAACTGGGTGCAATACATTGGTGCATGAATGTAAAATTCATATTCTAAATTCGGGGGAAATTTTATATTGATCTAGGCTGAACAAGAGAAAGATGTCTTCTAGAAAGTTGTATATCTTTCTTTTCGCTTTCCAATGGTATAAAGTATGTAATTTTTAGACATCGGAGTTGAAAGTTATGGTCCTTATAAGGAGAGATGCTTAGGAGTATTGATGCATCATCTGTAAAGACGTATCGTCTGTGATGACGTCATATTATCTATAGAGACGTATCATCTGTGATGATATCATATCGTCTGTGATGACATCATATCGTCTGTGATGACGTCACATCTTCTGTGATGACGTTATATTGTCTGTGAAGATGTATCGTTTGTAAAGATGTATCGTCTGCGATGGCATCACATCGTCTGTAAAGACGTATCATCTGCGATGGCATCACATCATCTGTGATGATGTCATATCGTCTGTGATGATGTCATATCGTCTGTGACGATGTATTGTCTATAAAGATGCATCGTCTGTAGAGACGTATTATCTGTGATGATATCATATCGTCTGTGATGATGTCATATCATCTTAAGATGACTCTGCTTCGTCTTAAGAGTTGCATCATCTTAAGTTGACTTTGCTTCGTCTGAAGTTGACTCTGCTTCGTCTTAAGAGTTGCATCATCTTAAGTTGACTTTGCTTCATCGTAAGTTGACTCTACTTCGTCTTAAGAGTTGCATTGTCTTAAGTTGACTATGCTTCGTCTGCTCTTTGCTTCGTCTGGTTTTTGCTTTGTCTACTCTTTGCTTTGTCTGTTTTTTGATTCGTCTGCTTTTTGATTCATCTGTTTTGTGCTTCATCTGTTTTTTTCAATTCGTCTCACCCTTCGTCTTAGGTTGACTTTCTGGTTCGTCTTACGTTGACCAGAACATGTTCTGGTCCAAATTTGACACTCTAGACAATAGAATTTATCTTCAAGGTCTTCTTGAAAGTTTTAGATCTCAAAGTTCTTTTTGAAACCATCCTAAGATGATCTTAATCCAACATCTATGGAGAAAGGCATGCCATTTGTCCCGCGATAGGTTCAATATGATTGAGGGCAAAATCATGTTTGATTATTGCGATCGAAACTTTATTATCCGACCTCCAAATGAAGTGATTCTTGAACTAATAGTTTCTTAACACATTTTTCTGTCCCTCCATAGAATTTTGATAGCATTTGGTATTGATTCAAAAAAGGATTGACTGAATCAAAGTAAGGGCATTGATTGGAAGAGTGTGAATTGGATGTTTTACTTAACATACTTTGGTATTTTGATGATTTCTGGATCGGTAGAGCTCCGAATAAGATGATTCTTGTTTCAAACTAAACTAGAGAAATGGAGCTACAAATGGTATGAAGAAATTGGAATTAATTCAGTTTCTAAGACTTTCAATTTTTGAATGGAAGTTGAGTATAGTGTATTGTTTCAACATAAGAACAGTCTGAAAATGTTTGGGGCAATACTTTCAAATTTCTCAATCATTAAGGGCATAATTGGAAGAAGAAGTGTTGTCTTGCTTATAAATGAAGAAGAAAAACATGAATGGAGGGATAAAAGAAGAGAATAACGAAAATGAGAAAGAAAGAGGAAGAGAGTTGGTGGTTTGAGAGAAAAGAAGAGAGTTGAGCTAGGGTTTAATTATTCTTAGTCTTCAAGAAAGATTTTGGAGCTGTTCAAGAAGAGAAAAATGTAAAGGAAGAAAAGAACTTCCCTTTGAGCCAAAGATCCCTTCATTTAGTGAAGAACGAAGGTGAGATTTGGTTTGTTTTAGTTCATTGAGTTTAGAAAATGTTTGGGTTTAAGTATTCTAAAATCAATTTTAGTGGTTTTGCATTGTGGGATTTTCTATTAGATTCCTATTGAATGAGATTTGGTTTGTTTTAGGGGATGAAGAGAATCCTACCCAAGAGCAAAGGGAAATTAGGTGGGTAATATATTTATGGTTATTGTGTAAATGGGCATTTTGCCTATATGTGTGTATATGCTAGAATTGCTAAATTGTGAATTACTATAATGTGTTTTATGTTATGCATTGAAAGATGTATGACATTTTGATATAATTGAACTGTGATTTTGATCATGTTATGCCTTGAAATATGTCATGGCATTTTTGTATAATTGAAAGGTATGAAAGCATGATGAAATGATTTGAGCAGTTGATAAAATGATTTTGAGCATGATTATGAGCTTCTGTTTGGGCGAGAGTGGAACCATTCTATTCATCACATGCACGTTGACAAGAGCCTTCTCCCGGCTACCCGCTTGTGCCATATGAGCTCCAAAAATGGACTCATTCTATTCATGGGGTAAACTTCTGTTTCTCCATTCTATTTCCATGGAACCCTCGAGCCAATTGGTTGTGCATTGCATATTCGATTTGTCAAGTATAATGCATAATTGAGTGTCATGTTTTGATGGATGTTCTATATGATGACATTTTTGAATTATGAACTTTGTGCTAGAATTGCTAGATTAATTGGGATATATTTATATACTTTGATATACATATATGTGTGTGTGCTTGAATTGTATGGCTCGTTGCCAATGGCTATAAATATCTAAGCCACTGAGCTTCGCAGCTCACCCCATTACCTTCTACTCCGCAGGTGAAGAGAAAACAGAACAGCATCGATCCTTGCAAAGTTTAGCAAACACCAAGAATAGAGACTTTTGTAATTAAGTTAGTTCAGAAATTTTCGATATCTAGAATCATATTAAGCATAAGCATTCAATTGTATCATGTGTATTTTATTTTTTGTAATAAGTCAAAGGGGTGGTTTTGTAGTGTAAAGATATTATGAAAATAAGCACTTTGTTTGTAATGGGCCCAAGTGATTGCTGAAACTCTGATGTGTTCAATAATGTTTGCATCTTTTGTGACTGAATTTGTTTTAAATAAATCGGGCCGTATGATTATCTATTTTTCACATATGCGTTTATTGTTAAAGAAAATTTGCAATGAGATTCGGCCATTTTATGACTCTGAATGTTTGGCTTCGGAAGCGAGGTCCAACAGTCATAGTCAACTCCTTGTCTTTGACGATATCCTTTAGTAACTAGCCTCGCTTTATAGGTAATCACATTACCATCCATGCCGTTTTTCTTCTTTAAAATCCACTTACACCCCATGTCAACCAAACTCTATACTTAGTTTTCAAACGTGGAATGCATTTCAGAATTCATGGCTTAAAGCCATTTTTCAGATTTTGAACTCTTCAGAGCCTCTTCATAGGTTGTAGGCTCATCATCCTCAATGTGCAATACTTCACTTTTTTTCAATTACGAGAAATCCATCTCTCTGGAACATTACATATCCTACTTGACCTACGAACATTTTGTGTGTTAGAAGGTTCAACAGTTGTCTCATCTCCATGAACAATAATCTTGGGTTTGGGTAGTTGATCTGCATTTGTTTGAGCATCATGAACTTCATTAAGTTCAACTTTGCTCCTATTGTCTTCTCTTAGAAGAAATTATTTCTCTAAAAAGACAACATGCTTTGAGACAAATACCTTTTGCTCCAAAGCATTATAGAACTGATATCCAATTGTATCCTTAGGATATCCTCTAAACAGACATTTATTTGATTTCGCTTCAAGCTTATCTGATTGAATCTATTTCATGTAAGCCGGACAACCCCAAACTTTCATATGAGAAAGATAGGGTTTTTTGTTAGTCCATATCTCATATGGAGTAATATCAACAGCTTTTAAAGTAACTTTGTGTTAGAGTAGTGCCCTAAAGGCAATCGTCTTTAGCGCGTTTTGTACAAAGTGGTGTACAATCTTTATGTATAAAT
>JAOTAX010000009.1:14788048-14800369 GCA_025629825.1 Erythroxylum guanchezii | reverse complement strand
TAATTGTGAAAGGGCCCAAATGGCTATTGAAAATTGTGTTAAGTGAAAATGTTTATGAATGAATGTGGGCCCTATTTAAGTAATGATTTCCGCAAAATGTATCTTTGATAAAAAAAATTGTACTGATTTCAAAAAGATTGAGTGCTTTAGCACGTCACCCTCGTGGGGCACGGACTTGGATATCACTATCGATGTCGGGTTCGGGTCATTGCGGGAGTGGGGTGCTACAGTCTACTCTAATATACACATGAACTTTAGTGTGAGCTCGTGGTAAACGAAATCATGGTAGTTGAAGACATCTGACCACAAATCAAAGAAAATTATTTCGTGCCACTTTAGCAAGTTTTCCTACTAAAGGATGTCCTATTGTTAAACTAGGGCACCTTAAATTGTTTGATACAGAAAGCTTGATTTTGTTATTGACATACATTCATATCAAAATGATGCAATGAATGATCCGATTGCTGCTGAGCATCCGTAAGAGCCTATAGTTATACTAGAGGCGGTGGTAACACTGGGGGTGTCTACACTGTCCTTTGTTGCCTTCTTATAGAATGTGTCCTCAGGGAAGGGATACGTGATAAAGAGGTGATAGCATCCACTATGGCCCTCTTACGCGGTGATTGATAGGCAATTCTCATCAGTAGTCTAGGTGATCCCCAAGTCCTCACCATAGTGTAATATCTAAACAAAAACATAAATAAGATCTAAAAAATCAATAATCGATATTACACAAATATATAAGTACTGAGTAAGAAAGCAAAACGAAAGAATGAACTACTAGATATAATATAATCGGCCTATAATATTCTCATGTTGTGTTTTCAATATCTATGCATATTGTAACCATTACCTACATCATATAACACTAAAATATCAATTCATATGTCTTTTAGTCCATTACAAAGTCTAAAGCTAACCAATCCCAAAAAATTAAGGCACTAAAGCAACCTATATAAGTCACATTAAGAATCTCTGACCATATAAAGCACATATAAGTCTCAATTCAGCTAAGTCAATTTTTTAACACCATAAAAATAATGCATAATAATAAGTAATAATCAAATATGTACAAAACACAATTTGTAGCGTTAAATAATCCAAGATGCATCTAAATAATGAAAATAGGAGTGTTATAGAAAAATGTGTGGATGAAGCTAAAATTTTGGTTAAGAAAAATCTAACCATGCACTAGGGTACTATGTATATGATTTAAGAGGGCCAGGGATGGTTTATCTCGCTAAAAACTAAAAGAAGAACTAAATTTTCAAATTTTCATAGACAAGTAAAACACAATTGAAAATGAGAAAACATGAGAGTGTTTATGCCTTTTATGTTACCTTACACGACACTTACATTGCACCATATAGGTGCCATATATTCTTGGTACACAGGGTTATGGTGGTAAACATAGGGGCATGTTATTTGAAATAAATACACATAAAAAAACAGAAAAAGACAGGTGAAAGTATATGAGGCCTACACAGTTTCTTATGGGTCCCATGTGAAAAAGTGACTCTCTCCATTTCATTTTGCTCTTGTACATAGGGGTCAATATCGAGTCATAAAAACTTACCTTGGGGTATGTTCCTAACATGGGTATGGACATCCTATTGAGTATTTAGTCATGTTTAAAGTGGAATCTTTTGTAACCTTTTGGTCCTCTTTTTTATGTGAACAAAAGTCTACCCTTAAAGAAATAAGAGAGAGAAAGTTACGCTCACCAACGGATAGATTACTGTTCACTTTGAAGCTTCCTACTGTACACATTCACCTCCTGCATCGGCGTCCCACTTAGTGATGAATCCCCTTCCTGCAACTGATGCTAATGGCTCTACAGCAAAGAAGGCTAGACTTCGTGAATGGGAGGAAGATCCTCCCCCTTCAGCACCGCCGAAATACCAATCCCCTCAGAGCTATAGTGCGGCGTTAACTGGCCAGAGTCGAGCTACAACCCACCCAACAGACTTACCTTGGCCAGACGAGGAACCCATAGAGCTAACTGACGGAGACATTACCATAGTGCAGGGCTCCCACGGCCTAGGGGTCAAACTTTCCAGTACATTCAAAGCAAAGCTGGACCATATCTGGCATACTGTCGTCGTGGTTAAGCTCCTGGGACGCAAAATGGGCTTCACCATACTGAAAGATCATCTTCACTCCCTGTGGAATCCCACCAGCCCCCTAAAAATTATGGATTTGGAGAATGACTTCTTCCTCATTAATTTCAAAGAAGAGACCGACTATATACATACCTTGACACAGGGCCCTTGGGTGCTCGCCGGCCACGTTCTATCCGTTCAACCTTGAGCGCCAGAGTTCCGCCCTTCCTCCAGAAAAATAACCTAAGTCGTTGCGTGGGTTAGATTCCCTGACTTACCCATCACCCGCTACCATGCTTCCATCCTCACTACGCTCGGTAACCTAGTGAGGCGCACGATGAAGATCGATGTAACCACACAATAGGCTTCCCGAGGACGATTTGCCAGAGTTGATGTCACCCTGGACCTCAGCTCCCCTCTTCGATCGGTGGTTGAACTAGACGGGGAATTAATTCGCGTGGCTTATGAAGGCTTGCCGCAGATCTGCTTCCACTATGGACGAGTTGGCCACAGCTCTGTAACCTGCCCCTTTTGCCTGGAAACCTCCGCCACCCTGAAGCCTTCTCTTGGCTCGGTGCCACCACCTGCCCCAGCGGAAAGCAACCCTGTCCTGGCCATGGAACCGTCCAGCTACACCGACTTTGGACCGTGGATGCAGGTTACCCAACGTACTCGCCGGACTACAACCCCTTCCCCCCACCGCTCGCCTCGCCAACTCCTCCACCGCCCTCTCAGTCGGGCTGAGTGGCTCACATTTCACAGCGCTCTCCTTTCCCGAAATGGCAACTCCCCCAATGACGAGTGCTCCACCGATCACTGCCAGTCCCTGCAACTCTTCCATAGGCTCATCAGCTTCAAACCGATCGCACGTCCAGCCCCTTCCCCATCTGGTTACGTGAGACGACACTCACCAGTGCACAAAATGCGCCTCCGCTAGTCCTAAAAACAATCCACCGGCTACGACGTCGTCGGCTCCTAAGCCAACGGCCCAGCTGGACCAGGCCCAAACTCCCCAACCCACGGTCCGATCCCTCCCAGGCCCACCCCTGCCAACCCTCCTTCCCCCTAGCCCAGTCTCGGCAAGCCTAGAACCACTAGGCCCCCCACCTCCGGCCCCCCTTGGACAGACTTCCCTAACTCAGACCCCGAGTAGCTCCAGGCCTAGTTCTGGCCATATTGCCCTCTCCATTCCTTCCCATGCAAACATAGTCATCCCAGACCCGGTTGGCCACATGACCACTCAGACGACTTTGGACCGTGGCGCTATGGACGAAGATCCAGGCGACCCCTGTGTCTCCTCCACCCAGACAATTCCTCAAGGGCCAGTCCATGGGGCAACCCCACCCCATCCCCCTGACCCCATTCCACACCCTCCAATTACCGAGCCCCTTGCTTCTGACTCCGATACCCAAATGGTGAAATTCGGCCCAGTGTAAGCGTTCCACCAAGCTCCAGAGTTGACTCCTTCCTGAAGTCTAAATTCTTGGTTTCCCCTGTTTTCGATCATGACGATTTTTATATGGAATTGTCAAGGGGCTGGAGGTTGGTCCTTCAAGCCCATCATGAAGAATTACCTCCGTATTCATAAACCTCGCCTCGTGCTATTGGTAGAACCTCGAGTAAGCGGCGATCGTGCTTTGAAAGTGATTAGGACTCTAGGTTTTGCACACTATTTTTGAGTGGAAGCTGAGGGTTTTTCGGGCGACATCTGGCTGCTTTGGAATGCCGACATTACAGTTTGCATCCGGGTTGCTCACCATCAATTTGTGCATGCGAGCATCGAGTGGGACCACTCGCCCTTTGAGTTCACTTCCATCTATGCTAGTCCTACGTACGAGCTTCAGAAATTCCTTTGGCATTATCTGCAGGCTATTGCGAGCCTCACTTCTTCACCTTCGCTCTTAGGAGGAGACTTCAATGCCAAGTTGGACAGCAGTGATAAACGCGGCGGCTTTCGTCTGCAACCCATTGTCAACACTCACTTTAGGGATTGCGTGCATCTGTGTAACCTTCAGGAGCTTGGATTTATCGGACCCAGATTCACGTGGCGGCATGGTCCGATTCGAGCTCAGTTAGACCGCGCCTTCTGCTCAAATTCTTGGCAAGCGGTTTTTCCTTACACCCGGGTGACTCATCTGCCTTCTTTGAAATCGGATAATCGGCCTCTCCTTATCACCTTCCCTAACACCGATCCCCATCCTCCGCGGAGGTGCCCCTTCAGGTTTCAGGCAGTTTGGCTTACCCACGAGGCTTTCGACAAAGTGGTAGTTGAGCATTGGCACCATCCTTCTTTGGATTTTCGTGATGCGATAAAACATCTTTCGACCCAATTTACCCAGTGGAATGACAACAGCTTCGGGAACATCTTCTATTGCAAGAAACATCTCATGGCTCGGTTAGAAGGCATCCAACAACCTTTGGAAGATTCCGACTCTTCCTCCCTCCATGAGCTCAAGGACTATCTGCGGACAAAACTTGAACACGTTCTCTACCAAGAAGAGCTCTTCTATCATCAACGTTCTAGAAGCCAGTGGCTCGCTCAAGGCGACAAGAATACTGCCTACTATCATGCCATCACTAAATCCAAACGTCGTCAAACGCGTATCACCACTTTACTTGACGAGGACGGTAATGAGTGCACTAACCCTTCATCCCTCCTAGGGTTAGCGTGTCGTCATCTTGAGGCGTTATACCTCTCCGACCGTCCCTCCCACACCGCTTGGCACCTTCGGGGCCAGTTCCCTCTGCTCCCGCAGCGAGCCCATGATGATCTCACTCGGCCATTAAGCCCAGATGAAATCAAGACGACTTTCTTCAACATGGCTCGTAATAAAACGCCCGGCTTTGATGGCTTGACCGCGTTATTTTACCAATCTCAATGGGCTACTATTGGCTCTTCTTTGACAAGGTTCCTTCAGCGTCTCTTTCACCACGAGATCTGGGATTCTGAAATGAACCATACCATTTTTGTCCTTATCCCTAAAATTCCGTCCCCTTTTTCGATATCACAGTTCAGGCCTATCGCCCTCTGCACTGTTTTATACAAAGGACTCACCAAGATTATTGTTAATCGACTCAAACCTTAACTCGATGCTCTTGTCGCTCCCACTCGATGCAGCTTCGTCCTGGGTCGCCTGATTACCGACAACATTATCATCACCCAGGAAGTCATCCATTCCATGAGACGAAAATCTGGGCACAAGGAGCTTATGGCCATCAAAGTGGACTTGGAGAAAGCGTATGATCGGCTCGAGTGGGCCTTCATTCAAGATACTCTTATTGATGTGGGCCTTCCAGGGGATCTTATTACCCTCGTCATGCAGTGCATCTCTACTGTCTCACTCCAAATCAACTGGAATGGGGAACTAAGTGACACTTTCAACCCCTCTCGCAGTCTTCGTCAGGAGGACCCGCTATCTCCCTACCTCTTTGTCCTCTGCATGAAACGCCTGGGACACGCTATTAATCAAGTCGTGTCTCATGGTACCTGGACCTCGATCAGATTAAGCAGGAATAGACCGCCCCTCTCTCATTTATTTTTTTGCGGATGACCTTATCCTCTTCGCTGAAGCTTCTGTCGCTCAAGTGTCCGTCATTCGAGATATTATGTCCTCCTTCTGTGCCTCTTCTGGTCAACGAGTGAGCATGGCCAAATCACAGTGCTATTTCTCCCGTAACACCCCTCCAGCTGCGAGACAATCCTTAAGTAGCGTCTTAGGATTCCGCAAGACCAACAATCTCGAACGATATCTAGGCGTCCCTCTCCTGCATCAACGTGTTAGCCGCCATACGTACCAAGCCATTCTCGGTGCGCCAACGCTTATCTGGCTGGTCAGCCAAACTCCTGTCGTTCGCTAGGTGCCTAACTCTGACCCAATCTGTTTTAGTAGCTATTCCGAGCTATACTATGCAGACCGTTCGCCTTCCACGCAGTCTGTGCGATGATCTGGAAAAAGCCATGCGTCAATTTTTGTGGGGTTCGACTCGCGATCACCAAAAAATACACCTGGTCAATTGGACGGACGTTTACAAGACTAAGGAGCTGGGTGGGCTAGGCATTCGGCGAATCCGGGAAACTAATGATGCCTTCCTTGTCAAGCTAGACTGGTCCCTGGTCGCCAATCCGCAAGCGTTATGGGTTCGAGTGCTCTCTAGTAAGTATAAATTCGATGCCAACTACATTTCCCCATCCTTGGATACCACCGAGGGATCCATGGTCTAGCGCAGTATCAAAGCAATCTGGCCCATAGTTCATCGAGGCATGCAATGGAGGCTCGGAGATGGCTCCAGGACGCGCTTCTGGCTCGATCCTTGGATTGCGGGCACCGGCCCACTTCTCCCCCACACCTCCCATCCTCTTCCTGACTCTACCCTGTTCCATTGCGTCCACCAGTTTGTGGACCCTACTGGAGACTGGAATTGGAAAGCGTTCCAATCTTGGCTTCCCCTGCCGATTTGTTGCCTTATTGCTGGCACGTTTCCACCTAATCCAATCCTCAGCCCTAATAAGTTAGTTTGGGGTGCCTTCGATAGTGGCCTATTCACTGTAGCATCCACTTACTCCATGCTTATGGGCCACGCCAACGAATCACCTCATGGGATTTGGAAGGCCATTTGGCAGTGGCCGGGACTGCCGCGTACCCGCACGTTTCTCTGGCTCCTAGCGCATGACAGGTTACTCACGAACCATCACAGAGCTCAAAAGCACCTCACTACGGACAACAATTGTACTCACTATTCCCTTGAAGAATCTTCCTTACATGCTGTGAGAGATTGTCCCAAGGGGCGCCGAGTGTGGAACACACTTTCGCCACATCTCGCTACGACTGATTTCTTTGCTATGCCTCTTCGTGATTGGATTTTCACAATTATCCACGACCACCGGCGTCTTCTGAGTCATAACTGGGCGATCATTTTTGGCATTACTTGTTGGTTCCTGTGGACCTGGAGGAACAAGTCTCTTTTTGATCCTCACTTCACTTGGCCTCACTCTCCCGACTTTCTCATTTTGTCTTATGCAGATCAGCTCAGTATGTCTTCGGAGTGGCGAAGCTGAATGGACACCAACCTCCGCCCCTGCCAAGAGCATCTCGTCGGTTGGAGCACGCCATCGCTGGGATGGATCAAATTAATCACAGACGGCGCCAGCAATAGTAGCACCCGCATAGCTATAGCAGGTGGCCTCCTACGTGACAGTGGAGGCAATTGGCTTGAAGGCTTCACTCAGAACCTAGGATGGTGTGCTCCGCTTTCTGCTGAACTCTAGGGAGTCTTCACAGGCCTCTCACTCGCCTGGTGGCTGGGCTTCCGCCGCATCGAGCTGGAAGTTGATTCACTAGTGGTGCACACCCTCCTCTCCTCCTCGGCGAACTGTACACAGGTGCTCAACCCCATTGTGGCGGGCATTCACGAGTTATTTTCATGGAACTGGTCTGTTGTTAATCGGTATGTCTACCAAGAGGGCAACAAGTGCGTGGACTGGCTTGCCTCCCAGGCTGTCCATTCTGTTGTTGGGGTTACTTATTTTGATACTGCACCTACAGGGTGCCAACAGTTCCTCTGTGAGGATACATTGGGGTTCTATCTCCCCAGACTTGTTTCGTAAGTTTGCTTAGGCTTTTCCCTTTAATCAAAAAAAAAAAAAGAGAGCGCATATGGCTACACGTCCATCTACACAGTACCATATGTAGATACCATGTTAAGGTACATTTTGTTTCTTCAATTGGGTTAATATAGGGCTAAACAAGGTAACATGTTGGTCTAAAACCTACAAAAATAAAAAATAAACCAATTACAAACACTTAGTAAAAGTCTTCAACAAAAATTGAATAAAATAAGATCAATAAAATGACTTGAAACTAGGAAAATAAAAAACTAATAACCTAAACAACTAAAAACATTAAAGTCTAATAACATCAAAGATAAGAATGTTAGATTGTCTCCTAGCAAGTGCTTGTTTTAGGTGGTAAGCTTGACCCATTTAGTCCTACTTCAGCCTACATTTATAATAAGCAGTTTGCTTCCGCTCTTCTTTCTAAACAAAGGCTTATGCTTAAATAGATAGGCCATATGCCATAATACAATAAAAAAACATATAGCATCAAATTAATGATATCAAGTAATTCAATTAATGCCCTTTTTTGTAACAAATTTTCAATATAGCAAGAAGTAATAAAACTTCCTGAATCTTCAATTGAGTGCAACTATTTGTTTCTTGAGAAGTAGGAGTCCTCCATATACTTAAGATGACTGTTAAGAATTCCTTAATAACTATCTTATCTGGCTCCTCCTCTTCATCTTCTTCTATCTCTTCTTGAGTAGTAGCTTCCTCCTTTTTTTATTCTTTTAGATATTGCTCATTCACTCCTCAAGATTATCTTGTTCACTTACTCCCTAATATTTGGCTCAGTGTATAAGGATGAAACACTTGGATGCTCTTTGGGAATAAGCTCAATGAGCTATTCATTTGGAAGTTGTGGAAAGGTTCTCAAACCCTTTATTGGATGTTTTCCTCGGTCATCACAATGGCTTTAATAAGAAGCTCCTTGAGATATTGTTCCTCTTTTTACTATTGTTAGAGTGAAGCTTGACCCATGTAATAATGTGATGGCTGCTACACCCTAGAGTACAAGTATCCTTATATGGGGTGTCTTAAAGCCAATTTTCCATACAAATTAATTGCTACCACATATAGTTGGGCACTTGAAATTTATGATTAGGGTGGCCACCTCCACAAATGTCACAATAAGTCACTGACATTGATTCAACTTCTAATGTATGGTACTATACCTCTCGTTCCAAGCTTCCATTATTGCCATGAGCAACAGCACATCAATCCTTCATTATGTTATAGTTATAGCAATAGGTACATGTATTCTGAAAGTAATCAACAAACACAAATTTAGAAAGGAGAGTTCTAAAAATAAATATAATACAAATAAAATAAAATAAAAACAAAAGATCTAGTCTTGTTAGTTTATGAATCTGCAAATGTTGATGTCTTATCCCTAGCGACAATGCCTAAAACTTTTTATTTTATTTTACTACAAGCACATGATGTAGTTATAGTTAGCACTAGCGAGTACAAGTAGATCCCATAAGGATTGTCAGTTAACAAGTAGTCCAATAAGGATTGTCAATTAACTAACCAATATCTAAAAACTTGGATCAACCATTACAGATGAATGGATAAGGAAAATAAAATAAATAACAAATCTAAACACTAAAGCAAATAAATGATCAATATTATATCAGTCAATGAATTAATTAGATTTAGGTCAGTTGCCCTATGACTTTACTCTATTTAATTTCATCCTTAGATTAATGAATCATTCTAATTTTGGACCAATGAAAGTTCCTAACTTATATCATATTCCTTATCGAGACATACAACTCCTATTCAAAGTTAATCAATCAAAATCCTTTTTGAATCTAGACAACCTAAGAATGTTTGATTCACTTTATGGACTCTCTTAATAGTTTTTACCTAAACCTAAAAAGATCTTACAACTTTCTTTTAAATAGCTCATGCTTAACCCTCTTTGTTCGTGTTAGGACCTAAACATAAATCTTATCTCTCAAATCTTGATGTGTGAATCAAATAATGAATCTTATACTTTCGCTACTTTGATTCATTCAATATAAACGCATGAATAAATCATAAGAAAACTATAATTTAATTAAATCAAAGAATGAATCAGAGTACATCACATCCTAAATTCTTCCTACCTAAATCTATATTTCTTTAGTTCATAATCACACATATCAACATAAAAATAATAAAGCAAACAAGATAAAGAAGTTATGTCCCTGAATCGTGAAAGCTCCAAAAAATTGTTGAAGCCTTCCTCGATCTTCAAATAAAAATAAACTCTTGATCAAGATTGATATAAAGCAGCTTCAAAGTGATTTTTTAATGTTTCTTGGCTAAAGAGCTCTTCTTTTCTACCTCCTCCTTGCCTTAAAACCTAAAGCCCTCACTTTTAATAAGCTATATGAACCCTAACTGGGGTCCATGTAGCTATAGATATCCTTTATAAATTTCTACAAAAATAGTAACACCAATACAATTGCTTACACAGGACTGTGTAGACTACTATGTTCTTTTAAGGAGGAACACGAGGATGTGTAGGATGCACTAGAGAAATAGAAGCAACTAGATTTTAACACGACCCTCGACTCAAGTCTATGTATGGTGTCGTGTTCTGTGGTGCTTCTCCAGATCTTCAAAAATTTTTGCATTTTGATCAATTTTTTCTTTATTTTTGTTTCTTTTCCTTGTAGGAGAAGAAATAAGATTGAAATGACAAGAATTCTTAAATGAAATTTCAAATCATCCAAAATACAAGTAATATATCATAAAAATAGTGCTAAAAATAATCTATATTTGATATATATCAAAGTTTAAGTCTAATAGTCAGTATTATCTTGAACAGTCCTGTCTAGTTTAGAATTAAATTTTCTCTTATTTCCTTAATATCTATTATTTCTTTTCTTCTTACGACTAAATTTCCTTCACATAAATCTTGTATTTTGTGTTTGTGTTAAATAGCTTAGCTTTTTCATGCTAAGTGACATTTGAAAGTAGATACCACAAGTTTGGAAATTTTAAATTAATAGAATAAATGTCTTAACTTTAATTTTCGGACTAAAAAGCAAATTCTATGGTGGATGTCCTTGGAGTAGTTCTAAAATTCTCTTTATTGGAACTACATTATGTAACTTCTTATACCAACAACCCTTAGCTTGACTCATCCTTGTCTTCAAACCTGACGTTAGCTTGCAATTTGTCACTTTTGTTAGACCATTCAAGTGATGATGTTCCCCTGAAAAAAAAAACATTTGTATTTAGGTCCATGAGATCTATAAAAGCTTTTCAAAACTCCTACTTATGAATTAGGGGTCATTATTTATGACTATTTCAAGAGGAACTCCATATCTATAAATAATGTTTATTCTAATAGATTTTTCCAGCACCATATTGGTGACCTGTGCAGAATATTGTGCAATAACTCATTTGGTGAATTAACGAGCTGCTACAAGGTTGAATATATGTTGCCTCGTGGTAGGAGAGAAAGGGCATAGTATGTCTATCGCCCACTAACCAAAAGGCACAAAGTTGGATATCAGTGATGGTGCTCAGCGACGACAGAGGAACTTTGGGGGGTATATACCGGGCTTACTCTAGCGTGGAACCAGGGCTTTCGCCGTAAAGAACTGGATATTGATTCTAAAGCACTGTTCGATATCCTCTTTTCCTTAGAACGTCGATCCAGGACTCTAAATCTCTTCGTTCGGAGTATTTATCTGCTACTTACTAGGAACTGAACTGTTGTTCATCGACATGTTTATCGAGAGAGCAACAGATGAGCCGATTAGCTTGCCAATTATGCTAGACAGCTGGCCGTGGGAGTTCCTTATTTTGCGACCACACCCATAGGGTGCCACATGATCTTGTTAGAGGATTTATCGGGAATCTGTTTTTCCCATTTTGTTACTTAGTTTGTAATAGTTGTTTCCCTTTTATATAAAAAAACAAAGACGTCAAATATCTGACTCTTAGGCCCTGTTTAGTTGGGGGGCTAGGAATGGAAGGGGATGGAACATAACACACTTTTATCATTTGCTTGAGGATTTCATAATGGAATGGAACGAGATGGGATGGAAGTGGAGGGTTTCATGTTACGTTCCATTCCATCCTAAACAGTGAAAATAAGAAACCTCTGACTCGAAGGGTCTATGATGGAACGTAAACTAATAAATACATACTACCTAATATACCCTTAATAATTCTTCTTAATACTAACTCTGACCAAATCATAATATTAATACATTAAATAGAATATGATAATATTTAATATAATAAATTTTATTAAATAATTAATAATAATATTTTTATATTATTAATAATAAATTATATATTTGATAAAAATAAAAAAATAAATACTTAATATTTATTTATTTATTTATATAAAAATATATACAAACAATTAAATAATTTTTTCTATTTTTTATTAATAAAAAATATATTAAAAATTATTCTTGTTTGTATATATTTCTATATAAATAAAAATATAAAAAATATTTTTAAATATAAATAAAAATTTAACATAATAAAATTTATTAAATAATTAACAATAATATTTTATATAATTAATAATAAATTGTATATAATTAATAAAAATAAATAAAATTTTTATTAATGAAAAATAGAAAATAT
>JAOTAX010000009.1:14737188-14754551 GCA_025629825.1 Erythroxylum guanchezii | reverse complement strand
TGATGAGTGAGCCATCAATGATGGTCACTCACTGAGTTCGCAAAACTCACCCAAAATTTGCAATTATTTTTCAGGATGAAAAGAATACCCCGTTAGGCCAACGGGAGTATATTTGCAGGATTCAAGTAAAAGATAGAGCTCGGGATCAGTTCGCGTCTGCATTGTATGTTTTTAAATTTATAATGAATTGTGTATTTGTATTTGGGAAATGGGCCCTAGTGGCTATTGCAAATTGTGTAAAATGAAATTGTATATGATTGAATGAGGACCTAAATTGGGTATTGATTTCTGCATATATTGTTATGTGAAAAAAAAGTGTACCGATTACTGAATGAATGTTTTAGCACGCTACCCTCGCAGGGCACGGACTCGGATATCACCGTCGATGTCGGGTTCGGGTCACGCGGGAGTGGGGTGCTATAGTTTCTCACTATCCTTAATTTGTTTTGTTAAAATTTCAATTACTGAATTGTTACTTATATAATTGTGATATTTCCAGACATTGTTGGTCTTAGAAGATTGATATTCGAGAATGTATTGGAAGTGCTTATTGATTGTATGTGAATGTGAAATGTGTTTTCAACTGAATGTTGAATACCAGACTTAGATCCAAAGAATATGATAAATGACTGAGTATAATGAAAGGTATTGATAGCATAATGTGTGAACTGATGCATTCCATCACTTTAATATGCATGATCAGATAAAGGAGTTGTGATTGGAGTGACCAACATGAAAAAAGAGCTTTAAGCTCAGGAATGTGCACAAAGAGCTACAGGCTCAGTTATTAATGAGCCCGGTATCCATAATGGGTACGAGACATTATATGAAATGAGCCCGGTGTCCGCAACGGATACGAGATAGTAAATAGGTGCTTAGTCATAACAAAGCAAAATGCAAGTAGAGTCATATGTGCTTTTGCGTATATAACTTCACATGTATCATGTGAAAGATTGTATTGAATTACTAAATTGTTTTAATATGTGATGTGCAATATCTGTGTATATGTTGTACTTATTGGAATATGATGAAAGGCAATATGGTATACACAATGGAAGGATATGATACACTTGTTGAATTTTGGTTATATACTTGTGCTGTTTGTATTCTGACTTGAGTGAGCACTTCGATGATGGTTCACGCATTGAGTTCGTAAACTCATCAAAATTGCAACATTGATTTTTAAGTACAAGGGAGACCTATCTTCTAAGGTAAACTAGTAGAAGTTTAGTACTGTCAATTTGGAAACAAGAATGGCTCAAAGGTCTGGTTAGTTAAAGCTTGAAGAGTTTAGTTTATAATGTTTTTAGTTAGCATCCCATCTCAAGTTAGCTATTTTGTATATAGAGTAGTAAACTCTCAGATGTTTTTGTAATGTAAATATATGTGGATTATGAAATGTAATGCTAAAATGTAAGTTATGTTTGTGAATGAAATGGGAAAAGTTGATCTTTGAGATACTTGTGTTATGTGTGATGCCAAAATAAATTAATATGATTACTCCAATGTGCTATTCTCATAGGGTTTGTTCTTGAATATCCTTTGGATTGTTCGAGCATATGCTCCATGTTAGTGGTATGTTACATCATGACTTACTTTTTTACAAGATTCTACATCTCCTTTAACCCCAGCTAAATGTTTCTTTAATCGGGTGATTCCTCCACCTTTCAAATGCCTATTACAAAATAAGCAAATAGTATGGTTCCTCATACCAGGAATTAATACAATATAAGCCCAAGCTAGGTCATTGTATCTTCCTGAAGTGGGATGATCAAAAGTACTTAAACTTCCTTCCATTTATCTATAAAAATAAATGAATGCATATATCAAAATAAATAACACACAATTTCATTACACAATATGCATATCCATTTTGTATGATTACATTATACACAATTCAATTTCATGAAACACAATTCACTATAAGTCAAAAAATAATTCAATTATTCAACATATATAATTACACAAAATATACATAAACAATTTTCATTTCTAACAATCACAAAACATACATACACAATTTCCATTTTCAAATTCCAACAAGTTCATTTCTAACATTTTTCCAACAATTTCAATTTAACCATTACAAAACATACATAAACAATTTCTACTTCTAACAAGTTTCAACAATTACATTTCTAACAATTGCGAACAATTGCAATTTAAAGCTTCAAATATCACAAAACATACATAAACAATTTCCATTTTCAACAATTTCCATTTCCATTAATCACAAAACACACATAAACAATTTCTATTTTTAACAATCACATCACATACATAAACAATTTTCATTTCCAACAATTTTTAACAATTTCTATTTCCAATAATCAGAGAAAATACATAACCAACTTCCATTTCCAACAATTTCCAGTTACATTAATCACAAAACATACATAAAAATAATTTCCATTTCTATCAACCACAAAACATAGATAAACAATTTTCATTTCTATCAATTTTAAACAATTTCCATTTCCAATAATCACAAAACATACATAAAACAATTTCTATTTCCAGCAATATCAAAATATACATAAACAATTTTTATTGCGAACAATTTTCAACAATTTTCATTTTCAATAATCACAAAACATACATAAAACAATTCTCATAAACAACAATCACAAAACATATATAAAACATTTTCCACCTTCAACATTTTCCAGTTCCATACTTCCATGCTTACCTATCAAAATCTCATAGTATTGAAATATAATTTGGAACTAGAATTACCATAAATACCTTGAATCACATAATTAATTATTAAAATTAAGGTAGCTATATTATGGAACCCCTTTTTTTTTTTTTCTAAAGTAACACACCTTATATATTTGTATACATTGCTTTTGAGTTGTTTTATATAAAATTGATGTAGAATCTAACACGTACAAGTCATGCTTAAATGATGTAATCAAGTTAGCTGAGTTAGATAAACCTTACTTATAATTTGTAAAAGTTCAACCTTTGTCAAATGAATTATATGATATGTTTGTAAAAAAAGAATAATAAATTTATTTCATTCATGATTAAGTATAGATTAATGCTAAAGGAAATTGGTATGGTAAGCAAACATTTAACTTTATAATATTCTGATTTATAAAATATGATTTTGTTGCTATATGTCTATTAAATTAAGTATTAATAAAACTGATAACAATCAACAGTTCAATTAATTCAACACACTTCCAATTTCCACTCCACATTCACAAAATCACAGTCTACTCCAAACTAGTTTTTTCTACACTTTCATAGTTTCATTCCACATCTACAATTTCATAAATTAATTTATAATTTTCACTTTCGCACTTCCACAATTTCATTCCACTCCACCACAGTCCACATCCATAGTCTACAACAACACAACAACAAATTAACATATTCCATTCCCAATTCACAAAAACACCAATAATTCCATTCACAATTCACAAATACATCAACAATTTCATTCACAACAATTCATTAAAAAAAACACTAAGTCATAACACACACCCAGGTATTTCAAAAATTCAACAACAATTTAATTGTTCGAGGACTTGGGGTCAGGTAGATCTAGCGTGGAAAAGGAGAGGAGACCCGAGAGTGGCTGAGGCTTTTGAGACGTCGGTAGTAGTCTGATGGTGTCGATGGTTGTCGTAGGTGGTGGGTGTCGGTGATGGTGGGCATTGAGACTGGAGAGAGATAGTGAGATGTGTGAGAGAGAAATAAAATATTGGGAGAAGCCAGAGATATAGGGCGTCGGTTGTGGTGGTGGCAGGTGGTGGGTATGTGTTGGTGGTGGTGGCCAGTGGGTGGTGGTGGGCGTCGATGGTGGGTCGAGACACTCGAGAGAGATAGTGAGATGTGAGAGAAAAAAGTCGAGTGTGAGAGTAGGATATGACTTAGGAGGAGGAGGATAGCAGCACAACGGGCGTCGATGTAGTGGTTGTTGGGTCAGCGACGGCGACGGTGAAAAGTAAAAGAAGAGAGTTGTGTGAGTGACAATGTGAGGAGATGAGATGAGAGATAGGTTACTTATAGAAGAGAAGAACAAATGAAGAATGCGTGCGTTTAGGGTTGAAATTTTTAATTTTTTTGCAAATATACTCCTACATTTTTAAAAATTTTCCGTATCGGCTAATATTATAAATACCGTAAGTATCAACCAGCACCAAATGAAATAGGCCGATGCGAACCGATATTTACACCTAGTACACACTACACACTACCCCCTACCTTACCCATTCCTCGGCCACTACGGAGCGATACTATACGAAATAGGCTGGTATGAACTAGTATTTACACCTAGTATACACTACCACTACCTCGTACCGTTCCTCAGCTGGTACAGAACAATACGCAAAACTAACAAACCTTTCCTTCCTTTTTCAACCCAATTTATCTTACCAACATAAAATGACTCCTAATAAAATACTCCTAATATAATTTGACAAATTTATTTAAGAAATTTCTTGACGACGGAGATTATAAGTGTGGACGTTGTCGCAAACGTGTGAGCCGCCCTTTTCTCCTCGAGAAACAAATGCCATCCATACAACGCCACGTGCTTGTCTATGATACAGTCGTCACCAGCAGAAGGCGACGTTCTGGCTTTTATGCACTCTTCAAGCCGTTCGTCAAGTGACTAAAATGCCCTTAGCTCTTTTTTCTTTTTCAGATCTTGCATTAATGTCTTCGTAATTTATTTTGGAAAAAGGAAAAGGTGAGAATAACACAAAGAAAGAAGGCAGATCAAGGCAACGGCCTGATCTTTGTTTAGGAAAGATGTCCGAACTTGAAACTGATTTTTAGTCAGCTTTCACGATTTGTACTTTCGTAGGCTCTAAACCGCCAAGTATGTACAACAGTATTTAACTAATGACATTACGACACGAGCACCTGGTGGCTTTAACAAAACACCGGTTTCTAGCAAGATCCCTTGTAAACTTTTTGGCTAAGAAATAGCGGATTCCAGTACAACAGTCATTGTGGTACAACAGTTCCATGCTTATCGCCCTGCTTCAGTACTAGTGGTGGTAAACTGGATGCCTACAGGAATACCCGTTTTAATCGCTCAATCTCAAAAGCATCTTCGCACGGTCAACATTATTGAACATCCCCAATGCAATCTTAACATTGCTCTAGTTTAGACTACACCTTCAAGTTTGTGCGAGAATATCTCTCCACAGATGGTGAACTTTCAATATAATTTCTGCTAGGCACTGTAATTGTCAAACGCATCTTCATATCCACTGAAACACAGAGCCTTAACTATGTATCACGTCATCCATGTTTGTTGACAGCCAGTATCCTGCATGCTAATACAAGTGATCACCACCACAAAGCATCTTGGCTCTTCAACATGAAAATTTCAAATTTACTTAGATTATGATCTCTTTATTTGTGTTGCACCAATTAATTCACTTGATAAATCAGCTTCTCTTCGACATTATAATTCTGAGTATCATCTGTGTCTATGCTAAAAAATATAGCACATTTTATCACCTTTGACATTGAGATCAGTAGAGCGATTGAAATTATTTGCCGCATTGTCAACAGAGCTGCCACGCCCAGGTGTTTGAGGCAGTTTGGGTATTGGGGAAGACCATTCCTCCTTTTGGTTCCGCTGATCAATTAATATTCCATCTCTCATCATATGGTTGAAGTACATATCCAACCCAGTAGCTGAAGGTATTGCCATCTTTCTCTTGGTCTTGAACCTTCAACAAACAAGAGTTTGAGGAACCAAAAACGATACCAACTACACTGCTCGCAATATGTATTATACAGCTAGAAAGAGTGGAGTACCAATTAACGATACCTGTCCTTCCGCTTCTCAATATATCTTTGCACCAAGGCTTTTCTACTTGCTGGACCACCTTAAAGAATATGCAAAGGAAAAAAGGCTAATGAGAAGAAGAAGAAAATGCTCAACTGTGATTATGAATAAATATGTAGAATTACTATTAATTACCAAACTTTTTAGAATAGGCCTGTCGTGCTATAGGCAGAAAGCAACAACTTTGCGGCAGTGTAAATGGAAAAGGAGAGAGATGATAGTGTAATGACCACTACCAAGAGGATCACATTATAGAAACTAACGTCTCAGAATTCACTCGGAACAAAAATATTTGATAAATTACTCGACAATCTATAACAGTGACTCGTTAAAGAAAACTGAGAAATGGATGGCCAAGGAATGTCCGAATACAATTTCAGTCAAATAGCTCAAACATGATAGTGAAACGAAAATGAGATGAGAATGTCCTCTGTAAAAATGCAAGAGTTGGTGAAAGAAGCTGCATTGAAGTAAAGCTAAAAATTACACAGGAATTTCTGTGAAGGTTAAAAAATAAAAATTTAACCAAGGCTGCTTTTGCTGCGAGAAGCTGAAGACTGTATGTGACTAGTCAAGTAAAATCTAGACAGCCCGCCAGGTACATCAAAATTTAACCGGGGCTGCTTTATCCTGCGGGAAGCTGAAGACTGTTAGGGACTAGTCAAGTAAAATATAGACAGCCCGGCAGGTACATCTGCAACTACAGTTGCCCCCAAAATTCCGTGGTTAACATCAGTCAAACGTCACAAAGACACCACCAACAATACAATACTTTTGAAGTTCCATACTTTATGCCATCTTCAACCATTCTACTAAATTTTTATACTAAATTTATTGTAAAAAAAAAATTCAAGAATCTTTTAACACTAAATTTAGCCTTACTCCAACCATTCCATACCAAATATGGTGATCAAATATTTTCAAAGAATAATCCACAATAATTTAGTTATTGACTAAATTAATTTATATTTATACAATAATTTTATTTATTTATTTATAAAATTAAAATAAAATCATTATTCTTAATTAATTAACATATACTTTATATTAAATTAATATTATTTAACATATATAATTAATATTATTGCAACAACAAATTAATAATATGCACAAATATAATATTTTATTATATATTTAACCTCTAATCCTCTAAATTACCATATCGTTCCCACATTATTCTTAAAATATTTCAGATTTACATTTTATTCTTAAAATATTTTATTAATAAATTTATAACCCTTATAAATAAGAATTATAAATAAATATTAAAAATAAATTTAATATTATATTCAATATTAGTATCATTTTAAATGTTTCCATGAGATCTTTATAATGATATATTTTGTATAAAAGAATATATATTTTAACTTTAATTACTTATTTAAATTATGTAAATAAATCAAATTATGAAAATGACATAAAAAATATGTAAATAAGAAAATGGTCAAATATGTCATTTTATAACTTTTGGTGCATAAATAGTAACACACCAAATTTAATGTGTTACTATTCATTACGTCAAAATGGTGTCCAATTTTGGTGTATTTTTTGGAGTGAATTCAATAAACCAAAATACCAAATAGAGTGTTTTGGTTCGTTGGTTGGAGATGGCCTTACCCCAAAATTGGTGGTCAATTAAAGAGATACGGCTTATAATTAGAAAGCTAAGGCCAGAGAATTTAACACCGTTCAGCATCCCACCTTTTGGCACAATTGGAAATGTCAGCATTGGATTTGGAGTTGCTTTAACACCTGGAGTTTCAACCTGGCCTGGAAACAGAAGTGCCTTTGCAGCAAGCTGCATTATTGCTCGTGCCTGCCAATAATCACATCAGTAGGACAGTGTACAATATTACACTGCATGCTTTTTACGTAAAAGAAACCAAAATTTACCTTATCTCTCGATACATCATCGTAAACGTTTACCTTCCCACAGTAAAATATGGTCATTTGTCCTGCTGACTCGCCTACTGTACCTTTAGCTCTGACATTTTAAAATGAACTTCAGTTAATCGTCCGCACCACTATAAAAGGACCTGCCATTGTCCCCTCAAAAACAGGGCAATTATTTTTTGGATGCATGACAAACTCATATGCACAACCGGATTAGATTCTAATGTCTAGTGTCCAATATATAATATTCCAACAATGGTTAAGTAAATTGTATCCGTCAATATTAAAAAAAAAAAAGGAAAAAATCTCAAGAGCATTTGACAGGGGCCCGGTGGAAAAAATCTCAAGAGCATTTGACAGGGGCCTGGTGAAAATTAACACCAATATCACATTGAAGGCGGTTATCTAAGGTTAACCTTTTTTTTTTCCTTAGAATTCAACATGAACCAGCTGATCATACATCAGAAACCTAGGAAGGGTAACAGATTTGGTGTTCACGCCGGAGAAAAATTGCCCTCAAGTCTTTGCGCATCAAACTACACCGAGAAAAGTCGCACTGTGAGGCCCAAGTCTACAAATAAAGAAACATCTAGTGGACCCTACTGCGATGCTAGTTAAGGGTCCCCAACCCCAATTACTGGGTACAAATAGAGTCCACTATGAACCAAAATACGCAAAATAGCCCACAGTGAAAATACAAAAATAGTATCAAGTCAATAGTGGTAACGAAATAAGGAGGAGCAACCTGGTAGATTCCAAGTCGTTATTTGACGCGGCGAGACCAACCGCAGAAACTGAAACCTCCGCCGGCAGATAGTTGTGGGGATTTTGGGCACTCGTTTCCTTGATCGAAGCACAAGAATTTTCAGTGGCCGACACTAACTAGCAAACTATTAAGTTAATGAATTAAAACAAAATACCTGGAATATTGTAACTGCCGTCAAAGGTCTCGTTTTTATTTAGTGCAGACTCGATTGATAATTGCAATTTACGAACTACAAGATAGAGATAGTAAGAGGAGGAGGATAGTAGCTGAGAAACGTACGCGAATGTACGGTCGCTTTCGAGCACCGGGGAGATCAGAATCCAGCGGCGTTTCGAGGAGTGTTTTCAGAGAGAACACTTGCTGTAAAGCCTGCGATTTGTTCCAAGACGGCCTTCTCATGCCTGTGCAGTCAACGTAAAAAACAAGAGTAAGAACAAGTAAAAGCGCTGATTAATACAATGACTGACTCATTCACGGAGAGACAGAGACAGAGACAGAGAGAAACCTTTTTCTTTGAGGTACTTGCGGCAGTCTTCACGAGTGAGTTGAGAAACGTCGTCTCCGGTGAGTTGGTAGAGAGGCTTGTGGAGGAGTGACCTGGAGGCGTAGTATTCCGGCGGCGGCATAGCGTCTTTCCGGTGAAGTACCAGCCGGTGCGTGTTAAATACGGATTGAACTTAAACTACAGGCAGGTTGCTATAGCAAACGCAACTGTGGGGAACTTTTGTGTTGGAGAGAAGGATTGAGTGTTGAGAGTTTGGGTTCGCGAAGTCTCACCTTTAAGTTTGTGGATCTTCTTAAGTCTCTCCAAGTGTTCTTAAAGGAACAAGAGAAAAAGTAAAGTAATTACTAATTATTTTTAAAAATTTATATGTCGAAAAAACGTGAGTTATATGACATGCTAAAATTGTGCGATGAAAGACAAAGGGCGGTACGGACGATAAGAAAAGTACCCCTCAGTTGACACGGGTAAAAGGCCCACGTGTTCTCCGGTTCTTGCTTACTAAATGAGAAGACCACGTTTCAGATTCTTAGGGCTTCTAGTTCTTGCAGACAGGACCACCTGGGCAAATTAATATCGCATTCTGTTGACCTTTGATCACATCATTATAATCAATCAAAATTTTATTTTGATACTATTTTTAAATTCATTTATTTAGTAATCTTTTTTTAAATTCATTTTTTAAATCAAACTATTAGATTAAATAAAACTTTAATAATGTGATTAAAAAAGTACTTTTAAGTTAGATATTTAAATAATCACTTATTGAACAAATGGATAATCACATGAATTAATATAAAATTAATCTATAGCCTATATCTATAATCATTTATATATAAATCATGACCCTTTTTTTTTAAAAAAATAATACATCTTAAACTGTAAACCCTAGTTTCTCCTTATAAAAATAATTGATGTTGTTTGAATTTGTTGCCTTGTTTTTTTATCTCTCCCTTATTTCCTTACCTTTTTGTCATAATTCAATCAAAGTCCAGGCTTAGCATAGTCAATCAAAAGGACAACACAAAGCAACACAATGTCCATCAACACCACACTAAAAAAAAAGAGAATCCAGTCCAACAAACAAGGTCAAGAAAATAGAAGAAGAAGTTTGTTACAGAGGATGTAAAAGTTATTTCTTCGATTTTTATTTTTTCTTGTACTTCCAGGTTGTTTCAAAGTTGGTTGTTTTAGATTCTAGGAATTTCATGGAAAGGGAAGAGAAGTACTAATACAACAAAAAAATGTAAAACGAAACAAGTTTTGGAAAATACAAATACTTCCTTTTCTCTTCCATGTTTTCTCTATATCTCTTGTATTCTTCTTCTTTGTTAGTTCTTCATTTCTTCTTACTTTCTTCCTTCAATATTTTCAAAGATAGCATGGTGGTTTTGCTACCCTTGGCCGCTCAAGTTAATCCCAACAAGGATTGATTTAGTGGGCCTCATCATAATGGCGTCCTTGGGTACCCAGAAAAGCACTCATCAACCGGGTGGAGAATTAGGTTTACGGTTGAGAAGGAGACATAATAAGAGAGAAGACAAGGTGTGGTCACGATGGTTGCTTGGGCAACCATTTATTTTTGTATTGGTGGGAATGAAAAGACAATTGAGGGCGTTAAACAACCTAATCTCAACCCAAGAACATTAATTCAATTCTCCATAATCTTCTATATCTTACAAAATTCCTAACCTTTGACCTTTGACCTGACACTTTTCTTGTTTCTAAAACCCTAATTTCCCCCCTTTTTGTAGCGTTTCGTTGCCTCCATTGTTGTACTTCCTTTTCTTCTTCTAAAACTTGCATGCCTCCTTTTTGCTAAGTATATTTTCCCTTCTCTAACGACTATTTGTTGCTGTCAGTGTTTCGTAGGTAGTTAGTGTTTTTATGTTCTTTTATAGATTAGTGCTTTCATTTTGTTTAGGTATTTATGTATCGATCTTTTGCTTTTGTTTTGGGTATCATTTTTATTTTGTGAGACAAGCACATTTGAGGTATTTAAGGTATATATGAATGAAGAAGAATGTGGTTAGGAAATGAATGGTGTGGACAAAGTCTTTTAACTTTTTTATTTTTGAATTTATAAAATTTCTTTGTTATTTCTTCCTTCTTTTCTTGAAATAATTTGAAGTTTGGAATTCTTTCGAAGTTTCATGTCCCTTTTATTCCTTAGTCCTTATCATTCCCCTTTCTTATAGCTAAATCAAAGGAATTTTTTTAAAAAAATTAAAAGGAATTTTGATAGTTATTATAAAGTTTCATACTTATTTTTCATGGCTTTATTATAAGTACCTTAGTTGGTGACAATAAATTTTCTTGTGACCAAGCGTTTCAGGTCATTCATCTAATGAACTCATTCTCTAAATTTTAGACAAGTGAAGTAACCCTACTTAATTCAACTTGGAAGACTCATTTAAGCTTCAGTATCTACAAATATACATCGGTAATGTGCTTGACAATATAAGGTATGCTTAATGTGTTTAAACATTATTTTTATGCAACAATCATTTGTAAAAAAAAGTCCTTATCAATATGCAAAGATGTTAGGGTGATTCTATACACTAATAACCAAGAGTGTTCATTTTCTTTGATTATATGGAGTAATTGTTAGTAGTCATTAGCTAGAATATGTGGTAGTTTTCTTGATAATTTAAGAATGATGTCAATAACAATAATTGAGAAAATAAGATCTTCATTCATCTTAGCTTCACTATTAGTATAAGTGAAAGATCATGGATTAAAGCAATTATCTCTACTTGCTATCTTATTTCCTAACATCTTTAGTTTTTCACATTAGTATCAATTCTCGGCTATAAATGCCCTAATACAACTATCTCTAGTTACTTTCTTATTCTACAACTAGCAATAAATTTAATAGTTGATAATATCCATTATTATAATATTTCTTATTCTTTTCAGTTTGAAATATCCGGTTTAAGTTGTGTATTATAAATGTTCTCAACATCTAATTCTACTATATAATTGTCTTTATTTGTGATTTTCGTATAAATTACTCGTTTATTGCTCAGTTCATTTTTTATTTTGTAGTAAATATGATACAATATATTTCGAATTTCATTTCAAATCAATTTCAATATTGCTTGTCTTATATTCAATGTCTTCATTGATATTTATATAAATGTAAATGAAGAAGGATAGTTGAGATGGGAAATTAATTATGTTCCATAGTGGGACGTTCACTTGTGTGGAAGATGTTGAATATGTGGATGGAGATGTTAAAAGCTAAGGAATTAAAATTGATATGTTTTGTTATTAGGAACTTGAGAAGATGCTCGTAGAAGATGTTAAAGGATCCAAAGTAGCTAATTTATATATAGGACAATAAACGATAGTAAAAAAAAGGGTTGATGAAGGTGAGAAAGAGTGATGCATACGTTATGAAGATATGTAAGCTCATTGCATAACATAAGGTGATAAAGATCTATATTATTCATGGATCCGATTTGCTAGATTTAGAACAAAATATGGATGATGAAATTGGTGTCGAATTTTTTGATGATACTATTGATGTTGAGATTATTACTAAGATTGCAGATGATGTCCCTGTCATTATCACTAGGTCTACTGTCGTAGTCTATAAATGAAGATGTAGTTGAGTAAGAAGTTGTAGGTGTAAATGATAACAAAGTTAATCCTACTAAGCAAAAAAAGAATGTATTTGTTCATATAAGGATTAGAGAGGAGTTTGATTTGAGTTTGGATGATGAATAATTGGAATTATCTAATGATTCAGCTATTTCATTTAAAGGATGACACTTAAAGAAAATGAAATGAGAACAATATATGCAACATGAAAAAAAGGAAAAGATAAAGAAAAAAGTGCAGCAAATGATGGACATGATAATGATGGAAACGATGTAAAAAGGAAAATAAGATGGATTACTTTAAATCAAATGATAATTACAATTTTGAAGAATAAGGTAGTTCAGATATGGATGAGGGGAAACATAAATCCAAACTTCGTAGATTCAACCCTTATAAGAAAAAGATTGAGATTAAGTTTGGTATGTTGTCTGACGATTGTAACTGATTTAAAGAATGTCTTTATAACCTTATCATTGATGAAAGAAGGGAGTTTATTTTTACTAGGAATATCAAATTGTGAAAGCTAAATATGTGAGTAAATACGGTAAGTGGAACATTTTAGCCAACATTTTAGTTTTTCTGGTTATTTTCAATTTAGCTCTCATGGGTATTAGGGAATGACTACTCACAAATAAGTATATAGGTAAGAGTTTTTGAATATAAGCACACATGCAATTCCATTTTCCTTAACAAAAGTGTAGGTTCAAAGTGACTAGTTTAAAATTACTTTAATTAGGACTCACTGCATCAAAGCTAACAGATTTGAGGAAGTTTGTTAAGAAAAATATGAAAATTTATTTTGAGTACAATGTTTGTTATTGATCTAAGAAGCATATGGTAGAAGAAGCACGAAGAGGCATAAAAGTAAAATATAGCAAGCTTTGGCATTACAAGGAAGGTTTTTAAAAATCAAATCCTAGTAGTAGAGTTGAATTAGTTATTGAAAGACCATCATTTAAAGATTGTTTATAGCCATCATTCAATAGAATGTATATGTGTTTTGAATGTTGCAAAAAGGGGTTCTTAGTTGGTTGTAGAAGGCTAATAGGACAACATGGTTACTTTTTAAAAGGTATTGTAAAAGGTGAGATATTGACAACAATAGGAAGAGATGGCAACAATCAAATGTTCCATATGACATGGGTTGTGGTTCATACTGAAACAACATATATTTAGAGCTAGTTTTTAAAGTTATTAAAAAAAGACTTGAATTTAAAAGATATAGGCGGATGGGCAGTGACTTCAAATCAACAAAAAGTTTTTCTAAAGTTTATTTACTTTTATAATAGAAATATGCTCGTATTATTTATTTACTAACTTTTGTCAATTGAATGTTATAGAGGGTCTTATGGAGCATTTGATAGGTAACACCTAATGGTTGTGCAAGGCACATATTTACTAATTAGGGAAAGAAGAATCATAAAGGATTTAAATTGGAAAGACTATTCCAGCAATATAAAGCCATCAAATGAACCTAACTTATTTTTATATTTTAAGAAGTTAGAAGAGGAGTTAGAAGATGCTTATAAGGATTTACTAACAATTCTAAATTAAAAATGGTCAAGAGCTTATTTCAACACTTTATTCAACTACAATATTATAGATAACAGTCTTTGCAAAGCGTTTAATGGATGTGTAAAAAAGAATATTATTAAAAAGAAATTAGAGTGCTTGTGATGAAGATATTGATTAAAAATAGAAATGAAAACCAGGTGGAGAGATACGATTGGTTTAAGAATTAAAAACAAGTTGAGTGTTAATAAGGAGTTAAGTATTGATTGTAAACTTGAGAGTAATGGTGGATTTGACGTAATACACAAAAGATTTAAGTATGTTGAAACTTGAGACATACGAGCATAATTGTAGAAGTTAGGGTGTGTCAGAAATCTACAACAACAACAACAAGAACATAGTAAAACAAAGAATACCCTAAAAAAATATGTGTCCCATTAGTTTATGAAGGATAAGTATTTATGAGCTTATCAACATATGATGGAGCATATAACTCCTGAAGATAAGCCACCATTGTTACAGCCATTCGGAATAATGCCAAGTAGGCTAAAAAAGAATATAAGAAAGGATATTTGGAAGAATTCCACTTATGCAACAAGTCATAGAAAGGGATAAAATGACTTATCAAATATGCCTTAAATAAGGACATAGCAAAAAAAAAAAAAGTCTAGTGAAGGCATATCACAAGAAGCTTTATTGATGGACATATCAACCTGAATGTAAGTTCAAATAGTGATTTTTATGTTATTTGTATGTATCTTAATTGTATATCTTGAACTTTTTACTGGTTTTAAATATAGGCTATGTAAGATGTCTAAGCAAGTTGTTACGATTATTCCATCAAATCGACCATTAAATAAAAGAAAGAGATTACTCTATAGATATGGGACATTGAACGATAAGAATAATGAACCATTATTGACAAGATGAGTCATAACTTGATAAAGATTATGGGAATTAATAAATTACTAATAATTATGGGCTTTGAATTAATTTTGATATTAGGTTACCCATTAATTATTTGTTGTTATTTTGTTAGGAAGAAATAAATGCAGGGGTGAGGAACACAAGATCAAAAACATCATTAAATTGAAGTGTTAAAAGTATTAACATTCGTTATTTTGCAAATGTAGCTGCTTGGAATAATGTCCGTAACATTAACTTTTGGTTAGTTTGTTTTATAAATCAAAGAATAAGATTCTTTTTATGGTAGGTTTTAGGTATAAGCTATTGTCTCTATACCTTTTATGTAGTAGCTACTGCATCTATGCTTACTCTTACCTATAAACTTTGGAGATAAAACCTTCAAATGAAAGAATACCATTTTTACTCTTTCATTATTGAATGATTCTATAAAAGCTAACAAATCCATTCAATTTCACAACAATAAATCATTTTCTCATCAATATAAAATGCTTAACAATTTTTTTCCTATGGTTGGACCATTGACATTTTTCTTACTATCTTTCTCAAGGAACATTAAACCTTCTATTTTCTCTATATTTCATTTAATGATTGAATGAGGTGGACTTAATTTATTAGATACAAGTTATCTTTTTCTTGGGATTCAGACTTATATATGAACTCCAATAATTTTGTTGAACCAAGAGAGTTTCAATTAATGTTTTGATGATAATAATACTAATAATGAAGTTATTATCTAATGAGAAGTAATATAAGAACAACATACATTTATAAACTCAAGAAGATAGTTCATGAAGTTGATAAAGAAAAGTTAAAAAGTGTTATAACATTCAAAGTGAAGATCAAGTCAAGAACAAAAGAAGGTCAAGGCACATCGAAGTGATTTATATTTTGTATTATTAATTGTAATCTCACTTTGTTAGTTTGGTAATGTCAAAGGCTCGCAAATCATAAACATTTTGTCTTACCTTATTTCATAAGTCATTTTATTCATCAAGAGGTGTTAAAGCTTTTGTTTTTAAAAGAAAAGACTCTTGAACTTTTAAATACTCTTTAGGGAATAATTAGGGAAGCGTTTAAATCAAAATTGTGTTAAAGAAATTGATTTTGAGTATTTAAACTTGTTAAAATCATGTTTTAGAGGAGGATTGCTTGACCTATATACGTTAATGGCCTACCAATATATGTTAAAGTTATCAAATTTGATATATTGAGAGTTTGCAGTAATATTGGTTGATATATTAGTTGACCAATATGTCATATTAGTTAACTAATATATCCTAGTGGTCAATCAATATAACAACTAGTGAATTTTGTACATTAAATACACATTGATCGACCAATATGACTTGGTGATCGACCAATATGACTTGGTGATCGACCAATGTTTTCGAACTAGCATTTGTGACTACTAATGTTTAGCTCCAATGACTAGTAGGCGTCCTACATTGTAAGTAGATGTTTTCTTATTGGTTATTGTAACAAGAAGTATTTGAGTGTTGTCTTTTACACACATTTCTAAGTGTTTATTAAGCATTTGAGCATCATTATAACATATTTGTGTGAGTGAAACTCTATAGAGTTGTTAAAGTGATAAAGTGAGATATTTAAAGTTGTAGCTTTGGTTGAGTTATTATATTATTGTATTTCAAGTGACATTAAGTTTTCTCTTCACTACAAAGGAAGATTGTAAAAGGTTCCTCTTTTCCCAAAAAATATTATAAAATGGTTATTCTTTACCTTGAAAGAAGAACTTCAATAGAATTTCAAAAAGAATATTGAGAGTAAATGTAAACAAGGGTTGTTTGCCGAACTACCATAAATTGGTTTGTGTGATCTCTTCCCTATCATTTTTAAATTATTATTCAATTGTTTGATTTATTTACAATAATAAAATTTCTTTATCCTTATATACATTAATTATTATTAAATTGAGTCTATTGGATTGAAATTTTTGTTAAATTTTATAAATATTCAATTTACCTCCTCTTAAGTGTCATTAAGAACTAATAAATTCGAAATCAATAAGATAAATTAAGTCATTATTCATATACATAAAATCTTACTAAATCCATTCATCCATTCACAATATTTTTAATTTTGTAATTAATAATAACAACAATAATGATTACGACGATGACAACGGCAATAACATTAATAACAATAACAATAACAACAACAACGATAACGACGACAAGAAAAAAAAAAAATAATAATAATCATCATCATCATCATCCTTATTGCCGTCATCGTCATCGTTGTCGCTGTTGTCGTCATCATCATCATCATAAAATGCAAAAACAATCTTTCTATTATTACATCCATTCAAAACAATTTTTAAT
>JAOTAX010000009.1:14717764-14735988 GCA_025629825.1 Erythroxylum guanchezii | reverse complement strand
TCACCATGGCTACACAATTATAGAAGCAGGTTAGAAATCGAAACGAGTATTCATGAATGCAGCAAGTAGTTAAAATATGAGGAGTCAACTAGACGGGGCAGTTTCTTCTTCTAGCCTGTTAATTCGAGGTGGGGGATTAATTAAAAAGGCGTTGACCGATGTCCCTCCACGATACCCCAAAATAAGACGGTCAAAAACATATCGATCGAGCGCCTTAATTTGGTCGATCACTTCCCATTCCTTTCTAGTAATGGACAAATTAGAAGTGTCATTCCACTGCTCAGTCAGGAGATATCTCCACGGCCTGGATTCAAAGGTAGATCCTGGGGGCCTCACAAAGAAGTACTTTATCTTCCAGGCCTTGACTGACGAAGCTGTTTTAGCAGGACGATACCTTGCATCTCTATACTAGAGATGAGGGATCCCGGCCTCGATGCTTGAGCTTTGGTTCATTCTCAAAAAATGTCGCAGAATACCGATCGATGGGGGACACTCGAAATGATGGCACAGTAGGGCCGGACCGTTAATGAACCTCCAACCATTCGGAGGGATCTGGCTCGGCCTTAATTTGTAAGCGCAGCACACCTCATCGATGATCGGGGCATACGGAAGCTTCATACCGCCGATTGAGAAAAAGTTGTCTGAAACAGCAAAATAGCCTCCCATATTGCTATAAATCCGCTCATTCTTGTAGGCCAACCTGGGTCCCCAGGACGCAGGAATATTATTTTTGATGATCGACCGGTTCAATTCCTTTTCGGTCATCGTCAATTAGTCGCTCGATGGCTTTTCAACGACTTGCCCATCTTTCCGGTCACTCGTTGCGACTTCTTCATTTTCTTCTACGTTCGGCGCTTCATTTCCCCTTGCCACCTGCACCTCCATCGCTTCCACCGCTCTTTCAAGCGGCCCGACAACTTGTAAAGCTCTTTCGGTGGCCAGTTCCCGACGGAGCTCTTCCTGGGCTGTATCTAATTCTTCGTTAAGCCCCGTAGATGTTTGCGATGTAGATCGGCGAGGAGACAACAAAAAAGAGGAGGAAGAGGTGGTTTCATCCCTACGTCTAAACTCGCTCCTAAGGCTAGTGGACGACATGATTACAAAAAGGAAATCTATAGGATGAGGAGAGGAGAGGAGACGTACCTAGTTTAGTGACTGAAGTTTGGAATGTGGACGGCGGGGAAAAGGAAATTCCGATGACTGCAGGCAAAGAGATGAAGAATAGAGAGAGCGAGAACAGAGGCTGGAGAATCGAATACGCAAAAATGGTAGTGAAGGAAGTTTCTCGATTCCAAGCAGTTATCAACTAAACGGGTGAACCAGAATCGAAGTTGGACGCGTGGCAAAATCTGAGCCGTGGCGAATTAGGGTTGTCAGATACCCGAAGCGACGCAGCAGCTAAAAGGATCCGCACGATCGTTTTTTTATTAAAAGCAAATGAAAGGAAGCTTCTTTTCAAATTTTGAAAATCTGTCAGAGGACACGTGCCGTAAGTAATGATCGAACCTAGCGCTCGGACTAGACGTTGATGTCTGATCGATCGGGCCTATCACGAGTTATCATGCAGGCGAGCCGCACGAACCTTCTGTACTCCATCGGTCCTTCTCCCTGATCGGAATCGAGAAGTAGGGGGCTTATGGTTGGGTCAGTTGTGCTAGGCCCAGGCCCAACCCTAGAATGACATGTGGGCCGATCGACTCATTCCCAGATGATGACCTAAACCCGGCAGGTATTTACTATATAAGTTCACTACCTCATCATGACGCAGGTATGACAGAATAACCTAGTTCTCTCTATTCCTAGCCACCAAAACTATTACCGAAATACTAACTTAAGCATCGGAGGGGCCGTCCGGCGATTAACCCCCGGTGTGCCTTCTGTTGTTTTTGCAGGTACTTCCTAGCTAAAGTTGACTGAACGCATGGATCTAAACAACGACGTCCAGCCTCAGCAAGATCAGACCGAACCAACTAGAATGGAGGAAGCAAAGGTAAAGTATTACAGAAAATTATATAATTGTTGCAAAAGTTTATGCTTCAACTTCACAATGGGAGATGATGAGCCATGTGAGAAAACAGATGAAGGAGACGAGCATTAAGGCTGTGCCAGGGTGCAGCTCCATTGAGGTTGATGGTTTAGTGAATGAGTTTGTACGGGGTGGCTGGTCACATCCTGAGGCACAAGAAATAAAAGAATTTTTGAAAGATGCTTATGTGGCAATTCATGACACTGGGCACAAACCAATGGTATCTTCTGAATTGCCTAATGTGGGTGAAGAAGTGAAAGAGGATGCACTATATGAGCATAGTGAGAGGTTGGCAATTGCTTATGGCCTGTTAAAGACCAAAGCACCAGCTGTACTTGGGATAATGAAGAATGTATGAGGACTGTCATGAAGTAGCAAAGTTTCTCAGTAAAATTTATGAATGAGAAATTATTGGTAATGTATATCTTGTATTCTCATTGTACCTTAGTCATATCTTTTAAGCATGTGGTTGTCCATAAATTTTCCCCCTCCTGCCTGTTCCTCTTTGATTTGTTAGGCTGGAATGGAGTTAAAGCTACAATTTTAACCTTTGATTGAAGAACTTAAATGTAGCAGTTTTTCATATTCAGACTTGTGGGTGCAGATATAGTCTCACCATTTTCATAGCATCTGGATCTTAGAACTTGTATAAGAACATAGAGTGCTATACAGCTCTGAGAAACTTGATTTGTTTCAAAGGCAAACAACTTCATTATTCATTAATAACTAAAGTGATCAATATCAATGTAGCTTTCTCGAGTAGGGAATGGGAGAGCTTCGTGTTTCTAGTCTGATAATTAGTCCAAGTTAAACGCTCTAGGATATGAGATGAAACAACTAGGATATTTTAGATGAAATATAAACTATTGGAAAATCGAGATATGAACTTTTAATTACTCGTTAAGCACGTTTTATATATGATAAAATTCTCAATATCTATTATACGAATCGTATCTTATAGAATAAGAGGTTATTGTAAACATAATATATTTATTATTTATATACATAAATAGTTTTATTACAAAATAAAATATAGTTTAAATTAATAAAAGCGTTTTTTATTTTTATGTTGCCAAACAGTCTACTGTATGAAGCTCTTTTAAAAAAGTTGTTTTTTAATTAACAGTCAAACAGTCAACTGGTTTTTTAAAAAAGCTCTTTTCAGAAAAGTTCTACTGATAAAAACTCTACTGATAAAAGCTCATCCAAACAGGCTCTAAGACTTACACATGGTATAATTATATGTCTTTATAACATCAAAAAGTATAAAACTGTTGACATGTATTTTATGATCAATTAGGTTATACCACATATCAGCATATGAATGTGCCGAGTTTAATTATATAATAGAGATGATTTATTACTTTAGAAATGGAGGGTCGAAGTAAAATAATTTCATCTCGTCCTTAATATGTCAATCCCTTACTTGCATCAATATACACTTTGTAATTCTTATTACATCTTAAGTAGTATGTTTTGATTTAATTAATGAAGCAAGGAAATACAATATACAAAAAGGAGTTAATAGTGATTGTGTTGTGTATCATGCTACTTGCCTTTTTCTTCATGTGCCTATTCCCCCTAAACGTTTACCCCAATGACATGGAATGAATCTTATACTTCAATTGGACTTGAGTTTTAAAAGTGCTTGCCAAAAAGAAATCTTGAATCTTCTCCATATTTGATATGAGTGCCACAATATCATCGATTACACCACCATTTTTACTCGGGGAAAGTAGCATCTTCATTTAATTCAAGATGTTAATCTAAACATAACCAAGAGTTGCAAGTGGACCATGAGATAATAAAATAGAAACTCAATCTTGCTTTCCCGGATTTACGTATGTTGCTTTTTTAAAAAACCTTTTTTATGTCCCTTCTGGTCAGGTCTTTCACTCTCTCGTAGCTTTTTTTATTTTCATACATAGGAAAGAAGCACATAAATGACTAATATAGGGAAACAAACCCCTAAACATATCTTCTAAAAGGAATGAAAGGTATTCTATTGGTGTAGTAACAAAAGTAATAATTCCTAACTCATAATGCGCGGCAGCGTTGGCAAGCTAGTTTGTGCATTGCTTGCCCTTCCTGTATATGTGATGCGGTACAATTGTCCAGGATTGGTCTATTATCGCGTTGATGCTCATGATTAAAGGGTTAATCGACATCGTCCTATTGATTAGGATAGAGAGAATAGTAAACATTGCCAGAGAATTCACCTCTAATTCAATTCAACGATAACTCATATTTCAAGCAAGTTAGAAATCAGTGAAAACTTTCCAAAGTTTTGCAAAGAGAGAGGCGCACCTGCCAATATTCTGAACAAAGACGCCAAGTCAAGCGCCTGTACTGTCACGGATGAGTCCTCCGAGTGATACCAAAGAGGATATTCTTTTGCAAGTTCCGTCTGACTCAATCATGTGGAAGTTTATACCAGCCTATTAGTTGTTCACATCATTCTTCCCTAGGTAGGAGAATGAGAAAAAAAAGTGACGAACAATTCAAGGTTTGACTGGATCGGGAAAATTAGGAGAACGACGTTTGATCTTGATATTTGTAGTTATTTGTCCTATATCTTTGTCCGCTGAACGTTTTTCCAGGAACTTCAAGTATTTTTAAAATGACATACAAGGCCTAATTAATACACTCTTATATTAAATTCCACTCAAAGGCTGTTAGTAGTTGTAGTGAGATATGCGTATTGGCATTATGTCAACCAATACAATTTGACGACTTCATGTTATATACCTAGACAATGAACGAGAATATATAATTATTCAAGCATTCACGAACTTTTTGGCTTTTACCCAACTTAAATGATTTTTTAAAAAGTTGGATATTAGTTTTAATTTATTACGGGATTATGGAAAAGGCAAAAATTCTGGACAAAAAGCAACTCCCCAAAACCAAAAGTGTTCCAGAAAGTTGGGAGAACCGAATTGGTAATCGGCATTTACTTTAACTCGTTACCTTATTAATTTATTTATTGAACGGCATATTTCCAAACTTCTGGAAAAAGTAAAATCAATAGATGCATTTTCTTATACATGATGTAGCATTAAATCAAAAAACAAGGACAAGTGCACTAGGAGGAGGATCGGCTTGTTGTTCTTGTTAAGTAATTGACTTTTAGTTAATGTGGAAACAAGTCACTAAGTATTTATGGAGTAAACACAAATTTCTTCGTTGCTTTGATTATCTAACACCGCAACACCGCCCATTTTGAGAACAAGTATGAAAGAGTGGAACTTTCAAAAAAAATAAGTATGAAAGAGTGGAACTTTAAAAAAAAACTAAGTATGAAAGAGTGGAAGAAGCTTGACACGTTCTACGTTTTAACGTTTGCTTTAATTGTTTTGTGCCAAAAGTCCACCTTAGAGGGAGCCTTAAACAAGTCTCAAGTCCACCTTAGAGGGAGCCTTAAACAAGTCTCAAGTTTTACATACGACTTCATAGATTGGTAAATAAATAAATAAACAAAACACAACTACTAAATGCAACGTGCTCAGTTGGTGACTTCCAGGTTATGCACTGTCCAATCAAAACAAGATGCTTTTACTTCAGCCCTTTGTTGACCGACTGAAATGAACTCATCCACTTTTGTCACTTGGCAGGTACGAGAGCCCATCTTCAACCATTACACCAAATTTTTACACAAAATTTAGTGTAAAGTAGAATATTTTTAGAATTTTTCTACACCAAATTTGGTATTACTCTAACTATTTTACACCAAAGTTTTACACCAATTTTTTTTAAGAATATACCACAATAATTTAGTTATTAACTAAATTAATTTATATTTATATAACCACAATAATTTAGTTATTAATTAAATTAATTTATATTTATACAATAATTTATATTTATTTATTTGTTTATTAAAAATAAAAATAAAAATCATTATTATAATTAATTAATATATACTTTATATTAAATTAATATTATTTACAAAATATATTTAATATTATTCCAACAACAAATTAATAATATACATAAATATAAACTGATTAAATTTTCTCATTTAACCTCTAATCATTTGAATTTTCATATCGTTCCCACAAATGTTCAATCAGTACATTACGAAGTCCATAATGAGCTTCTTTATCTCTAGTTTGCCTATGTCTAGCAAGAAATTCTTGAAATATAACTGCATCATCTCTATTGATCTTAATTTCAGAGACTAGTGTTTCGTTCCAATCTTGTATAGCCGCTTGAATATCACGTTCGTCCTCAATGATCATATTGTGCATTATAATGCATGCTGACATAATATCATGTAATACGGATTTTTCCCAAAAACGTGCCAGTCCCTTGATAATTGCAAATCTTGACTGGAGAATTACAAATGCATGCTCGACATCCTTTCTACATGCTTCTTGCATCTTCGCAAATAACTTCTTTTTTGGGCCTCGAGAATTATGAATGGTTTGTACCAAGGTAGACCATTTAGGATAAATACTACCAGCTAAACAATATCCAGTATCATACACTTTTCCTTGAATGACATAATGAGCAGAAGGTGCTATACCTTTGGCAAGGTTTGCGAACAAGTGAGATGCCTCTAATACATTAATGCCATTATTTGACCATGGCAAACCAAAATGTGCATGCCATATCCATAAATCATAATCAGCTATAGCTTCGAGAATAATAGTTGGAAATCCAATACGTCCACTATATTGTCATGCCCAAGCCGTTGGACAATTTTGCCATGTCTCCCTAGCATCCCTGGAAAACCTCGTTCTTCATTAATTTGAAGCAGTCTTGCAACATCATTAGCATTCAGTGCTCTTAGATAAATCTGTCCAAAGACCTCCATAATGGCCCTACAAAACCTTTTCGTACTTTCAATTGCAGTTGATTCTCCAATTTTAATATATTCATTAGTTGAATTAGCTGATATACCATACGCCAACATTCGAAATGCTGTTGTTACTTTTTGTAAACTAGACAATCCTAGTTTACCACATCCATCTCTCCGTTGCATAAAGTAAACATCATGACCTTCAACAGCACCAACAAGTTATAGGAATAAATTCCTACTCATTCGAAATCTCCTGCGAAATATTGCTGCATTATATCTTGGATTTTTTGCAAAATAATCATCCCATAGTCTTTGATTTGCTGCAGCACGATCATGATAAATTAATTTATGACCGGAGATTGAGCCTTTGTGCTTTGGTTGGTTTACTATATTGTTCATATAGTAATCCATTGCAAGGTTGTTATTGGTGTATGCAGATAGTAATGCTTTGTTTTGTGCTAATATTGCAGAAGTGAGATCTAATTCATCCTCCGATGATGAGGATGAAGATGAGGATGGTATATGAGAAAAACTAGCATTAGTACTCATGGTTGTAGACAAATATGGTGAAGGGTTCAAAGAACAATTTGTTAGTGATTCGTTCCCTTATATAGTAAATAATTCAAGACAAGATAAGGAATCTCTGAAAAAAATCTAACTCTATCTCTTCTCATCCATTGGATTAGATTGCATTCATCTCAACCGTTAATTAGTATTCGTATCCTATCTACACAATATCCAAGACAAAATAAGGAATCTCTGTATAAAATCTAACTCTATCTTTTCCCATCCTTTGGATTAGATTGCATTCATCTCAACTGTTAATTAGTGTTCATATTCTATCCACACAACATCCAAGACAAGATAAGGAATCTCTGCACAGAATCTAACTCTATCTCTTCCCATCTGTTGGATGAGATTGCATTCATCTTAACCGTTAATTAGTATTCGTATCCTATCCACACAATATCCAAGACAAGATAAGGAATCTCTGCATAGAATCTAACTCTATCTCTTCCCATCCGTTGGATTAGATTGCATTCATCTCAACCATTAATTAGTATTCGTATCCTATCTACACAATATCCAAGACAAGATAAGGAATCACTACACAGAATCTAACTCTATCTCTTCCCATCCGTTGGATAGATTGCATTCATCTCAACTGTTAATTGGTATTCGTATCCTATCCACACAATATCCAAGACAAGATAAGGAATCACTGCACAGAATCTAACTCTATCTCTTCCCATCCGTTGGATTAGATTACATTCATCTCAACCGTTAATTAGTATTCGTATCCTATCCACACAATATCCAAGACAAGATAAGGAATCTCTGCACAGAATCTAACTCTATCTCTTCCCATCCGTTAGATTAGATTACATTCATCTCAACTGTTAATTAGTATTCGTATCCTATCCACAACATCTCTATAAATAGTTTGTTTGTTCTACTAAACTGAAACTTTCGTTTATATAACTCTTTTTGAAATCCTAAACTAGAGCACTCTTTCAAACCTATCGGCACTCTTTCAAACCTATCCGAAAAATGGCAAGCTCTAATTTTGGGGTAAAGCTTTCAAATACCTCTCGAAGTGCATCATATTCACTTGAAGAAGATCGAGTCCTATTCCATGTATATCTTAATGTTTCACAAGACCTAGTCACTGGCAGAGATCAATCTATGGCTCAGCTTTGGTCTCGCATCACAACTGAGTAACATCAAATGCTGTCGAATCATATCACTACTATTCGACCTTGGAGATCTTTACAAGCTCGATGGTAAACTATAATGACAGCTATTGGAAAATTCAGAGGATGTGTTCGACAAATTGAAAACTTGAATCCAAGCGGTGCTTCTGAACAAGATATTGTAAGTGCTTTATTTATTTATTTTTTCTTTGTATGAATTGAAATACATTTGATTTATACCCTAAAATCTAATTTAAGTTACATTATTGTCTTACAGTTCGAGAAAGCAAAAGATTTACTTATTCAAGACCCAAAATTTCAGAAAGGTTTCAAATTTGATCATGTATGGCCAATTCTAAAAAATATGGAGAGATATGCTGATACTAGCAGAGAGAAAGCGTCTGGTCATCGAAAACGATCCAAGTGCAATGAACTGTCACCGTCCGAATCTCAAAAATCAGATAAGTCAATAGGATCATCTTCATTTTGTATTGATTTAAATAATGATTTTGAAGCTAAAGATCCATTTATTGAAAGAAATGATGAATTTGATCGTCCTATTGGAAAGAAGAAAGAAAAAATGAAAAAGGAACAAAATGAGGAAATGAAAAAACTTTTTATGTCTATGAATAAAGAAATAAAAGGAATGTTTCATGAACGTCAATCTCTTCTTGAAAAAAAATTATGAACTTCAATTGTTACGAGCTCAAAATGAGGCAAAAAAATTAGAGTTGCGCCAAAGATGGTAAGATAACAAAATTTTATGCAAAGATTTAGATTCCATCAAAGATCCAATGATGCGTGAGGCTTTCAAAAATGAACAAATGAAAATTTTTGCCAAAAGAGCTCAAGAAGGAGAACCTCAAGGAGGAGTTGGCTTATCTAGTAGCTTTAGCCAATATTTTGATTTTGGAGGAAATGGGGATGACCTTCCAAATTATTAATTATTTATGTTAAATCAATATTTTCAAGTGCTTTAGTTTTACTTTTAAGTTGATTGTTGTAATTTTAGTTTGATTATAATCTCGAATTTGATTTTTGTTGTAATTTATTTAAGTTTGGTTGTAATTTCAAATATTTTTGTTGAGTTTTAATTTTTAAAATCAATGGTGTGGTTTAAATTTATGTACTTTTTATTTCAAATTTATTTTTTGTTCTTAACATATTTTATTAATGAAGTTATAACACTTATAAATAAGAATTAAAAGTAAATATTAAAAGTAAATTTAATAATATATTCAATATTAGTCTCGTTTTAAATATCTCAATGAGATCTTTGTAATGATATATTTTTTGTAAAGTAATAAATGTGTTAAATTTAATTACTTAGTAAATTATATAAATAAATCAATTTGTGAAAAGGACATAAAAGGAAAATATTAAAAAGTAAAGGGATAAAGTTGTCTTTTTGCACTTTTGTTGTAATGAATAGTAACACACCAAATTTGGTGTGTTACTGTTCATTGCACCATTTTAGTGTGTACTTTTGGTGCCTTGGTTGGAGTGGATTTTTTGCACCAAAATACCAAATTTGGTGTTTTGGTGCCTTGGTTGGAGATGGCCTAAGCGTTTAGGATCAAATATGAAAGTGAATAAATGAAGAAAACACGATAAATATTTGTTTTGCTTTTCATAACTTTGAACAAACTTTTTGATGTCTAAATTTTCGTATTTTCATAATGACCTATACAAAAGTCGATTAATCGGATGTTGTTAACATCTTTTTGCAATTTTTTTAACGTGTGAACCTTTTAACGAGTCAGAGAATCCGAACATACACATCTTATTTCAATAGAAACAAGAGACCTTAATTTTGTATATATAACATCTATATTGAGTCTCCCCATCATAGGCCAATGCGTGTCTGGCCCACATTGATTAGGGTCAATTTTCTTCACTAGACTTCGTCCCATGAAACCATATTCTTTATCAGGCTACTTTAATATTTTTAGCTGGATCAAATTCGATTCGCTTAACTGTAAATTTATTAAAATCATAAAAACGTAATTAATTGTTGTCCATATTAGCAAAATTACTAACATTCTCCCTCTTGGATAATAATTAATTATAATAATTGTAGCAATTATAAAACCAGCACAACAATGGTTAAGTTAAATCATTGTATAGGTCAACCAAGTTTAAAAAACCATTTGATTCAAAAATAATGAAAGTATGTCATTTCGTCCCGTAAGGCTTTCAATATCGAAAAATATCAAATGCATGTGTCATGTATGACATAGATTCAATAACAAACATATATAATACATTACTAACATAAAAAGAAAATGCAATATGATAAACTAAGATGATACCTGTATGATATGAAATGTATCATCTTTACGTTTGTAGGTCTCAATTTTCCTAAACTTTATGATAAACTACAATGGAGAAATATGTTTTCTCTCACTAAATGCTAAACTACAATAGAGAAAAACCCTTATTGGATTAAACACTTATAACCCCCCTATGTCATATCAAATTTATGGATTTATATTGTAGCACCCCACTTTCGCAAGACATGTACCCGATATCCTGAGTAATATCCGGGCCTGTGCCCCACGAGGGTAGCATGATAGCACACTCGGTCAGTAAAATCTCATTACAAAAATTTTATTTTCTTTTCATTATAAAACAATGCACACTTTTAAAATGGTCAAATCATTTTATTTTCTTTTCATTATAAAACAATGCACACTTTTTTGGAAACTCAATAATCAAATCGGGCCCATTTTATTCATAAACTTTTTCAATCACATTTAAAATAATTGCACTCCAGATCAATTTCATTTACAAACCTTTCCATTTTGGAAAGTTATTACAAAATAGAATTGATCAATACACATGATACAAAAATTTCAGAATACATTCTTTCATACAAAAATTAATGAAAATAATTATGCAGATGCGAATTAATCCCGACCTTTACCTCTTATTCGAATGCAGTGGCTAGACTCCAATTTGATTAACTGGAGGTCTTCTCTAAGCTTAAAAAATATTACAAATTTTAGGTGATCTTTGCAAACTCAGTGAGTGACCATCCTCGATGGCTCACTCAATCACATAACACATATTACATTCAGCAGTCATTCAAACAATTTAAATCATGCAAATCATACGCATACGCAGTGCTCATGAGACTCACTTTCAGTTATTACTTTGTTGTGACCGAGTGCCTATAACTATCCAGTATCTATTGTAGATACCGGGCTCATTAATAACTGTCCCGTATCCGTTAGGGATACTGAGCTCATTTTACATAGTGAGCCTTTGGCTCTTAATCACTTTCTAAGCTCTAAGCTCTTTTTCATTGTCTGAGCTTTAAGCTCTTTTTCGGTAGCTACTCCAGTCACAATTGTCTTTATCTTTCATGCATTCATGTAATGAAATGCATCAATCACATATGATCAGTTATTCACTTTCACTTATCATTGGACTTTAATCCGACATTCAACATTAAAGTTGAGAATCACTTTTCATTCATATGCGGAAGTTTAGCAATCAAATCATGTATCACTTATTTCATCAAATTCACATACAAGTAACACTTCGATATCTTCACATTTAGCAAACTCCTCGGACATTCATTGTCTGGAATCAGAACAATCACATTCACATCTCATTCATAATCATAAAATTCATAATATAAACAAACAAACAATAAAGTAAGACCATCTAGTTCTACTCACAGTACGCTCCAGATTAGCATTTGCTTCCAATTCTAAAATCATTTTAATGTGGATGTTTATCCTGCACATCCAAAATTATACAATACACACGTTATACACACATTAATAATTGAACAATTATAAATATTCGTTTTTTTTGCACAAATATGGAATATGTATAATGTATGCTCAATGACAATCCCAGGTATCTTTTCATTATTCTCGTCACATTATCAATCATATTTCAAAACTTACCTAAGTATAATTTGTACTTAGGTTTTCACCTCAATAAAACTATTAGAATCAAAATTCATAATTCAAATACTCGACATTTCATTTCTAGCGTTATTAGCTCTCACAGTATTCAAATCTCATTCACTTCTATTTAATACCCATTACTTATTTCCTTTGAATCACAACTGTAATCATATAAACCTCTCTGTTTCCATTATATAGATGTCTTTGGTACTTTAATACCAACCATTCATTCACTAATGTTATTTTAACATTAAAAGATTATACAATATCCAAATTCTCATTCTTTCTTACAACATCTCCTGAAATTCCAAACCTTCGGGTCTATTTTCCATGAACATTATAATTAGAAAAATGAAGTAATTTGGTAACAATTTCTTCTAGGAAAGTGTTCCCCATTGTCGTAAGTTTCTAATGACACCAAGATCATTCAATTTGGTTCAGTTCTCTAAAAGTTATACTCCAAATAATTTGGACTATTCTTAAACTGAAACAGTATTCTGTACTTGGCTTCTATTAAAAAACTTGAAATTCTTAGAGATAGAATTAAGATTCGATCTCTTCATACAATTTGTAACCCTATATTTCTAGTATATTCCAATTTTAGAATCATCTCATTTGGAAATCTACAGATCAAGATATAAGTGAAATACCCAAGCAAGTTCAGTGAAATCTTACCAATTCATACTATTCCAATAGGTTCCCTCACCTTCATTTAATCAATATTTTCCAAATCAATTCAGAATGCTACCAAATTTTTTATTGAGAGGTACAATAATGTGTTAGAAACCTATTAATTCAAGAATCAAGTCATTTGGAGGTCTAGAGAAGAAGTTATGGTCGAAAGAAACAAGACTGTTCAGTTTGCAAAAGGCTTTTGGGTGTGACAAATAAGGACAAAAATGCTAGACTATTTGTAAACATACTCAGTCAGACTGTCCCATTTTACACTCTATCTCTCTCAATTGATTTCATATTGCTATGATTTTCGGTGGAGAGGTAGAGTAATGTGTTACGAGTCCATTGGTTCAAGTTTCATGTCATTTGGAGGTCGGACAAAGGAGATATAGCCAAAATACTGAAGGATGTTCATCAGCCTCCAACATTCAAAGTCTTGATCGTCTGTGATTGTCTGGTCTCGCGATCGTCCGTGATCGTTTGCACTCACAATCATCTGCGATCATCCAAATGATAGCGGCTTTCCCAGTCGCACCCCCCTCTCTTCAAATCTCCATAACTTTCAATCCAGAACTCCTAAAATTTCAAACTTTATATCAATAAAAAGCTAAAAGAAAGATCTACAACTATTTTCCAACTCTAAATTTATTCTTTTGGTCATCTCTGAAAACCTTCACATATTTACGTATATGCATACATTCTCAGTGAAGAGAGACAGAGCCTTCATTTCTGTTTTCTTCGAAATGTTTCTGCACCTAGTTATACATATTTTCCACTACACTCATTCAGTTCCATTAACTTTTCCATTTCATCTTAACTCATCTCTATATCAAAAATTTATCTTTTAACATATTAATCATCGAATATGCAAACACAACACATACGATATACCTAAAATTTCCTCACCCACTTTTTAGCAAATATGTATATCACTATTTCCTAACCATTTAACAGTGAGCTAACGTGATGCATGCTTCATCTTATATAGAAATAAAGAACCATAGCAAGCTTACTTGTTTAAAGCTCTAACATCTTCAAAATCTCCAGAAACCCTAACTCTCATGCACCCACATACACCTTTGTAGAGGTTAACAAGTTTTGGTTTTTCTTGAGGCAAAAGAAAGAAAACCAAGGTTGGGAGTAGGAAAAAGTAGAAGATAACAAAATTTAACTCTAATGGAGATTTGATGAAAAACTCTGTGTAAATGAAGAAATGTGAAGAAAACAAAGCTATAAAGAAGACAAAGACAAGAGTGCTGTACTTGATCTTTCAAAGCTAAGAAAAACGTGACTTTAGATTTGGACACTTGTCCAATTTCTATAGTCCTTAGCTAGTTTCCCAACTAACTAGTTCTTTTTGAACTAGTCTCATAAGCCCCATCTTTTTATTCCAATCGTTTTTAAATTCTCAATATTATTTGTCAAAAATCCCAAAGTCACCCATACAATTTTCCACTATCATTTCTATTTCCATTCATCAATTTACTTGCCAATTGGCATTTTTTCTAAGCCAGTAATATTCAACAAATCCTAAAATTCTCCAAAATTTCTAAATCAATACAGATATTCTCCACATCGATTTTTAATTCAATTAATTCACAATTATAACATAATCACATTTATAATCAATTATACTCGAAATATGTCAATGGATGCATATACAATTATTTTCATGTGCAAAAATTAAAAATTCACATGCGTGTATGCTAACCTTATGCATGAGCATGAAATGCAGTTTCTAATCTTTTATTGCTATTTCTCAATTACACAAATCTAGGGTTTTACCCCTTTAGTAAGAGGACGAGATGTTACATATATGTATCTGTATGTGTCCTAATGATATATGCTCAAAGTCAATTTGTATATGCCCAATGACCTTTTAAAATGTTTAAGATCAACATAAATTTTAAGACTTTTACTTGTATCGCGATAATGCATATAACAACATGTACGACTGAGAGCAAAATGATGATCAACTTTATTTATAAAACATATTGTCATAATACTTAAAAAAATATAAATGTATAAAGAGTAAACATAGTGATCCCTAACTAATAGTGTCTAAAGATTTCAATACACTCATACTATATACATGTTGCACAAAAACAAGTAGGCGAAGTCCTTTAATCAAAGGATCAGCAAGCATATCCTTAATCCTCAAATGCTCCACCTCAATGCCAGCTTTCTAGATCAATCCTTTATAGTCAAATACTTAACCTCCAATTGCTTAGATCATAAGATATTCTCATTGTTGTTACTGAATAAATAGTAGAAAGATTATCACAATACAACTGAATGGGTCTAGCCACTGAATCAACTATAGGCAACTCAGAAATCAAGTTCCTTAGCCAAACTGCCTGTGTAGTAGCAATATAGCATGCCACAAATTATGTATGCATAGTGAAGGAAGTCACCAGTGTCTACTTGACACTCTTCCACGATACTGCACCATCTGATAACATAAAGATATATCCTAATGTGAACTTTCTGTCATCCAGATACATAACAAAATCCGAATATGTGTACGCTATGAGGTTTAGATTGTTTACCCTTCTATATGTCAACATATAATCCGTAGTTCCCTTTAAATATCTCAACACTCGTTTAACTACATTTCAGTGGTCTATTCCTAAGTTAGCCAGATATTTACCCTGCAGTCTAACAACAAATGCAATGTCCGGTCTAGTGCATACCTAAACATACATCATGCTACCAACAACACTAAAATAAGGCATATTCTTCATAGTCTCTCTCTCTATATCATTCTTTGGATATTGAGCCAAAAATAATCTCTCTCCATGAGAGATAGGTGCTACAACAGGTTTATAATCAATCATATTAAACCTTTGTAGCACTCGCTCAATGTATGTTCTTTGTGAGAGGCCTAAAAAGTATCGAGACCTGTCCTAGTGAAACTGAATACCTAGGATAAAAGATGCGTCTCCAAGGTCCTTCATACAAAATGTTTATAAAAAAATTGCTTAACCTCATGCAACATGGTCAAATCATTTTATACGAGTAAGATATCATCCACATACAAAATTAGAAAGATAACTTTGCTCCCCCTTGTAATATAAGCACCTTTCAACTTTATTTTCTACAAAGCCAAAAGAGGTAACAACCTCATCAAACTTAAGATACCACTGTTTGAAAGCTTGTTTCAAACCGTATATTGATTTTCTCAGTTTACAAACCTTGATAGGCTTTTCTTGATCCTAAAATCCTTCAGGTTGTTCTATATAGACCTCTTGATAAAGGTCTCTATTCAGGAAAGTAGTTTAAACCTCCATATGATGGAACTTCATATCATACTGAGTTACTATTTTCATAATCACTCTAAATGCATCCTTAGAGGATACTGGAGAAAAGGTAACATTAAAGTCAATTCTTTCTCTTTAAGTGAACCATTTGATAACCAATCAAGCTTTAAATTGCTTAACTTTACCCTAAGAGTCCTTTTTGTTCTTAAAAAGTCATTTACAACTAATAGGTTTGCAATTTTGAGGCAAATCAACAAGCTCTCATACTTTATTATGCTTCATAGATTGCATATCATCTTTCATTATATCCCACCCAAATCTATATGGAGTCCAGAAATAGCATCTGAAAAGTAATTGGATTGACAACATATCTAATATCATAGTCTTATTCACCCAAATAGACTATATAATAAGATGAAATGGTAGATCTTCTCACTTTAATGGATCTTCTTAACCGAACTAGTTCTTGTACCTTAGGAACCTCAGTTTGTACAGGTATAAGTTCATGTTCCTATACTGGCATGGTACTAAGACCTTGATCTACTGGTTCTAACTGTATGAGTGATGGATAGGAAATAACTATAGTATCCGTCCTGCTATCATCTGAAAGTTGAGAAAGACCACCCTTATCATAAACATCATATTTTAGAAACTTATAGCGTGTTTGGTACAAGGGAATAGGTATTCTATTCCCACCCTATTCCTAACATATTAATAAACCTGTGTTTGGTTACAAACCAAACACAGAATAGAGAATCAGTTGGAATGGCTATTATTAAAATTTGCGGAATACGTAAAACCCATATGTAGCTATCTTTATCTATTCTTGGAATAGAAAATCAAAGACAACTTTATCTTCTCAAGTTTAACCCTTCCGAAACTCTTTCCTTCTTCAACGTCTTCCGCTTCTTCGAGCCTCCCTCTTGAAGCTTCTTCTTTATCGCTCTCTTGCAAACATTCTCTTTCACTCTCTGTTTTTTAAACCGTCGTCAGAACTGTCCTGTTCTCGCCGATATTTCTTTTTGCAAACAGAGAGTGGAAGAGAGATTGAGAATGAGAAAGTAGCTGTTATGGTTCGTGGTTATGGGGACTGAGTCGTAGTATTAGCTTAAAGTACAACGGACTCTGTTTTATTCACTTATAGGGTCGTCGACTGTAAGTTATGTTAGTAGTTCCTTTTTGTTCTAGCTAATGGAGGCGGTGTTTTCTCTTATAAGATGCATGCAAAAGGCTGCTGCTTCCATTTCAAGCCAAACTCTCATAGAGCTTCAAGATGAAGTTTTTGTTTTTGTTTAATAATTTCTGAAGAAATTTCATCTTTTCTGGATGAAAGGGAAGCGTTTGTGGTGAAAAGGGTTGAACTTTGTTTTGGTCTTATGTTTAAGTTGAAAGGAAAAGGTGGGTATTAGGTAAAATACTAAAATATACAAGTTTCCAAAGAGTTTGGAGATGGTAGGATGGGGAATTCCGACATAACCTGAGGTTTTGGAAATTTGGGACATGAGTTCTGGGAGCAACAAGAACAAAGGAGGAGAGAAGAGGGATTACGAGATAGCAGCAGCATATGTGTCCCAGAATAACAACAACAACAACAACAACAACAATAATAATAGTAATAATAACAATAATAATAATAATAATAATAATAATAATAATAATAATAATAAACAATAATAATATAAATAACAAACAATAATAATAATAATAATAAATAATAATAACAATAACAATTAATAATAATGGTAATAATAATAATAATAATAACAATAATGATAATAATAATAATAATAATAATAATAATAATAATAATAATAATAATAATAATAATAATAATAATAATAA
>JAOTAX010000009.1:14704840-14714844 GCA_025629825.1 Erythroxylum guanchezii | reverse complement strand
TCGTTTGTGACTTTTTATGTATATTTATAATTTTACTTCCAAAATTACCCTTTAATTTCTCTCACATCTTAATTACACAGATTATATTTTTAAGGCACTTTAACATGTAATTAATAAGGGTAAATCAGATATTTCATTAACTTTCTTAATAAACGTGTATTCTTCTAAAACGACACTTATTATGAATCGGAGGGAGTAATAGATAAATAAAATAACTCATCTCAAATTTAAGTTGCAAAAAAAGGGCGGTAGCTCCCACTTTCAAACTTCGGTAATTATATGAACATCTTCTCTAGAGATAGAAGGAAGAGCAAAATAAAAAATCGAAGATGAAAAAGATGGAAGGAATAGCTAAACAAAAAAATTTATTCTAAATTTAAGTTTCCACCTGCAAGTTTCATCAATTATATGAACTTCTTACATGGAGATAGACGGAAGAACAAAAAAAATATGTTAAAACAAAAAAAGGAATAACTTCTTTCTTTTCATCATACTTGAAGTATTTATCATTATAATTTTTATAATTTTATCTTTTTTGTCATAATTAATACGAGTAATCACATATAGCCATTAATAAGTTCCCTAATTTTTATTACCAAGGTAAAGTCCTCGGTAGTTATTAATTAGTTGCCAATTTAAAATTTTAGTCGTCTTTTCACAAGATTTCTAGTTATGGGATGAGTTCATGAGGCTATCAATCAACATACATTCTCTTTGGTTAGATAGTAAATGTCAATCAGTGTTCTCTGTAAATGTCAAATGGAAAGTACTACACACTTGTTTTCCAATTGCAGCTTCACCAGTGATGCTTGGAAGATAATACTACACAAATGTGCTATCACCAATCCTCCAAATGATTGGCAATCAATAATCTCTTAGTGTTCAAATATGAGACATATCAACAAAGATGTTAGATAGTGCTTCTACATTGCTCTATCATTCCTTGTTCTTACCATATGGGATTAGAGAAATACGTGAATCTTCAGTAACAAGGAAAAAAGCAAAGAGACTTTTATAGGAGAATTGTTGACTGCCATAAAGTTATGCATAAACTTATTATGTGACAAACTTCACTTGAGTTCTAATTGTATCAATATGTGGTCCTTGTAGTTAGCTAATAAAACAAATTGTAAACTATTTTTTGTTTTGATCAGCATAATTTTCTGTATTTGATTATGGAGTTCTCATCCGAGAACGATAAGATTGTCATGAGCATCGCCCTGCAAATAAATTGGACATAAAAGGCTGACAATCTTTCCTGAACCCCTAGTTATTTCACAGCGTAGGTAAAGTCTTCTATATTCAATTCCCCACTTCCCATAGGAGTGTATCAATTATTTAATTTAGACCTTATTTTGTAAATTACACTTAAGCTCTTACCGTTACTTTATATAAAATCTATTCATATCAAGTCTACTTTCTAATATGCACTCACTATAATCTGAATATTTATAAATGAAAAATAATTAAATTTATAAATATAAGAGCCCACATTTATTTTAACGTTGTTCTCCTAATTCCGATGCCTATGTTTTTTTCTTCAACCCTATGGACGATGATTGAAATAGGGTAATTTCAGTGGATAAATATATGATTAATGTCTTCCATATATGTTTATGTGTAAACTTTAGAGTAATTCAGAATCTCAAAACCACTTATGTGTAGCTTTCCAATTTTATCCTGGTTTGATACATACTGTGAGTAACCATTTAACCAATGGATGTGGAGTTTTATGGTTTTGTAAAAGGCTAGGATTTATGATTGATAATTCTATTGAAAAATGATAAGTTTGTCTTTTGAACTTATGTATTGTATATATGTTACTTCAAAGTCTACTTATTTTATTGACAAATGAAACCTTTTTTATCTTCCTGTTCAATTATAGAAAATCCTGATTTGGATTATGATAAAGTTTATTTATACTTTTTGATGTTTCAGACTCATTTCAGTCCAAATAATTCAAAACAATCCAACCCATACTAATTCACAAGTGCATGATAGGACTGGATTTAATAAAATTAAATTGAAATCATTTAACTGAGTATATGATATAGTTTTTGGATCTACAATCTCAACTTGTGCCATTATCTTAATTTGCCTTGAGGATCTTATTAAGGCCCAACAGTTTATAAGCCAAGGCTGAGCCGCGGGAGTGACTGTGTAATATGTATTGATACAATTGGTGCATTTTTGACTTTTAAACAGCCCCAGTTAACACGTACTTCGCCTTCCCCTTTTTCTCTCTCCCCACTTTTTGGCTAGATTATTTTCACAATCTTTTCTTTATAAATAAAAATACAAAAGATGTTTTATGGTAAATTGCGTATAACTTAATACAAACCTTAACTACAGGCCCAAGATCTACCATTAACTTGTATAAATGTAGATAATGCATAAAAGTATATGTTTTGCTATTTATAACTCTATGAACAAGTTTCTCAATTGCTCTAACAAGCTCTTGGATCTTTTGAACAAGCTTTTTGATGTATAAACGAGCTTTTGCGACTTCTTTTATGATGTTATCATCTCTTGTGCCTTTTTGAATACGTGAACCTCCTATAAGTCAGAGTAATATTATGTTCACAAACTTCTATCAATAGGATGTAGGAGACCTTAACAACTATTTATAGAAATCTTATTGGGATCTCCATCATAAGCCTAATAAGCAGATCTATCCATATTAATTATGATCTTTTTTTTTGTACCAAACTTTCAGCCCATTTAACAAGATACTTTACTCGGCCCATTTATTATCTTTAATTTGGATCAAATTTAATTTTATAAAAATTCATAATTAATAATTTTCCAATAGGAATTTTTAATTTCAACATTATCTCCCCTAGACAATTATTAATTACAACAACTGTCATAGTCGACGAAACAAAAAATTTGATCTAAAGGTAATGAAAATCCATCATTCGGCTCTATAAGGCTTTTAATACCAAAAAGTATCAAATGCATATGTTACTATACTACATATGTAACATACCACTCTTATAGAACATTCACCTAGCATACCAGAGTATATCCGAGTGCATACCTTATAGGAATGGCATATTGGAGCATATCACATTATCTTAATTATGGCATCACATATAAAACAAGAATCTCAAAGATCGAACTTTCCCATTCCATTAACAAACATAAACATACATTGTCATTACAATTCATAACATATGAGGGTCTACAACCCCATACAAAGTGTGCTACATGAAATGGGATGCTAAACCAAAATATCTTAACTGGACTCATCAGCGTCAACTGACCAGACCTTTGAGTCATATTGTCTCCAAAATGCAGGTACCGTATCTCTACTTTATCAACTTAAGAGCTAGCACTCCTTTAGACCTGAAAAATAATGTTGCAATTTTGATGAGTTTTGCGAACTCAATGAGTGAACCATCATCGATTTGCTCACTTATGAGAACGTAATAACAATTATGAAGTCCAATTCATGAAACATAATATATAATACAGTAATTCATACCACATCACATTCTTCAGATTTAGGTAATTCAATATTTCACCTCAGTTCAATAAGGCATGTCAATTCAATCATTCAATAGGGCATATCAAATCGATCATTTAATATGCACATGAATGTTTATGAAAATGCACATGTGACTCCACTTCATTTTCACTTTATTAAGACCGAGCGCCTATACTGTCTCGTACCTGTCATAGGTGCCAAGCTCATTTCTGTCCTGTATCTATTGCGGATATCGGGCTTATTCCATCTGAGCCTGAGGCTCTTTTTCACATTTCTGAGCTTAAAGCTCTTTTTCACACGTTGGCTACTTCGGTCACAACTCCTTTATTTGTTCATGCATTTCAATGTAATGAGATGCAACAGTTTACAAATTTTACATTCAGTATTCCTCATTCAATGTACACAAGTCATATATCGCTTCCTTAGAATCTAAGTCCGGTATTTGTATTCTAGTTATTCACACATTCCATATTTCACATATAAATGGAAAGCACTTCCAATACATTCCCAAATGTCAATGTTTGAAATCATCACATTCATATAAATAACAATTCAATAATTAAAAGTTAATCAAAATCAAATCATTCATAGTGAGAAACATCTAAGTTAACTCACTACACATATAATTCAAATGGAAGCACACATATATTTGTGTTTACACATCTAGGTTGACTCATAGTACGCTCCAATAAGTTATTACCTTGACAATCCAGTAATGTCTGGGTGCTGACGATCGACTTTAGCTTCTATAGTCATGCAACACATATATAGTTCACACATTATTAAGTTATTCAATCAAATAAATATAAAGTCATGCACATGTATATATGTCATGTTCCATGCATGCTTAATTGACTTTCCTAATCCATCCATCATACATTTATTTAAATTCCCATTCATACTACCTTCATGTTCTTCAATATTCATTTACCCATTTAGGTTCATCTTAGCCCTAATCAACTCCAAAGACACCAAGTGATTTATCATCATTTGTTTCAATAATTGCACAAAACTAAGGTCATCATTCCAAGGCACTGCCTACAGTGGTGGGGACCTTCCCACGATCGTGACAAAAGCTAAACATCCAGGCCACGATCGTGCACTGAGAGCCACGATCGTGACAGAGCCTAAAATGGCCAGGACACGATCATGCACTTGAGGCCCACGATCGTGCCCTGCATTCTTCCCTCACTCTTCCATGAATTCATCAACCCTAAAGATATATCAAACACTTCCTACTTTCCAAAATTCATACCTTCATATGCAAGTTCAATTCATGCAATTTCAACTACCATATTAGCTACTTAAATCTCCTCAAAACCCTACTTATTTGGTCATTCACCATATATCATTATACATGTAACCCTAACTTTGTCAAATTCAAGAACAGTTCAATAACATCCCTCTTTAATATAACCTCGCCCTCATTTATACTTTAAATCTCTACCTAAATCACCCATACAATGCACTATTTTCTAGTATCAAAAGCAAAAAAGAAACCCTCCATTCATCCATCAAATTCTAGCACAATTTTATCATCAATACTATATGCAACACATCCCAATTCAATCGTCATGAATGTTATGCTAACATATATCATAATAGGGCAAGAAATCACTCACTTATTTAGCATAAGGCTAACTTGCAAACATAAAGCATATTCCAAGAACAAGATGAAAACATAAAGGGACTTCAACAACTAGATTTTGGAGTGGTAAGGTGTAGGATTTTAGGCAAAACTCAAAGTGTAAGGGTTATGTGTGTAAGTCGGTGGTGAGGAAGATAGAGAGGGTAAATGTAACAAGAAAAAAAGCAAAATAATCTTTCAAGTGTGGGAAAAAAAAATTGTGGGTGTTGGTGTATGGTGAGAATATTGACACTTGGCATGACACTTCTCATGCTAAGATCCAAGCCATATGTTTCATCCTTCTACTACCAATTGTCACTTACTATTTAGTCCATTTGTCACTTAACTACACCACCATTTGTCACTCATTTATTCTAGCCATTTATCACCCAATTAGTTAGCCATTTGTCGCTTATTTCTAGTGTCATGTGTCACCATTCTACAGGCCTAACCAACATAAATTTCCATGTATCAATTTGTTTTTCCATTTAACATTTTTCCTAGACTAGATACATATATCACTTCATTAATCACCCAATTGTAATAATAGATTCCAAATTAATCATTATAGTCCATCAAACCACAATTCGAGACATATTCAATACATAATTGCATTTTAATCATTTAAAATCTTTCATACCCCGGAATATGTCAATTAAGTGCATATAATATCCTTACAATGTTTCTAAATCGTAATTCATGTATGCACGTAAGTATTATACATGTGAATAGAATGCACATCATAATGATATATCTCATATGCCTCAATAATATAAGACTCTAACCCTCAGTAAGGCTTGAGAACAGGCTATTACAACACATATTCCATACAATCAAGGATGTCTAATACCTTATGAGAAAATGAAGTGTGACAAACTACAATGATACTTGTATGATCTAAAATGTATCATTATTTCATTTGTCAGTCTCATTTCTCTAAATTTTATGTTAAACTGCATTAGACAAATTTGTTTTCTCTTGCTTAATGCTAAACTAAACTAGAGAAAATTTTTATGGGATTAAACACTTATATCCCCCTTTGTCTTCTCAAATCTATAGATTTATTTATATATCTGTATGTGTCCTAAAGAAATAAGTTCAAGGACAATATGTATATATATGCCCAATGACCCTTAAATGCTTAGGATCGACATAAATCTTAAGACTTTCACTTGAATTATGACAATGTATCACAAATTTAATGACTAAGCATAAAATGATGATCATCAATATTTATAAAATGTAAGTTATAATACATGAGAAAAAAAGCAATGGTATTAAGAGCAAAATACAACGATCCCTAACTAACAGTGTCTAAGGACTTCAATAAGCCTATACTATATACAAACCTCATAAAATTGATTGGGCATAGTCGTTTAATTAATGGATCAGCCAACATGTGCTCAGTCTCTATATGCTCCACTATAATGTCACATTTCTGTGTACTAATTCCTTTATAGTCAAATACTTGGCCTCAAAATGCATAGACCCTGTGATATTTTTATTGTTGTTACTAAGTAGTATAGTAGAGAGATTATCATAGTACAATTGAATATGTCTTGCTTCCAAAACAACCACAGAAACTTAAAAATCAAGTTTTAAAGCCAAACTGCTTGTAAAGGAGCCTCATAGCATGTTATAAACTCTGCATACATATTCGAGGTAGTTACTAATGTTAGCTTACATTCTTATATAAACAACACAATTTGTTAACATAAAAATATATGCTGATTTGGACTTCCTGTTATTTAGACACATAGTAAAATAGATTCCTTATAACTGATGAGGTTAAGATTGTTGGCTTTCTTAAGTATCAACATATAATCCTTAGTTTCCTTGAGATATCTAAAAAATCGTTTCACTGTATTCTAGTGGTCTATTCTTGGCTTAGCCAGATACCTACCTAGTAGCCTAACAATGAATGTTATGTCTGACTGCACTATAATAAGGAACATTCTTTATAATCTCTCTTTCTGTATTATTGTTTGGACACCGTGCCAAAGTTAATCTCCTACCATGAGAGACAGATGTTGTAATAAGTTTACAATCAATCATATTAAACTTTGTAGTACTTGCTCATTGTATGCACTTTGTGAGACACTTAATAAGTTTTATGATTTGTCCCGGTGATTTTGAATACCAAAGAAAAAAGATACTTCACCAAGGTCTTTCATATTAAAACACTAGGCCAAAAGCTACTTAACCTCATGCAACATGGTCAAGTCATTTAATACGGTCAAGATATCATCCACATATAAAAATAGAGAAAAAACCTTGCTCCCCCTTACCTTATAATAAATGCATCTTTCAACTTTATTTTTCACGAAGCCAAATAAGGTGACAATCTCATTAAACTTTACATACCACTACCAAAAAGCTTATTTCAAACCATATATGGATTTTCTCAATTTATTTATCATGTCAGGTTTCCCTTGATTATGAAATCCTTTAGGTTGTTCATAAAGAGGTTTCCCTTGATTATGAAATCCTTTAGGTTGTTCATAAAGACCACTTTTGACACCCATCTGATGCAACTCCATGTCTTAATGAACTACTATTGTCATAATCACTCGAAATGCATCCTTAAAATATACAATAGAAAAGGTGACATAAATTCAACTCCTCTCTAAGTGAAATTCTAGCAACCAATCGGGCTTGTAACTACTCAACTTTACCTTAAGAGTCCTTTTTGGTCTTATAAATCTAGTTATAGCTGACAGATTTATAGTTACAAGGTAAATCTATAAGTTTCCATAACTTATTATGCTTTATGGATGGCATCTCTTCCCTCATTGCATCCCATTATAAATCTGCAAGAGGACCAATAATAACTTCTGTAAAAGTAAATGGATCCGCTATGTCTAATATTATAATCTTTTTACCCAGATATACTATTTAATTAGATAATATTGCAAGTTTTCTCACTCTAGTGAATCTCCTTAATTGAATTTATTCAATATGTATACGTATCTGAGGAACCTTAATTGGTACAAGTATAGGTTCCTATTCCTGTATTGATACAATACTAAGACTTCGATCTACTAGTTTAATGGAAATGAAATAACTATAGTACTTACTCTTCTATCATCCGAAAGGTGAGGATTGTTAAGTCAAAATGACTTCACGTCTAATAATTTTGGTGAAAATCAAATAATAATAATATTAGAATGTGAGACGGAAGCTGAAACAGAAGCAGAAGTAAGACGAAAGAAACTAAGACGAAGCGGAAGCAAAAGTGAGACGAAAGAAACTAAGAAGAAGCAGAAGCAAAAGTGAGACGAAAGAAACTAAGACAAAGTAAGACGAAAGAAACTAAGACGAAGCGGAAGCAAAAGTGAGACGAAAGAAACTAAGAGGAAGCAGAAGCGAAAGTGAGATGAAAGAAACTAAGATGAAGCGGAACCAAAACTATGACGGAAGAGATGCGAAGACGAAGACCCGATACTACGTCAGATGATTAATCAATTTGAGTTAGTTACAGAACTCAACTGAATAACTATTTCTTCAAAGATCAAGAAACAAGAAAAAAAGAAGCGGTTATCAAGAAGCAGTTGAAGACGAAAGCTATAAATACGAGTTGGAGCCGAAGACTGAAAAAGTTAGTGATTTTAAAGTCAGCGAAAAAGCTTAGCAATTTGAGATAGTGATCTTAAATACTTGTTTTGCGAAACATTAGAACTTTCATTTTCTTTAACAAAGCTCGCAATATCTTTCTGTAAAAAGAGAGAGGAAAAGTTGAGAGCCTGAAGAGGCTAAGTGAGAAAAATAATACTTGTTATAAGAGACTTGAAGAGACTCTGTGAAAAGAATACTTGTACAGTTGAAAAGAATAGTAAAATCTCATAAAGGATTTTAAGGACTGGACGTATGCTCCTGTAGCAAGACTACAATGAGACTTATGCTCCTGTAGCAAGACTAGAAGCTATTAGAATTTTGCTTGCATATGTTGTCTATCATGATAAAAGCTATTTCAAATGGATGTGAAAAGTGCACTTCTGAATGGTTTTATAGATGAAGAAGTTTATGTAAAGCAACCTCCTAGTTTCGAAGATCCTAAAAAACTAGACTATGTCTATAGACTTTATAAAGCTTTGTATGGATTGAAACAAGCTCCTCAAGCTTGGTATGATTATCTGAGTTCTTTTCTAATTGAGAATGACTTCAGTAGAGGTCATGTAGATAAGACATTATTTAGGAAATGCATTAAGAATGATTTCATCATAGTTCAAATTTATGTTGATGATATTATCTTTGGTGCAACGTCTAAAAATCTATGTACTAGTTTTGAGAATTTGATGAAAAATGAATTTGAGATGAGCATGATGGGTGAATTAAAATTCTTTCTTGGGTTACAAGTTAAGCAAACCGAAGAAAAGATTTTTATTCATCAACAGAAATATATCAAAGAACTGTTGATTAAGTATGGGATGGAAAAAGTGAAACCAATGTCAACTCTGATGCATCCTTCAAACCTTTTGGCTAAGGATGAAGCTAGTAAGAAGGTTAATCAAACCCTGTATGGAGGCATTATTGGTTCTTTACTTTACCTTACAGTAAGCAGACCCGATATTTTATTTAGTGTTTGTTTGTATGCAAGATTTCAAGCAGATCCTAGAGAGTCTCATTATATTGATGTTAAAAGAATTTTTAGATATCTATCAGGTTCTACTAATCTTTGCTTAATGTATGAGAAAGGTAAAGATTTCAGGTTAATTGGCTACTGTGATGCTGATTACGCTGGAGACAAGATTGATAGAAAGAGTACGAGTAGAGGATGTCACTTCCTTGGCCACAACCTAGTTTCCTAGTCAAGTAAGAGGCAAAGCTCAATTGCTCTATCCACTGCAGAAGCTGAGTATATGTCAGCCGCAAGTTGTTGCTCACAGA
>JAOTAX010000009.1:14661537-14679812 GCA_025629825.1 Erythroxylum guanchezii | reverse complement strand
TAATTTTCTTGGATATTCATTTTATATATTGGAAATTAGAATTTTGTACATTTTGGTTATATATTTTATATATAATAATAATTTTTATTTGCTTGTCTGATAATATCTTGGCACTAAAAATTCGTATCATTTGCGACAACTTCTATTTTATGGTCACCAATGCAAAAACTTTTATCCATTAAGTAATTAAATTGTTAAATTAATTTAATAATATTATTTGTGACAAACACGAACACATTAGTAATAAATTTATTGTAACATTTATTTTTTATTTAGTGACAATATTTTTGTAACATATAACTTTCATACTTATGACGAAATCTGTTACACAATGTAGCCACTAATGCAAATTTATTTTACAGCTAATGTAATTCCATTGATGAATTGATAATTTTATTTGTGATAATAATAAATGCATTAGTGGCAATACTTTTTGTAAGAACCAATTTTTATTTTTTTGACGAAATGATGTTGACACTTTTTTATTAAAATATTAGTGACCAAGAAGTAATGGACACTGATAAAAAATTATTAGTGACAAATATTTAGTCACTATTTATAATTATTTTAGTAGCGATAATGTTGTAACAATAAAATGAAGTACTGTTACGACTTTATTCGTCACTATTTTATATTATTTGTGTCAAAAAATTAGTCATAAATATGTTAGTTGTTGTGACCATATAATGTTATCACATATTCCATAGGTTTTAATGTCAGCACTTATGTCACAATATAATGAAGTACTGTTACAACGTTATTTGTCACTATTTTATATTATTTGTGTCGACAAACTTGACATAAATAAGTACAGTTTTTGTGACATATAGTGTTGTCACACATTTGACAGGTTTTAGTGTCAGCAATTTTATCACAATAAGATGAAGAACTGTTACGACTTAATTCGACACTACTTTATATGATTTGTGACGATAAACTTGTCATAAATATGTAAAGTTATTGTGACTATATAGTTTTGTCACACATTTCACAAGTTTTAGTGTTAGTATTTACGTCACAAAAATGTTTCATAATTGTGACCATATATTAAATTAGTCACTATTTCATCTGTGACGGAGGTATTTGTGATGGTAGGTGACGACTTCAAAGATTGGACACTATTAATAATAGTGACTAATATTACTGCTTTTAGCGACAACTTTTGTGTTCACTAAAAATACAATTTCTTGTAGTGGTTAGATTTTAATATTTGAAGTCTGTAAGATATAAATGACGAATGTACAAGTTTTTATTTTAATTTTTAAAAATAAAAATTGATAAGATTAGATTCAATCCATTACTTATGATATAAACTATGATATAGTATAAATTTATTATTTTTTATTAATTATAAAGGTTTTACTATATTACGTAGCATGCACATAAGTAGCATAGCGAGACTTATATGTTTTAATTAAATTGAAATTATTTACTTTAATTTTGATCTAATTTAAATCATCCAATTTAATCACAATTAACTAAACTTGAACCAATAAAATTATAATAACAAGAAAATTCTCGTATTACTAGTTTTTAACTCTCATCTCTCTTCATTATTTTCTGCACTGAGACAACATCCTAAAAAGTAGATGCTTGCCTTCAGCTCCTTAACAATTACTGTTCCTTACTTGAGCACTTACGATATGTCTACAATACCTTTTCCTAAAACTTGCTTTGAAACCCTAAGCAGATCTTTCAAAAATAGAAATGGCAACTGAGCCTTGGGCTCCATTTGTCCAATTCCGACTTAGCTCAAAGTCTAAACTTTAGATGTAAAATAATATTATTTTATTAAAATTAACATTATTTTGATATTTTTAACCTAAAAAATGTTCCAGTTGTGTTGAGCTAGACTTGTATCAGCTTGATATGCCCATCAATACTAAGTTGAAGCTTGAATAGACCGGTTCTATTGCCATCCCCAAAACACTAACCGGTTCCTCTCCCCCACCATAAACCCACTGGTGATTTCGTTCTTTGACAATGACATGCTTGAGCAGTCCTTGACATAACAAGCAATTTCGGAGCTTTGCCGACTGGCTCTCGTGTTTCCTTCACAAATACACCATCAAACCAATCAAAACAATGGCTATTGTGGAGGAGCTTCTTGGAGTTTTTATGGGTTAGAGTTGTTGATATGAGCTTCAAAACAAAAGGTCAAATCCAAGTTCAATAATTTTCACACAATTCACAACTTTCTTTTGGTAGGAAACCATTTAACTGGTTATCAGACAAATTAAGCAATTGGAGTGGTGCCAAATTGTTCAACGTTCTGAGCAAAAACTCCTGTCAAATGATTTGGCTTAAAAAGTTAGCTGAAACCTAAAGAAGTCTCTACCGCTTTCTAACAATAAAATATAAAATTATACTCTCAATTCCAAATGCTTACGCTTAATATTAACATATCACCTGCTGTTATTACTCTATTATTATTTTATTTTATAAATATTTATTTATTTAATAAATAAAATTTATAAAAAAAACTCATAAAATAGAATAAAAATAAAGTGATAAAAATAGATGATCCGAACTTCTTATACACTGTGTCCGTTACCGTTACCTTCTTGGGGAGTGGGAACTCCCGTGTCACAACTAAAGTCAAAAAATAGGAATCAATTTTGATCCACATATTTACGTTACCTACGTAAATATGAAGTTAAAAATTAACGGCACACCTTTAGAACACGCCATCAAAAAGGTCGCGAGAAATCTAGGCTATTACAGATCTCCACGTGTGGACGTACCTCCCACGTGCCAAATCCCACAGCCGCGATGTATCTTGAAGTTTCTTCGCTTCTAAATATAAAACTGCTTCCTCTCGGAACAGTAGTATATACTATATACCATTCCCAACTGTTAATCTAACCACTTCCGTTCTTTTACTTTCCAGCTGCGCTTTCTTTGTCTCCCCATCCAAACACTCAAAGTTTCTTCGTCTTCATTCTCGTTTGTTTCTCTGAAAGATGTGGGCCCAGGCGTACCCGAAAGACGACTTGGAGGCAGGGACAAGGCCCCTGTACCCCATGATGCTTGAGAGTCCGGACCTCCGGTGGGCTTTCATTAGGAAAATATACTCAATCATAACCGTCCAATTACTGCTCACGATCGCTGTGGCCTCTGTCGTCGTTTTCGTCCGTCCGATTGCGGTCTTCTTCCTCACCACTGGCGCTGGCTTGGCTTTGTACATAGTCCTAATTTTCGTGCCCTTCCTAGGTATTGCTTTGTTCTTATTTACTACTTTCTTCACTATTTTTTTCTTGTTTGGTGTAGAAGTGATATGAGTGTTTTGTGGGTTATTTTGTGCAGCGTTGTGTCCGTTGTATTACTACCACCAGAAGCACCCGGTAAATTATTTCCTGCTTGGGATTTTCACCATCTCTCTCGCTTTCGCTGTTGGATTAACTTGTGCGTTTACTAAGGGTAAGCCCAGTTTTTGTTTTATTGCGCTTTCTTTCCGTTTATGGGTTTTGGTGTTTTATGAGATCTATGCGTTATGGTTGACATGGATTTGCTATTTTTTTTTTATAAACAAAAACTTCATATGGAAAATTATGATTAATTTGGTTGTGGGAATTAGGAATTAAAATGATGTGAAAGTATTGTGTAGTTTTGGCACAATCGTCACAGTGTGCTATCTGTAATCTTGATTATACACATATACTTCTGGGAACTATCTATATAGACACAGAGACTCATGGAGCTATACATATTCATCAAAAAAAAAGAATAATAATTGATTGCTATAGTTCTCGAAACAGCTGTGGTAAAGACTTGGAGAGAGCAAAGAAATGGAGAGTTGTACGGTGATCGGGACGGACGAATGCTTTCTAAAAGGATATGTTGATTCTCTCCTAGTTGGTTGGACTCAGTTATCAATTTTCTAGTCTTAGGTATAAGGTCAAAATTTTTGCATTAGGCTCCCGTGGTTACGTGATTTACAGGAACCAGTAAAAGGATGTGTAGAAATGGTGCTTGATCTGAAGAAATGCACAAGAAATGAAAATAAAAAGCTTGTGTCTTGCTTAAAACCTGCTATTACTGGTTATCCAGCTCCACCGTGCAATGCGAGATTTTTGTGGTGAGAATTGGGAGGACAGTGAGAATTAAGTGCTAGGATGATTGAAAAGACTTTAGTTTAAGGTCGTGCTTCTACCTTAATTCGAGAGGATGTGATGATGTTCTTTCTTAGTTGTGTGGTTCTTGATTTCCTAAGCGATTGGGGGAAGTGGAAGACTGTGTGCTTATGAGTTTCTTAAACAAAAACTTTCTAATGTGCCTTTGATTCCGAAGTGCAAGGGAGCTAGCTAGAGGTTATAAAGCCTTGTTTTGAAAAAATGGGGTTTTGCTTGCGGATGTTTGTCTCTTTCTGCATCTGGATGTAATTCAAGCTAAGGGAAGTTTTCAAGCTATCTAAGGGAAGGTTTCAACCCTTGGTTTGTAGTACAATCACCCCAAGACTCGAATTCCATGTGAAATTACTATCGTGTTGTTTTTTAAGTTTGATGTGAATGGCGTATTTTAATGAAGCATGGTTGTCTCTTTCCCACATCTAGCATTTAGCATAGCAAATGGATTTGGCCTTCAATATCACATTTGATAGTAGGACATTATAACCTTTGCCCTAATTCGTTACATAAATTCACAAACAAGAGCTGAAAGGATACTTACAAATTTTTATCAATAGCTTGGTTTGCATAACTTTGAGTTATTTTGGCAACAGGGAAGGTAATTCTGGAATCTGTGATTCTTACCACTGTGGTGGTTGTGAGCCTTACACTCTACACATTTTGGGCGGCTAGAAGAGGCCATGACTTCAACTTCCTTGGGCCCTTCTTGTTTGGGGCCATCCTTGTTCTAATGGTGTTTGCATTGATTCAGGTAAGCGTTTGACCACCGAAGGCTTCACTAGATTTGCCTGATATGCGGGTTTGATCTGATTAATATATCATCCTTAATTTTTTGTTTCATTAATCCCCGTTGCAGGTACTATTTCCACTGGGTAAGATCTCTATCATGATATACGGGTGCTTGGCTTCTATTATATTTTGTGGGTATATTGTGTACGACACTGACAACTTAATCAAGCGCTATTCTTACGATGAATACATTTGGGCTGCTGTGTCTCTGTATCTAGACATCATTAATCTCTTCCTCGCATTGCTTACCATCTTCAGAGCAGCAGATAGTTGAAATTATTGTTTGGGTCCTGAATTTTGTGTTGTTCGATTACAACAAATTGTTGACCTTGTATATGCTTATCTCGGTTATCTTATTATTAAAAAAAAGAAAAGAAAAATATTGTTCCGATTTGTTATATGTCTTGTCAAGACTGCAGATTGTCGTACGGTGAAGCTGCCATTCTTTCACCATTCAAATCGATTTACTTGCAAAAAATAAGAGCTTCCTTTGAGTTGTCAGACATCGGATATGAATAAGGATTAGATGAATATATACATTTTAAATTAATGTTTAAAATATTATAAAATTTAATAAGCAGGTTGTAACATTAGAAAAAGATATCTGTCCAGCCAAAGGATTTTTATTGCCAAACAAGAAAGTTTAATTGAAGTGTGACAGAACGGAGAAGATTATTTCCGAGGTTTAAGATTTAAAGTTTGATCTTTTCAAAAAAAAAAAAAGATTTAAAGTTTGATGGTATGAAAATACTATAAAATTAAATAAGAAATAATAATAATAATAAATATACTATTTTACGATTAAATTTAACTTATTTTTTTAAATAATAAAAATAAAAAATGATATATTGTCATTTATTTTAAAAGTAAAGTATGTTTAAAGAAAGTTAATAGAAAAGAGTCTAATTTTATTCAAAAAGCCCTTTAAAAATACTTTTTATAGTTTAAATATTATTATTTTTAACACAAGCAACAGTACTTATATATACTTAATTGATAATTCAATATAATAAATAAATTTATGATTAAAATAATAACTATTTTTAATAATAATAATTTAAAATTTTTAATTAAAATATAATAAGATAAATAAAGAACATAAATTTTGATAAATATAATTTATTAGTGAGATTAAATAAATTTAATATTTTTTAAGGATTACTATATTTTTAACAACAATAATTTCAAAAAATAATTTCTTAATTAGAATGTCTTGAAAAAAAATGATTAAAAATTTAAAAGATTTATGAAATATACCTATTAAATCTCAAGTTTTCTACAACCAACCAAAACTCAATCTAATTAAATATGAAATGTACCTATTATTTCCTCGTCTGAAGAGCTGGCTTCAGACGAGGAAGAAATTCACGGTGGGTCTCACTCACATGCATGGTATGTCCCACATGTTCATATGGTTAATGGTTAGATAAAGGAATGGAAGAAATTTGTGGTGAGTCCCACATACTAAAAAGATGATGGGTTCCATATAATTAGAAAGATGGTTGGTCCCGTATGCTTAAAAAGATGGCTGAGTTTTAGTTATACCGGCTTGTTAAAGAAAACAATAAGGTTTTCTAGGAAACTGGCCGGTATATTAATTAACAAGCTGGTTTCTTATCATAAGGGTTATGTAATATAAATTGGATTGAAAATTAGAATAGTTCGTATTTATTTTAGTTAGACTAATTTGTTTGGTCTGGTTTATAAAACACTGATAATTATTGTTGAACAAATATTTGAAGATAAGATAATTTAAATTTTCATTTATTTGTCAAAATTGTGAAGATTTGACATGTTAAGTGGTCTTTTAGTTCTATTTTATTTTTTAATAATTTTTCATTTTTGTTAAAAATTTTATTTAATTGAGATTTGTAATAAAAATCTAAATCAAAAACATATTTAGTTAATATTTGTAACAAAAATTTAAAAAAATATTTGATTTTATCTTTTTGTTTCTATTTTTAATTATATTAGTAGATGTTAATATTAAAATTTAATAAAATTGATTGGTGAAATTTAATAACTTTTATTATGTTAGACATAAAATAAAGAAATTTATATATTAATTATATATAATAAAATTTTATAAACTATAAAAGTTACATCAAATTATTCTAATTAATAAAAGATGTTCATTATTTTTTGTAACTCGACATGTTTAAAAGTATAAGAAATCTTGCTTTTAGAATGTTCTTTTAATAACATTTCTTAATAAATAATGCTTGTAGTTAAACATTTTCTATAGACATTGAGGTCATCCTTTTTATTTATAATATTGTAAATGATATCTATCACCTAAATATAGTGAAAGAAATTTAGGCATATTAGTATAACTTAATTAAATCAAATAGAGTTGAATAAATCAAATAGAACTTACCAAATATAAAAAAGTGTAATATTAACAAGAAGTTATTAAAAATAATCGTAATTACAATGTTCATTTAACATACTAAAATATCTTGTGGAGGCACAAGAAATTAGTTTCCTGAATTTGTTACTATTTCTAAAATAATTCGAGAATTATTTTCAATACCTGTCCATTCGACTATTACATATATAAAGCGCATATCAAATGAGCAACAACAAATAATATTTTAAGTTGGATCAATTTTTTTAGGGGTTAATTACAAAAAATTCTAAACTTTTCTTAAATTTTCAATTACAACCTGAAATTTAAAAAGTCACAATTAAATAACTGGACTTTCAATTTTTCTCAAATATAGCCCAATGGTAGTGCCTTCATTAACAAAGCTAACGTGGCAAGTCACGTCATAAATGTTTAGTGACCAGTGTTGTGGATTTATATGTCATAATTTTATAAATTGTAATTAATTATTATTAATTAAAATAATATTAAATTTAAACAACAATAAAAATAAATAAATAGTTACAAAAGCCTAAATCCCTCTTCTTTCTCTAATCTCTATGTTTGCACCACTTCACTTAAAAAGTAATTAGCGATGTTGTTGGTTTCACCTTTAGTGGTCTATTTCCGCTTTCGGAGCACCAATAGCTTAAGGTGTAGCACCCACTATCTTAGTTTTCTTTAGTAGCCATTCAAGGGCCCTCCCCATCCTACATGAGTTGGGACTTTCATAGTAGTTAATTAACATATTACTTATGGAGTACTGTAGAATAGGGAGGCAAAGTAACAATTTGTTATTGTTGTTGCAGTTATTCTGACATCGCCTAATTTCATTGTAAACTGTAGAGAGTTGGTGAAAATTTTTGTAGACACCATGGGTTGAGAACTTTGTAGAGAGAGAAAGTTAGTAAGAGAAGAAATGAAAAATTTTTAAATAAAAGAAAATTAGGATTGTATTTGGAGTAAAGTAATGAATACCGCTCCATACCAACCGTCGGTACCAGCGAGTACCAGAGTTTTTTTCTGGTACCGGTCAATACTAGCTAGTATTCAAAACACCAACCATATATTGGCTGGTATCGTAAGTTTAAAAAACCCCCTTTTTAGCAAAAAATAATTTTTTAATTCCCTTCTTAACCCTCATCTGCTTCCCCTCTCTAATTTTTTGTGTCTCACACTTTCCATTCTCTCTCAAGTCTCACACTCTCCATTCTCTCTCTCTCGTTCTCCTCTTTCGTGGTTGTTTCTCCCTCTCTAGTGACGATAGAACCACTGCACGACTTTCAGCTTCCTCCACACCACCATTGCACCACTTTTAGCCCTCCTCCTCGTGAACCACTCCACCACGCGAACCACTTTCAACCCTCCTCCATACCACTCTCCTCCATGTGGCATGCCACGACCTTTCGGCTTCCAGCCGTCCATTGCTACCTGCCACTACTGCATCTAGAATTGCCAGATCTAGAAACTTATCTTGACCCGAAAACTCGAAGCAACCACAATGTGAAATTTTTTGGGTATGTTTTCAATTAGTTTTTCTGCATAATTGCGTTTTTGATTATGAATGGGTTGGATTGTTGGAACTTGGAATTAAATTGTGATGTGGATTTGTGGTTTGTGGTTTGTGATTTGTGATTTGTGATTTGTGATTTGTGAATGGTTGGATATCTGGATTGAAATTGAATTAAATGCATAGTTTTGTTTTATTTGGTTGGTGGTTTGGTTGTGGTTTGGTTTATGTGGGATTTATCTTAAGTTTTTGATGAAGTTGGTGAATAAAATGCATGGGCATGCATGAATTGAAAGTTGAAAGTTGAAAGTTGAAACTTAAAACTGAGAGTCATTGTAAAGTAAGCTTGTTAGCATTTAAACTTTAAAGTAAAAAATTAATTGATATAATATTTTGTTACATATTCTTAAAATTAGTATAATAGTATTAAGTATAAAATTATGCCATTGCCAATTAATAATAATACAATTGTAGAGGAGGAGGTCCCTATAATTGTATAGTAAATTAGTAATAAAACTAAAATCTAATCAACCGTGTTTCTGAATAGTTAACATTTTCCAAGTTTATAGTTGATTTGTATCTCTATTTTCTTCAATTGATAAACACATGGATCTATTGATTCTTTCAATTATCCATTAGCAGTCTCTTTCAATTAAGTTGTCAAGTTGATTAGTTGATTGATTAGTAATGACAATTAAATTGTTATACATATCATAAAATAGACCAAGAAAGCTAGCATATTTACTTTTGAATACCACCTAAATTTGTCAATTCATTGCTCAGTTTTATTATAAAAAGAGAAGACTCTGGTTTTTCTTTTCTTCACCTTTTAAAGAGACATGAAAAGATGAGGAAAGAATGGCAATATAGTAGAAGGAAAAATAAGTGTATTTTGATTTTTTATTCAATAGAATACTATAATATAATTAAATGATGGGTCAAATCAAATTACTTATATTCTTCCTTTATAGGTTTGGATTATACAGAGATTGTGTCTTGAAGTAATATTTAGTTCCAAGACTTAACTCTTGATTTTACTATGTACCAAATTATGCACTTATAGTTAATTTATTGAATGTTATTCTCTTAAAAATTGATTATACACGCTAATATAAGGTCATGGAATTAAATTGTGTATGATGTAATAATACCAAATGAGTTATATTACGTATGATAGACATGCATATTATATAATTGCATATGCCGAATACTTGATTTGTTGGTTTTTGACTTACTGATGAATTATGTTAGATAAAATTTTTATTTGCATTGGATGAAATTGAATTATGTATGCTTTAATCAAACAAAATGAGTTATATCACATATGATGGACATGCGTATTATGTAATTGTGTATGGTGAATACTTGAATTATTGGTTTTTGACTTATTGATGAATTATGTTGAATAAAATTGAATTATGTTTGATTAAATTGAATTTTGTATGATATAATCATACAAAATGAGTTATATTACATATGATGGACATGCGTGTTGTGTAATTGTGTATGTTGAATACTTGAATTGTGACATAATTTGCAACAAAATTCTTATCACTTTAGTGATTTGTTAAGATGAAGAAAGTTAATACGAATATTTACAAATGATAAATAGGTTGAATCTCAGCATGCTAGGCCTAATGTTGGATTGGAAGTTTCCAGAATTATACTGGAAGATAGTGAAATTTGGTTTTAATGCCAATTTGTTATCCGAGTTTTTGAGCCTTTAGAAAGGGAGCTTCGCTTGGTTGATAGTGAAGAAAAGGCAACAATGAGTTAATTTTTTAATGCCATAGAGAGGGCGAAGGAAGCAATAAAGGCCAATATGAAACATAGGCCTTCTTTGAACATACTATATATTGCAGTCATCAATGAGACATGGGAAAGGCAACTTTCTTCTCTGTTGTTTGCAGTTGGGGCATTTAGAATCCTAGTGTATAATTCAGACCTAATTTTACAAAGAAAGCTGAAGTTAATAGGAAAATGTTATTAGCTATTACAATAATTATTGCCCATGACATGATGTAAAATCTCTTGAGCTCACAAACGAAGCTTTATAAGAAGTCTTTTGAGGATTTTGGAATGCCAATTGCTATTTGAGAAAGAGCAAAACTTTTTCCAAGTATTAGTTGTTTCCATTTTCTTACTTTTTAAAAATTAATTATCACTTTATTTTCTTTATAATGTTACTTTTGTTATCTTACGATTTATAGTTTTTTGGTGGGATCAATTTAAAAGTGGTGTTCCAAAATTACAAAGGTTTGCAATTTGAATTTTAAGTCAATGTGTGAGTGCAACATGTTGTTAATAGAATTGGAGTACATTTGAATTCATCCATTACAAAAAAAGGAATATATTGGAGCAAGGTATCGAATATTGTTTTGTACTGTCAAAAAACGGAATAGTATCATCATGTTTAGTATTGGCCGAAGCTAGGTGTTGTCACCAAGTACCAGCCGTCACTCAAAATACTGACTATATACCAACCAGTACTGTAATTTTAATAAAAATTGAGGACCTTTTTGCGAAAACCAAAAATAGTTAACCCTAGCCACCCTTCTCCCCCACGACGCCTGCTTCTACTTTTTCTTTTTTTCTCTCTCTTAGACTCACCTCATCTTCTCTCTATCTCATGCTCACGTCCTCTCCACTCTCTCTCTCTCTCTCTCATTCTCCTCTCCATCTTCGATTGTGCTCCTACGTCCTACCTCTCTGACGGTGCTCCTATGTCCTACCTCTTCGGCAGTGCACCACGTGAACCCTCTCTAGCAGTCATCTTCGAATCTTCCTCCACCACGCTAACCAGTCGCCACTGAGCCTCATTCGGACCTCCATCAGCCTTCAGCTGTCCTCCACAAGGACCACCAATGCACCATGTCACCATCGTCTATTCTCCTCTGTCGCCCATGCATCCGTAGCTGTTGGATCTGGGAATAATACCCAAATCAAAACCCGACCTGACCTGGTCTGGAATAATACCGATTGCAAATTTCTGCTTGGGTGTGTTTTCACTTTCTGTTGATTTTTTTTGGTTAATTGCATTTGTGTTGTGATTGTGAATGGGAAGTTGGAATGAAATTGTGAAGCATTTGTGATTAGTCGTTGGTTAGAGTTGGATAATGGATTGAATTTGGAGTTAAATTGAATGAAAGGAGTATGGTTTTGGATAATTTGTGGTTCGGTTGATTGATAATTGATGACTTGATTTATGTTAAATTTTTTGGTCATTCACGACAGGTATTAAAAGTTAGAAAGACTTTCAATTCAAGTTTCAACTTAACTTTATGATGAATGATTTAAAAGTTAAAAAGGCTTTCAAGTTTCAATTTAACTTAAAACTAACAAACCGAGAATGTAAATTGGAAAGAATTCAAAGTAAATAATTAATTGACATAATCTTAAAATTATTGAAATGGTATTTGGATATTGGGTAAATAATTAATTAAGTATAATAATAATTCGGTTGTGGTCTTTTGGAAAAACTGAATAGGAAGTTTTATAATTGTGATTATTCTATATCTCTGAGTTGTCATTAATTTTTATCACAAAATTAGTCCATCTTATTAATGATTCAAGTCTCTTTCATATCAACCTTTATTTATCCTAAAATTAGTCCATCCCATAGTCTTTGCATATTCAAAATCTAAATTTCTTATTATTTCATTTTTATCTCATTTATGGTACTTTGGCATTAACTCTTAGAATAAGTGTGAATTTTTTTTAGTTCATCTTATTCAAAAAAATTACTCATCTTGTGCATTTTATTTCAAGATATTTATTAAAATCAAGGATTTACGAAGATATGTCAATGATAATAATCATATTCCTGAAAAAAAAAGAATAAAGATGAAAGTGAAGTTAAGAATATTTAAGTCATTACTTGAATTTTTGGATTCGCTGAGCCATCATCTTAAATCTTTGAACGGTACTTCAATTTCAAAATTTAGCATGAATTTACTACTCTCCAATAGGAAAGTTTATTTATTTCTGAATTTTACTCTAGTTTCATGAATCTTTAGTTCTTTAGGCTTAATATAAAGAGTTAAAGACATTATTTATGTTGCATTGCCTCATGAAGGACTTAGCGTTAGTACTACTAATTTTATTGATGAAACTACTAAAGGATTAATATCTTACAAAACTAACATCTTCATTTTTTATTATAGATAAATGGAAGGAAGTTCAACTACTCCTGATTAAATTGCTTCAGGAAGATATAATGATCCAGCTTAGGCTCATGCTACATTGGTCCCAGGTATAAAGAATAATACAATTTGCTTATTTTGTAACAAGCATTTGAAAGGTGGAGGAATCGCCAGATTGAAGAAGCATTTAACTAGGGTTAAAGGAGATATAGACCCTATAAAAAAGTAAGTCATGATGTGAAGTGAAAAATGAAAACATTGCTTGAAGAATATCAACATGAAAAAGATAGAAGGGAAAGGTTGAATTTTGAAATTGGTAGTGGAAGTTCATTTTCTAGTTTCTGTAGTGATTGTGGAAATGATGAAAGTGGTAGTGTTACTGGTAATGTTCCATCTCAGGCCCTTGAAGAAGTACCTGGACTTGATGTGAGGAAAAGAAGAAGGCAGACTAGTTTTTTTGCACCACGAATAATTCCTGAAGCCTAACCTTCAATTTGTAGTGCAATGCAATTAAGAGATGTAACTCATAATGTCGATATGGCCATAGCTAGATGGTGGTATGATACAAGTTTATCATTCAATGCTTCTTAGTCTTATTATTATGAACTTATGATGGATGCAATAACCTCTTATGGTCCGAGATACAAAGGTCATTGATGACTTAAGAGGTAAACTTTTGAGTTGTTCTGTTTTTAAAATTAGAAGTTATTTGGCAGAAAAATAGTGAATTGGGCTACTTATGGATGTTTAATAATGTGAGATGGTTGGGCAAATAGGAGACAAGAGCCTATTATTAATTTGTTGGTTTACTCTACAAATGACTTTATGTTTTTGAACTCTATTGATGTATCTGACCTTATTAGGAATACTGAGACTTTGTTTGCGATATTTGATGAAGTTGTGAATGAAGTAGGGACAGAAAACATTGTTCAGTTTATTAATGACAATGATTCCACTTATAAAGCGGTAAGAAAAAGGTTGCAGAATAAGTATAATTCTTTTTTTGGACTCCTTGTGTTGCACATTGCATTGACCTAATGTTGGAGAATATAAGGGATCCTAGGTGTTTTCCTAATATTGATGAGACTATGTAGAAAGCTAAAAAGGTAACCAAGTTCATTTATAATCATGCATGTGTATTGAATTTAATAAGAAAGGAATTTACCAATGGTAAGAATTTGTGTCGTCCAGGTGTGACAAGATTTGCAATAAATTTCTTATCACTTCATTCTTTTGTTATGATGAAGAAAGAGTTAAAGCAAATGTTTACAAGTGATAAGTGGATTGTATCTCATCATGCTAGGTCTAATTCTGGAGTGGAGGTTTGTAAAAATATATTGGAAGATAGAGAATTTTGGTCTCAATGCTAATTTGTTATATGAGTTTGTGAGCTTTTGGTGAGGGTGCTTCGCTTGGCTGATAGTGAAGAAAAGCCAACAATGGGTTATTTTTTTGATGCCATAGAGAGAGCGACAGAAGCAATCAAGGCTAATATGAAACATAGGTCTTCTTTGTATACACCATATCTTTCAATCATTAATGACAGAAGGGAAAGACAACTTTCTTCTCCGTTGTTTGTAGTTGGGGCATTTTTGAATCATAGTGTTTATTTTAGACTGGATCTTACTAAGCAATCTGACGTTAATAGAGGAATGCTTTTAACTATTACGACAATTGTTGGCATTGACGCGATGCAAGATGTCTTAAGCTCACAAATGGAGTTTTATAAGTTATCTTATGAGGATTTTGGAATGTTGATTGCTATTCGACAAAGAGGAAAACTTTCTCCAGGTATTAGTTGTTTCCTTTTTCTTATTTGTTGAAAATTAATTATCATTTTATTTTGTTTATAACGCTACTTTTGTTATCTTACGACTTACAGTTTCTTGGTGGGATTAATTTGGAAATGGTATTCCAGAATTAAAAAGGTTTGCAATTTAAATTTTAAGTCAATGTGTGAGTGCAACTGGCTGTGAATAAAACTGAAGCATATTTGAATTTATCCATTCTAAGGAAAGGAATAGATTGGAGCATAAGAGGTCAAATGACTTGGATTTTGTTCATTACAATTTAAAGCTTCGGGAAAGGCATGTTATTATCATTATTAATTTCGATATAATTTCTTATAATTTTCTAATAATTAGATTTTATTTTTTACTAGGAGATTTACTAGTACAAGTAGTTCAACTGATCCGATTTCCATTGATAATATTGATCTTTTGCAGATTGGGTTTCTGAAGAACTGAATTTGGTAGATGTTAATGACTTGGAAGATAATCTTGGATGGGAAAGCATTGACATGTCATTTGGTGCATTAAATTTGAATGATAATAATGATGAAGCTCGTCTCAGTGATAAGGATTTTGTACCAAATGTTAACTGAGGTCAGTGCAGTTATAGCGGGTATCCTCCTATAAACGATTGAATTTCATTCCAGGTTTTTATTTTTCCTCTTCTTTTAATTTTATTTATATTTGATGTTTATGTTAAATTCTATATATGTAATGTAATTGTAAATGTTTTTGTTTCAGGTTTTACTTCTACTTGATTGTTTCCTCATCACAAACTCTTATTGTAAATTGTAATAGTTTGAGAGTTAAGGATATTTATTATTCTTTTTATTGGATGTTTGGTGTAATTATTATTTATTAAAATGATGAAATTGTATTATTGTAATATTTTAAATATTTTGTATTATTCTTAATTTTATATTTGTATGATGAGGACTGTCTTTTTTCATATTAATTGTGGTTATGATTTATATGTGAAATATTTAAAAATTATTGTTATTTCATATTAATTGTGACTATTATTTATTATTATGATTTTTGGAGACAGAGTTGATGTAAACTTATAAAGTATACAGTACAACTGTATAATATACCAATGGACTATTTTGCAAATTTTAAAAAAATTTAGGGACTATTTCATAAATTTAAAAAAGTACCCAAAATGATACCTGATATTGACCGGTACAGATACTGTTGGGCCCCGTTTTTGAAGCCCAACAATCAATCCGGAGTCATAAAGTGTGAACATATCACCCTATAGGGTTATTTCAATTAACCCTTATTAGCCATCCTCAGTTCATCTTCATTCTCATAACATCCCAAAAATTTCCTCACAATTTGTTCAATGGCGTGCCTATACAAATCAATCACCATAATCAAACCCATTTCCCTTAATTCAGAATAGATTTTGGGAAACTTCAAACTTGAATTTCAATTTGACTTCTTCAAAGAAATTGTGGCTCTAAGCCTTTAGTTTGTTTTGAAGCAAGAACCATCTTAATCAGAGCTCTATAGATCAAGATATGCTTAAAAACTCAATGTATATTCATAACCTAGTTATCCTTTTACAATTGATCCCTCATTTTCTTTCCATCAATCATTTTCAATTTAACACCAAAAGCTATCAATTTTTTTGGAAAGGTAGAAAAACATGTTAGGAATCCAATGCTTCAAGAATTACTTAGTTTGGAGGTCGGACGAAGAAGTTATTTCCAAAAGAATCCAACATGTTTATGTCCTTACTTATATTGTATATGCCTTGGCGTAATTGCCATAAATTTTGATACATATGTCGGATTGATTTCGTTGTGAGACGGTTTGAAAGAGGACTTCGAGATCTACAACTTTTGTGAAGAACTCGAAGCAAGATTCTGCCTCTAAATGGACAAAATCACAATTTAATGTAGCTGTCCCGTGAATGTCTGTTTAACGGACATAGACTAGCTTGGGAGCCATTTTTCACCCAAGAAGTCCATTTAATAGACACTAATGCTTGTTTAACGGACATGCACTAGGCTGGGTGGTCTTTTTCACCTGAAAAGGTCCATTTAATGGACCTAAAGTCCGTCTAACAGACATATGTCACCCAAAACTTCCTCCAAAGGCTCTCCAATGGTTCCTACATCTATTCTAACATAATATTTACTCATAATCTTTCCAAATTCACTTCTTCTAATGTAATATCACTCCCTAAACATTCAGTTAACAAAATGATTACATAAATCTCCCAAAACTCAACTCAAATGATTCATCACATATAACAAATTCTCATCATTCTCCATAGCTGTCATGTTCATGCCTCCTATGCAGTATCATCACTTATAATACTCATATCTCTCAACTCCAATACCCAAAATTTATATACTTTATAGCGTTCGAAAGCTAAGAGGATAAACTACAACTTTCATGAAGATCACTTTGTCCAATTCAGCCTATATTAATCCAGATTTTCCCTTAAAGTCGGTAACGTAATTTCTATACCTATGAAAGCTTGAAAAATGGAATATCTCTTCGTATCAATTCAACTACTAAATACTTTTCGTTACATGCTTAAATCTCACTTCAAATGGTTCATCCTATATAACCTTTCTAATCTCTAACATGTTATTCTAAAAACAAGCAACGATTCGCAATCTCAACGAAGAAGCATATGCATACACAAAATCCACTTCCACATTCATCATACTCAACCTTTAAAAAGACATATTCATATACAAAAGGAAATCCTCAATTTCACATTCTCATTACTAAGCAAAGTAAATAATTGAACAAACTTTATTTACATATCAATATACAGATCACAAAATTAAAACAAATACAAATGGATGCTCAATGTTTGGTATGCTTAATAAGTTATACAAAAGTGTTCGAACTAGCTTAGTACAAAAGCTAACTATCTCGGATTTTGTCTAATTGCCTTGCAAGGACCGCTAATCTTCTCGTTTTGCACCTAAGGAGGGAAAATGATTGGTTGAGCTACACAGCTCAGTGGCTAATATATTTATAGCCATTGGCATTGAGCCACACAATCAAACATATATGCGGATATTCATATAGGTCAACAATGAAATCCCAGCATTCACAATTACAATACTCATCTTATAATTTTATACATCATCTCATAGAACATATTGGATGTAATTCACATTAAATCATAACACTCAAAATGTCATCATAACTTAACACATCAAAAATACAAATGCACACACAATTGGCTCTAGGGTTCCATGAAACAAAATAGAGAAACCGAAGTTTACTCCGTGAATGAAACGAGTCCACTTTTCAGATCTCGTGGGCCACAAGCGGGTAGCTGGGAGAAGGCTTTATGTCGACGTCCACCTAACTACGAAACGGTTCCTCTCTCGCCCAAACACAATCAAATCTCATGCTCAATTCAATCAATCAGAAGTTCATATTCTCATGATTCTTCTTCTTTCCATTTAATTAAAATGCCATAATACAAGGCATAGCATAATTGATTGAGCCAAGTTTACTTTATAAATTGGCCGCATTTTCTTAACTGTTTATGCACTCGTTGACTCCTTATTGATG
>JAOTAX010000009.1:14564531-14579279 GCA_025629825.1 Erythroxylum guanchezii | reverse complement strand
GATGCTCCTTCTCTTATAGCCATAATTGCGAAACAAGAATCTACACCAACTTGTTGTAACAAGTTCTGATTCGGTAACCCCGCTGTGATACCAATTGAAAAAAATCAAAGGGGTGATTGTTTCGCAAACTTTCCGATTAGTTTCCGACAAATATAAAAATTAGAAAAATTAAAAGCACCAAAGATAAACAAAACCGAGATTTGTTAGCACAATTTGGCATATCTTGCCTGTGTGTACGAGCCCTTACCCAGCTTCATTCTTTCACTAACGACAATAGTTTTATATAAGACCGTATTGAGCCGACACCACTTAACCCTTGACATTATCCCTCGTCCTTACTACCCGTGAAAGAATTTCGCACTCAATAGTACGACCGCCTCGTAATAACCTCAACAGAAGATTTTTCTCAACAATCTTATAACGAAAGAACATTAAATAAATAAATTTTCTTCACACACACAGCAACTTCACACGCAAGCCTCCAAGAAAAAAGTCACAAAATCATTACCATGTGTGTTGCAAAAAGGAGAAAAACACAGTGATCATCGAGGTCAAACTAAGACCTTAAAATCACGCCAACATGTCTTCCACTAAGAACTCTTTATCGCAACAGTAAAAAAAATAATCAAGATAGAAACGTTCACACCACGCATGGTATTATTTTATATTTTTTAAATAGAAAATAGATCTTACTATCACATGATTAATTTTTTTTAATTAATCAAAAAGTGGGTTCCACAATCACATAATAACGAGGCCATTGTTTATACATTTCATATAGTAGATTTTACTTGTCACTTGACAATGAGATTCATATTTATATATTTTAAATAGTTAGACTCACTTACTATGTGAGAGTGGAGTTGGTTTTTTATTTGAAAATAAAATAATATTACATCAACATTTACGTGATGTTTAATCATCAAAGATTAACCCCTTAAATTGTCCCACTAATTAGAGTCAATTTTGAATGTTTCAAAGAAGTTGATATTTAATTTAAAGGCTTCAAAATGTTAAGCTCTATTCTATATTATATTGTAAACGTCGCATAACAGATATATGCTTATTTCAGTAAAAAATATTTGATAGCCAAATTTCTAAGCGTTCTACTCATCAACTGCTTGATAATTAAAGAAATGAATAGAGGAACGAACTTGGGACGAGTCGAGTAAAACAAATTATAGTCTAATAACTACACAAATACAAACGTAGTGAGGGTACTGATTAATGGGAATATGCTAACTCAGAACTCAGAAGCCTAATTACTGAAAGTCTAATAATTCTAATTGTTCCCAGGCCACAGAGCTCTGAAGGCCTAAGCTTCTATTTTCTGTTCCTTTTTTGGGCTACAATAGAGAGAAGCCTTGAAACACCTTCAGTCCACATATCATGTTCCCTCTGATTCTTGCACTCGAATTCAACGATCCCTCGTGCCGTCGTTTTCAGCCCAAAGTATCGATGGTCGTCGCCGCCCTCAAATAGATATCTGCCCGGCCATGCTGGCATATCTTTGCACACCTCTAACACCACATCTGCATCACCAATGAAAGAAAATTTAAACTTCAATTTACAACTGAACCCTTTTTGTATGTTATTGTTTGATATATTCAAGAGAATGTACAGTTTGTGCTCATCAGGATGTTGAAAAACAATTGCAAGTGTAGTAGGTTAAGAATTTTTACTCTTTTTCTTCTTGGTGATTGTCCCTGCGACATGTCTACTCTTCATTTTTAGCATCACCTATAAGAAACATTGCATTGTTCCTCTTTGAGTCACATAAAGAATGTAAAGGGGCCGAATATTGTGATCAAGAACACCCACCTGTCCTGTCCTGTGCAAATAAACAGAAACAATTTTCCAATGTAGATCGCCTGGAAACCAAATTGGCATCAGTTAAATATAGTCCAATATTACTTGGTAATTAAAGAAAGTGCCGAGACAAAATAACATTACCTTTGCGAGTGCGTTTGAGAAGTTCACTGCCCTTGGCAAGAAACTCCAGGCTACAAGCACCCAGAAACCCTTCTCCGTAAACAAACTCACCACTGCAGCTCCGATTGTGAAGCCCATTATTCATTGCACCACATATTCCGATGCTTTTCTCTGCAGGAATCACTGCAGCTACGTTCACCACATCTTTCAATGCTCTTGCCTTCAATGTTGCCGCCCCACGAAGAGCTGCAAGTGATCAAAATATTTTCTCAAATCCCATGATTGGAAACACTAAACACTATCCTCCCTTTTTTTCCCCCTCTTTTCATGGATCAAAGAATGCGCTTAAGAATTTCAATTGCAAAACACGATCAGCCACAGTGTAGCAGTTTTGGGAATTGATACAACCCATCATAGCCATTTTCATGTTTGTATCAGCTGCAATAGTTGCAATAAACCCAGCAACTAAGGTCTAAAAGGGACTGCAGATAATACTTGGACAGAAAGTTGTAAAGAGGAAGTGAGGACACTACCTGTGGCTGCAGCTGCGGTGAGAGTGGTAATATCGTCATGAGAACGAACATTGACAGCAGAGCTGACTACAGAAGCAAGATGGTCACGCTCAGCCCCCATAGCCTCTGCAGCCTCCACGCACTGTGCAGCTACCAATGTGGCTGCAGACGCCATGGCCATGTCTGTCTTGGCCAATTGCTCGTTTCCAGCCGACGCTGAGGAAGAGGCTGTTGCAGCGGCAATGGCAGCCACTGCCGCAGCCACCGCGGCAACTGAAATGGCGGCATGAAGCTGAGCATTGTGAGCTCTGCTCTCTTCTTTTTTCTTCTCTTTTCTGTCCTTTAACCACCTTCCAACTGTCTTTGCTCCTCCGGCTGGTGTGCCGCTGCCGGCACCGGCACTGGCTCTGCCGCCAGTGAACAGCGGGTAGATGGTTTTGTGTGAGTGCAAGTACTGATTGATTAATGCAATATTGTTAGAAAAGATCTGTTCTTTGGAAAAGCTTGAAATCCAAAATTTGCAGAAAACATAGATGGTTCCTTATTATAATGAAACTGGAGAAAACAAAACAGTTACGAGACAAAAATCAAATTGTTTTACGTGAACGTTAAGAGCTAAAACATCGTCAAACAGAACAGTAGAACAGAACTGTTTCTAAGCAACGAAAACCCAGATAAGAATCTGTTGCTTACGTTTTGTATGGCAAATGAGCAACTCTTATGCACAGTTTTATTAATGGTATGAATGAGGTTATTGAAATGATCATACGCTAGAATTGAAATGACTTGGACAGGAAACAGGGGTCAGTCCCAGTTTTGCTTCAGATGAGCTAACACGCAAGATCATTACATGTGAAACATGTCTATTTCAAGCTCAATTTTCTCCCCTTATCTGCACTTCTTGACAACCAGTCTTTTCATTTTTCACCATCCTTTTCACCACATTAAGATACGTGCCATAAAGTATGTAGAGATCAGTTGTCTATCTGATTCTTACACTCTACCTGATGATAGGATTTTACTGACGTTACATAATTCATCCTTCATCACGTTCCTTAACCTTTCACAACCGCATGATCAAATTTTGGTTTTCTATTTGATTTAACGTGTTTGGTTTCTTTGAGTGGGAATTTTCTTTTGGCGGGTAGAAGATGCTTCTTCTTTTGAGAATCCCAAAAAAGGAAAAATTGAAAAAGTAGAGAAATAAGTTGTGGCCCCGTGGGACTTGGCTGGCATACAAGCTAACGATCATTTGAACAGCAGACTCATGACCGCTTCCGTAGAGTAATAGCTCAGCTCGGATTGCAGCCTTTCTTTTTCATCCCTTTTGGATTCTTAATGGCTTTGATGAAAGAAAGAAAAGAAGACCATCAACCTTGGTCAACAAGACACCTATAAAGATCTTAACGGGGATGAAAAGGTTTTATTGGAAGAAGACAAAAGCATCCCTCTGTATTTTCTGTGATACGGAATAGTGAATACTTCTAATAAAGTAACCGAAAGATCAACTAAGCAACATAGGCCTTCTGCGGAGGGAAAGCTTTTTGCTGTGGCTCTAATTGTCTTAGTGCCCTATAAAGTAAAAGGAAACCACACCTGTTATTGTTACAGAAAGAAAGTATAGCCAAACCTTAACAATGTCATCCAAATCTTCAGAAGGTGAAATAGGTGGACTGTCCGATTCTGCCAAGTTCAAAGGTCCGCTGCTGTGTGAAAGCCTCCCTGACGTCAACGGTGACACTTCCTGCAAAAGAGTATCAAATCCCATTACCAATATGACTCAGTTATAACTTGTAAGCAAATACAATGGAACGTATGTCTCACTGATTGTGACATGATACGTTCGAGGACAAGCTGAGACGTAGCAGATGAAGCAAAAGATAACTGATAGGAAGGCATGGTATTATTAGCAACATCCTCGGTCTTCTCGCGGGAGATGACATCTTCAGGTATAGAAGTAGGCTTGTTATTAGAGTTAGCAATGTAAGAGATAGCTTTGGAGACTTCAAGGCCTGGCACACTCCATGACCTTGAAAGGAACTCCATTGGCAATCTTGGGCTCTCAGGCAACTGCATGGTGCAAAAAGGGCTGAGTTCCGGCCGTCGGGTGTTGATCAGAGGGGTATCTTCCATCTAAAGGTTGGTCTGAGCTCAATCAGCAAAGAAGAGTACGTAGTGGTTTTGAAATTTGGAGCAATAAGTGTTGTAGAATGTTGGCTTTATAGTAGAGGACCTAAAGGAGCTGTAATGGCCAATGTGGTGAATAAAGAGGGTCAAGGTCTTGTTAGTAGGCATGTGGTTATCTTACTTTTGTAGTGCCACGTGGCTTTATCACTGGAACCCACATTTTCGACCTATCTGCTTCCTGTGATCGATGTCCGAGTTGAAAGAAAACAAATTTAAAATTGGAAAATGGAGGCATAAGAACTAGTTAAGACATAACTTTAGATACAAAGATGGGGACACAGCCTTGCCCTTGCAGATCTGAAAATAGGCAGCGGTATGACATAACAGGACGAGGCACTTGGGAGGTGACCACAGCGATTGTGTTCCTCAAACCATCTTAAAGGTCTTGGCAACATCTTGAGCCGACAAGTTTGGAGATGCAAACAAAATTTGAGCTGAGCTAGTTACGTTTGCCTCCACAGTTTTGGACACAAAGCTTGTGACAGAGAACAAAGCAATATGCTAAAATGCAAATACGCGTGCCCATATTGCGTCATCTTCTCCCTCTTTTGATCGCGTCTCACCCCTTTTGCTTCTTACCAAAAGTAAAGCATCCAACATTCTATCATTTGCTTTTCTTACACACTGTTCCGATCACAAGTAGTCATCAAAACTCTGGCCTGTCATCTTGTCTTTTGCTCAGTCAACACTAACTCTAGGGCTAAGACCACAGTTCATCATGGGCCTAAACCGCTACTACTGCAGTCACCAAGTGAACAAGCAAATCAATCCCTGAAAACACAATCCTCACGAGCCTGTAATTCACATTACAGTATCGAAAGTTAGAACAGTTGTTCGAAGTAGGTTGCTGACTCCATTGATCCTCATGGCTCAGGTTAAAGAGCAACGATGTCATTCGCAAACGGCATTAGCCTGGACGAAACAGAGCCTTGAGAATCCCCCATTCAGTATGTTCGGATAGACAGTCTCCATCGGGAACCGTGATGTTTACCGACTTTGTATAACGTGACACTTTTGAGTCTGTACTGGATTAAAACTTTAAAGAAAACAATCAACAAAAGTAATCAGTTCCACGTAGCAAATGGTAGAATGTGATAGCAAGTAGCAGATATGGGCAATTTGTTACGAGAACTTTAAAATCAGAACGGGAGAAACCTCACATAACGGACTATATGTTTGCAATTATGTTATTTATATCCCAGCGCTGGTTTTTTCCGCTCCATTTGATCTTTGTACGTGGGGATGACCAAACAACTCTGACAACTAATCAGCCTACGTGTAAATGAAAGCGTTGGCCTTTAACAAGAAAACGTGATCTTTCATTCTCTTCAATACAACTTTCCAGTTCAATTGCATCGTCTCATCCCAATTTCACATCAATTCGTCTATATTACCAGTCCCAGTCACCTTCTAGTGTTAATATTCGATGAAAATTACATGTACAGAGTGTTTGAAAGTGTTCCAACTAGGCCAAATGTACACAGTTAGAAAGTCTCTTTGAAGCTCTTAGCTAACCAAATGGCAGTTTCCCTCGGAGAAACCTTCTCAGGACCAAATGGCTTTAGCAACACCCCAAGCTCATCAAACCGTTTATCTTGCAAGAGCCGTGCACTAAACTCAAGCAAACCTTCTAATGCCTCTGCTCGTTGTTGGTATGACGAGGTGTCAAACCGCCGCTGTTGGGATTCAGAAGATGATCGACTTGATGTGCCACTTGTAGGGTTATGCTCTGAGCATTCACTTCTATTCTGTGAAACTAGCTGGTTGGTGTTTGTGAATTGGGGTTCGGCAACAACTTTGTCCACAACCTGGACCATGCACTTGTCCTTTGTGATTGACAAGTCAGTGCTGTCTCTGGAGGAAGAAGAGCATTGTGCTGAAGTTGATGATGTTGCGTGGGCAGGAATGAGCAGGTCTTCGGAAGAGGCCAAAGGAAATTGAGCAATCTTATCTATTCGTGGAGCATTAACAGAAATATCAGGAGACTCCAACCCACGAATCAAACCAACATTGGCTCTATATGGAGTTTCTGTGGTTGCAGCTCTAACAATGAATGGCAGTGACACTCTACGATCTGGATGGGAAGATTTAGTCACTGGTGTACAAAATGCAGGAAGCTGTAAAGAGAACACACAATTAATTGACAAATAAAGGTTCTCAACTTAATCAAGCATACTGAACATCAAAATAACTGACTTTTGCCTTTACAACAACACAACCGCATCAAGGGTGGTCAAACACAAAAGTGGAACTTCCTAGATATAAAAACCTACTTGACAGTGCTAGGTGATCACTTGAGCAAAATTTTCAAAATCGCCTCAGTAAAACTAGGCCTTAGGCCCACCCTCAAGAAAGCACTTGTTTATGACTATTGTCAATGTAGTTTTTATAGTAAACAATTCAATAAACAGGATACAATACATGATAGAAGATTAAGGCATCTTCAAAGCACCATGTAGCAATCAAGCTTAAGTAGGCAGTTGAACTCATTCCTCCAGATGATCAAACCTTAGAACCACCTAAAGAAATATTATAGTCAAAGCAAATGCACAATTTTAGTCATACTTACTGAGTCACGCTTTGAAGCGTTACTTCTTGACATTGTCTGTCCCCTTGGTGTAGCAGAAACTTTAGTTGATATTAATCTTGGGGATTTTGCAGTCACTGAAAACTTTTGGGTAGCTGCCACCTTAGTAGTGTCTCTGTGGACAATGCCAACAGATAATTCTTCAAACTTTGAATTTACAAAGCCTAGGGGTTCCTGTTCTATTCCAGAGGAATTGATGGCATGTTGTTCAATTTCAGATATAATAGGATTCTGGGATCTATCATTGCTGAATGATCGCCTTCTCTCTGTGTCATTTAGAAAGGAAATAGCTTCTGGCTGCAAGAATCTTGTTTTCTTTATGAAGTTGGATTCGGACCGTTGGACAGGGAAAGTATGTCTCCTGGGGCTGCTCAATTTCAGATGTATCTTAAGAACATAAGGTTGAAGATGTGGGTGACTGAGCAACTCTGAAGCCTGGCACAGAAAATTAATTTTAATGGAAAGAATAGATGATCTATCCAATGTTAACGCACCTAAAGACATTCCCTAAGCTGTTAATTAACGTGCCTAAAGTGCACCTAACCAAAGATACGGTTAGGCAGTCTTTTAGCCAGGACCAAATATAATAATCTACACTGATCTTTGCATGCCCAAGCCAACAATAATGGTCAAGCACAGGTTTCTCATAATGAAAGTGATTAAGGAAAGTAAAATCCAGATTAAGTAAATTTCTTTGAAGATTTTTGGCATCATAGGATAAAAGAAAACTTAGTGCTTTAGGTTTGAAGTATAAAAGCTATGGTAATTATTACAAAACTAGAAGCAAAAGCATAAGTTACATTATAACAAAAAACTCTCCAAGATTCCCTCTTTGGTTTCAAAACCCAAACTTTCCCGCCCTGGCTTTTTTCCTTCCCGCTTCTTCCTCCTAACCTTCCCCTCCTTGGTGTCCAATTTTTAACTGCTACTCTAAGGGGACAGACAATGTCAAGAAGTAAGTCATACTCACTTTAGTTTTTAGTCATACTTCTTGACATTGTCTGTCCCCTTGGAGTAGCAGAAATAAGTCAAAGCAAATGCACAATTTTAGTCATACTTACTCATAGTGAAGTGGAGTTGGTAGACTTATTTTTAACTGGACGACTACTCACTTGGTCCAATAACCAGCAAGTAGCAATGCTAGTTCGTAAGAAATTAGACCGGTGTCTTGTTAATGCTGAATGGCTCAACAAGTTTGCACACTCTTTGGTCCACTTTGGGGAAAATTTAAGTTCTGACCATTCTTTTATGTTTATACAAAGCTCTGCAGGAACCAGGGAACATGGTGCAACATTTCGATTTTTCTCTAACTTGATTCACATGGAAGGATTTCAAAACCTTCTTAATACATGTTGCCAGCAGGAGGTGAGGGGATTCAAAGCCTTCCAGCTGATGAAAAAATTGAGGATACTCAAACAGGAGATTAAAAGGTTTACACGTAGCAAAGTGTCGGATATCTCTGTGCTGAAACTCCAACTTAAACAGGCACAAATGGACTGTTACACTCAACCAAATGAGGTCAACTTATGGGTAAAGGAAGTTAATCTTCTAAAGGAGTACCAAGATGCCTTGAGACTTCCAAATACCATTCTAAAGCAAAAGGCTCGTGTGAAGTGGCTTCGGGAAGGTGATACCAATACAAAATTCTTTCATGCGTCTATTCTACCTCGTCGTAATTGTAACCATATTATCAAACTCCAAGATAGCAGTGGAGAATTTCCCTATGATCAAGGGGAGCTACGTGAGATGGCGAGGTCGTGTTATGAAAAACTTATGGGGCCTGAATGTGTTACCTGGCCAACTATAAACATGAGGCGTCTTCTGGGAAGAGGAATCAGGGTGGAGCAAAAGGCAAAACTCATTGCCCCTGTTTCGGCACAGGAGATTAGGAACATAGTTTCCAATATGAATCCCTCCAATGCCCCACGACTGGATGGTTTCTCTGCAGAATTTTTTCAACAATCTTGGGATATAACCGGGGCGTTATGTACTGAAGTTGTTTTGGAATTCTTCCAAAACTCAAAACTATTGCAAGAGTTAAACGGTACCTACCTCTGTTTGGTGCCTAAGACTAAACATCCGACGACTTTGGGGGAATTTCGGCCCATCTCATGTTGTAATGTCATATACAAAGTAACAGCGAAAGTGATGGCTATCGTCTAAAACAGGTACTATCGGACATTGTTGATATTTCCCAAGGTGCTTTTATACCAGGTCGTAATATCAGGGACAATATTCTTATTGTTCAAGATCTACTATGAGACTATGGCTCTGGGAGACCGTTGAGAAGTTGTATATTGAAGATTGATTTGTATAAAGCATACGACACCGTTAGCTGAAGCTTCATTAGAACTTTCCTTGACATTTTGAATTTGCCTCCTGGGTTTGTCAACTGGATCGTGGAATGCATTCACTCCCCGCCATTCAGTGTTTTGGTCAATGGCATCCCATCCAAGAGTTTCAAGAGCTCAAAGGGAAGCAGGGGGGGGGGGGCCAATCCCTATATATATTTAGTTTGGTCTTGGAGGGATTATCGAGACTCATCCAATCCTTTAGTACTTCCAATGGCAATTTCAAGTATCATCATAAATGTTTTGACATACAACTCACTCATCTCTTTTTTGCTGACGACCTCATGCTTCTGTGTGCTGCAGACGCAAACTCAATGAATGTCCTTATGCAATCGGTGCAGTTATTCTCTAAATGGTCAGGACTAAAGATCAATATGGAAAAAAGTAGCTTATTTGTCTTAGCAAATGTGCAAAATTCGAAAGAGCTTTGTAACATAACGGGTTTAAACCTCCACCCCCCTTCTCTTTGCTATCTAGGGGTGACCATTACTCCTAGCAAATTGAAGTTTGCTTAATGACTTCCTATTTTGGAGCGCATTAAAGGTAAAATATTAGCTTGGCAAAATCAGCTTCTATCTTACACTGGCTGGATTACGTTAATTGTCTCTGTGTTAAGTAGTCTCCATACTCATTGGTTAGCACATACGGTGCTTCCAAGGAAACTCATCAAGCACATCGATCGGCTACTAAAAGAATTTCTTTGGTCGAGGAGGTCTGAATCGGGTAAGCTCGCCAAAGTCAACTGGAAGGAGATCACAATTCCAAAGAAACATGGAGGACTCAATATCTTATCTACTGAGTCAATGCAAAAGGTTTTGCTTAGCAAAAGAATATGGCGCTTATTCTCAAATAAGGAAGCACTTTGGACTCAATGGGTACACAGTGTCTATCTTCATAACAACAAAATGTAAAAGGTTTTGCTTAGCAAAAGAATATGACGCTTACTCTTGTTATTTCAGTGAGTTGTTGAAGATGAGCCACTCGATCTATCCTTTGATCAAACATCGAATCAACAGAGGTCATAACACATGGTTTTGGTACGACAACTGGCTAGAGATTAGCCCCTTGCTAAACCAACCGGTCTATTTATGTCTAAGACACCGATTACCATTGGAAGCTAGAGTTTCCGACTTGCTACAAGGTGGTGAATGGAGGGCAGATTTTCGAGGATGCTACCTACTTAGAGAATTTGTACGTATGGTAGGGGACGCCAGCGCCGCTGATACAATCTCATGGACCCCTCACCCAAGTGGGGTGTTCACCACAGTCTCCTGTCACCCCGTAGTTTCAGGCAAGACTTACCGATAGTCCCATGGTATCACCTAGTCTGGGAAAGCACTTTGAACCCCCAAGCATCCTTCATTACGTGGCTAGCCATCAAAAATAGGCTCCGTACTAAAAATCGCTAGTTTAACTCTTTAGATACTTGTTGTGTCCTATGTCAAAATGCAGATGAAGACCGAAACCATATATTCTTTCAATGTGCTTATTCAAAACGAATCTGGAGTTGGATCCAACACATGACTGACGTTGTGACAACTGTTATGAGTGGGATCCTACTCTAAGATGATTTATTATTCACTCCAACTCAGGGAAAGTTAACGAAGTTCTACTCAAAGTCGCATTTATCACCACTATCTACATGTTCTGGAAGGAAAGGAACTATCGTATTTATCGGAATGTTACTATAGAAAAATATCAGTTAGTTAACAAGGTACTAAAGTGCATCCGTGAAATACTTATAGCGAAAGGAGTCGAAGATCGAGTAACCCCAATTATGCGATCAAGATGGCATCTCCAAAGGGAGTAACTAACCCGATTGTAATTCTAAGCAAGTCGCCTAGTGAGTTTGTTTCTGCATAGCTAACATTTAGGTAGGAGTTCATCTGGAAGTTGGTGATTGACTTACCTTTGTAATTTTGCAATAGCTTGGCTATTGATTATCAATATATAATTCATTTTATAAATTATAAAAAAAAAAGTTAGAAACACTTACATTTGCCCCTAAAATCAGTGTGGATGAAATAAGAAGATAAGCATAGAAACATCTTTCTCATATTGGCCAAATGTAATGTATATGGTTCTTAATCCTATATAGTAATAAGAAGTGAGAAGAGTAGGATTGAAAAGAACAACATACACTAGGTCTCAGTTCTGGATTTTTCCGCAGCATACTCTTGATAAGACCGCGGCTGAAAAGTTATGAAGCAATCAGGTAAGAAGAACTTGTAATCTGGCAAGACTTTTTATTGGTCCGCAAGTGAAACTCATAAGACAAGCATTAACTACACATAAATTCAATATACTCAAGGAAAGAATATACTCACAATGCACCAGAATACGCAGTTGGAAGAGGTGCCACTATAGACTTATTTATTTTGTTGATCAGAGCTTGCATATCCTGCCCAAAAAGTGTTCAGGAATTTAACCCAAAAAGTGTTCAGGAATTTAACTCATTATATGTAAGGTTTAGACTATCTAAATATGCAAATATCATGCCATGGATCTTTTAATTGGTTAAAGGAGAATTCACTATCACATCAATCGCATAATAGGTTACTTACAAAAGCTTTAAATGCTGGTTTATGAGCTGCCATTTCATATATGCAACATCCTAAAAAACACACTATTCAAGTTAAAACATAAGGGATAGAAATGATATCACTAATGAGCAATTCACAACAATTACTAAGTTCGAAGAATGGCATAGTGTACCTAAAGACCAAATATCTGATTTAGAACCATAAGGTATATCAGCGAGAAGTTCAGGGCACATGTAACTTGGAGTTCCCACAACCTGTCCCAGAAGCATGAATTTCAGGTTAATCATATTAAGAAGCCGATATAGGTTATAAAGCAATATGCAATAACCAATATACTTACGGAAGAAGTCAGGTCATCAGAACTCAATATTTTAGCCAGCCCAAAATCCCCTGCAACCAGTATGCATCTTTTAAGCAACTTATGATGGTTAAAAAACAATAAACCCAGATCAAATACCACCAATGTCAATAAGTTAAGATAATAAATAATCTTAAAGAATACAGAGACTATACCTAGACGTATGTCTTGATCTTTCGTCAAAAATATATTTGAACACTGCATAAATGTTGGAAGATTATCGATAGTGAACCACTAAACCCATGTTAGACATTGATATTAGTTGTGTAAGGGAACATACTTTGACATCACGATGAAGTATGTGGTTGGCATGCAAGTACTCAAGTGCCATTAGGAGTTGAGTCAGCCAGCAGCAGAGTTTCTTCATGATGTAGTCAAGTGTTAAACACGATTGAGTCCAAGTATCAGAACTTCTTTCCTCAATTGCAAATTATAGAGCAGTAATACAGTGAAAAATTAGATACCTCCTCCGGAAAATGAACCCCATTTGCCTTTTTTATAACTTCTGCCCTGTGTGACAACAAAATTAAATTTGTAAAAACGTGCTCGAACAACATATTATTTCCCAACAGACAAGTCATGCATTTCGCAAAAACCAGATTGAAAACATCAAAACCTACATATCTCCGCCTTCACAATATCCTATGATGATGCAAACATAGCAACCCTGGAAGTCAAGACACAAAATAGTAATAGCATAAGCATAAGTAATGCCAAAACCCCAAGAGAAAGAGAATGGGAACTCAATAAATGCACAAACACCCCATCCAGTTATGTAGAGAATTATGAGCAATCCATGATGAAGGGGTAATGAATTTATCGAACAACAAACTCTAGAACTATGGGCAAACCCACAAAAGATCAGCAAGTAAAAACACGACGAAAATATGGTAGAATCAATTGAAAAGGCATCACATATTGGCATTATCTGTACCTTCTCTACCCAGGAATCCTTGTACTCCACAATGAAAGGATTTCTCACTTTAGAAATAAGCTCCATCTGGAACATAGAAAACCCAAAACAGAAACCTCAGTACGGCTGATACATCAAGATTCTGGACATTGCACCCAGATAATAGGGATTAATTTTACTTGAAATGACACAACAATCAAAGATAAAAACTTCATTTTTAACATCCATTTCCAATGGTTAACATACTCCCTTAATAAAAAATTGCTATAAAAGAAAAAAGTAACAATCAAATAGCGTTTTGATCCAAAAATAAAAAGGGAATGATAAGTGAAGTGACCTCCTGATGAGCAGACCTGCGGGCTCGATCAGTCTGACGAGCAAGACGGATTTTTTTGAGCACATACCTGAAAAAGAAACACACCCTGTTTGAGGACACGTGTAAATTTCAAAACACAAACTCAGGGTAAATTACAGGATGCTCACTTCTTGTTTTCGTGCTTATGTCTCACTAGGAGGGCCGAACCAAAAGACCCTTTTCCAATTTGCTCTAGAACTTCGTATTGCTCCATCCTCAGATGAATTCAGAAGATTTTAAGAACTTCCACTCCTTGAATTCCCAAATGAACAAAGTAGAAAAAGAATGGACTAGTCAAGCATTGCAGAAATCATTCAGACCTCACCTCAAGAAATTATGACCATCATAACAACAAAAAATAAATAAATAGAAAAGGAGAGAGAAGAATAAAGAGTGAGGGAAGATGTCAAACAACACGAAAAGACAGGGAACCTAACCGCGGAAAAGAATAGAAAATAAGGTGAAAAATATAAAAAGGGAAGAGAAAGGATAAGAAATGTAGAATAGAAAGTACCTGAAAAGGACAGTTTATTCAGTGAAGGAGTAGAGATCAAAGAAACGCAAAGCAGGAATGAACAGAAGACATGGCCGTATAGAGTAGAGACCAGAGGAGAGAGAAGAGTTTTTAAATTTTGAAATCCTCGACTTTTTTCAAATTTTAAAATACGCTGGGCTATCGCCTATCACTGTTTTCTTTTTCTCTTTTTATTATTTTATTGATTTGATCCGATTCTTTCCCTCTCTCACTCTGACAAGGCGTGAAAGCGACCGGGGGAGTGCACGGGCGTCAAGCAATGAAGCTGGCATTCTCTACGGCGCGCTCACGCTATAGCACTATTGAATTAATTTGTACGTACTGTACTGTACCACATTTTAAGTAAATTTTTTAAAATTATAAAATAAATATTAAATTTTATAAAATTACAAAAAAATTCATTAATATATTTTACTATATAATCTTTAATTTTATTTTAGTTATGGTCAAAAATTATAATAATATAAATTTAATA
>JAOTAX010000009.1:14545328-14557077 GCA_025629825.1 Erythroxylum guanchezii | reverse complement strand
TCATCTACTTTTCATTTGTCTGTTTTTTGTTTTCATCAAAATTATTCAACACGTAAAGTCAATTTGACTTAACACATGGGGCACGGACTCGAATATCAATCAGGATGTCGGGTACGTATCTTGCAAGAATGGGGTGCTACAATAGTGATGTCTATTTGAAAGCTCAACCAATATCCATGTGATATTGTGACATTTGTGGGGTAACTATTATAATCATGACTGTTAAGTAGAAAAATATATTTGAGAGCAACAATATTGAATGCAAAACTGGCCTCATAATACACCATATGAGAATACTTATAATTCAGAGTAGAGCAACCTTTACACTGATCGATGGAATGATTATGCTTCAGTTGAATCTTTACAACAATAGAATTATAAAGAATGACCTACGGATATAATAACGAAATACCTTGAGCATTCTCTTCACTTCAATACATTGAGCATAATACAACATATTATTTAAGATTATTAATGCCTTAGAGTGAAGAGGAGACAAAGGTCAACTTTATGAATAAAATTGCATTTCGGGAGGACAAGGAGATAATTGCTATTTTAGAAGAGCAAGAAGAACATATGAAATGGATGATTGAGGAAGAAGAAGAGGAGGAAAACCTCGTCTAAGAAGAGGAAGTAGAAGAGTGGAAAAAGATGATTGAAGAAGAAGAAAAGGAGGAAGCCCCTATCCAAGAAAAGGAAGTAGAAGAGTGGATAAAGGTGATTGAGGAAAAAAAAAGAGAATACAAATGAGGAAACTACTGATGAATCATTGGTAGTCAAGTTAAGCAAGGATGGTTCCTACTTCCTAAAAGAAAAACTATACGAGTCAACTAAAGATTCAGAATTTTTTATTATTTCTTATTTTATTAACAGTTTATTATTGAAAAGGGCATTAATGAAGTTGATTGGATTTATTAATTTGATACATTATGTCCTTATTACTATTTTATAACATATGGCTTATTCACAAGCTATGAAACCGCTGTATGGAGAAACAAGAAGAAGCAAACCACTAATTATAGACATAAGTTGATGATAAATATGAAAAGATACGTCAAGCTAATGATATTAAACAACTGGTGCATAGGAGGTAACTTACAAATTAGGACATATTTTGTTAATTTGATCAATTTATTTAATTTTATTTTTTTTAATTTTAAATTTAATTTTAGCATATGATTTTGATAATTTTGTTTTATGTTAGGATATAGAGCATCCTAAGCTGATTGTGCATTTTTATCATTTTAAGGTATGCATGTTAAAGTTTCAAAATGTGGAGTGACCAATTTTTAAGTTTTTCTAACTATTTTCTTATGTTGTATACATTTACAAGGAGTTAAACGTCTATTAGACATGTCCATGTACACTTACATGGTCAGATACACAACTGTGTAATAGACTGTGTAAATCCACGATAACATACACACTAATGTCTCTTGGATTTTGAAGAGTCTGTGACTTATATGGTTAGATATATGGTCGTGTAGCATATTTTGTAAGTCCGTGACAGCCTTTAAATTACCTTCTTTCATTCTTTTCATTTTTCTCTCTCTCTACCCTCTCTGTCTCCCCTCTCCCTCTCCAACCTAATTTTTCACGATTTTTCTTGCCAATTTCTGACACCTAAGAAAATATTCTCATCGATTTCACTTATTTACAATTTTTAGGGATTTTCACCCCTAAAAATGTTAGGGTTAGGGTTTTGTGATTTAGTGTAAAATTGCCTGATTTTGTGCTTAATTGTGGTTTAATAATTTCATTTTATCCTTACCCTTATGATTTATTGCTTTAATTTGATGAATTGCACGAGATATGGATGAAATTTCAATTGAATATGCGATTTTGCTCACTAATTGTTAAATTGTGATGATTTTCACAAAATTAAGATTAATTAGTTGTTTTTATAGTTAACTAAATTTGTTTACTAGTTTAATTTCATTTCAAATTCGATTTTTACATGAATTCAATGTTCAATTTTGTTAACTTTACGGAATTTTTAGATTAGGTGTGTTAATGCTAATTATAGGTTTAATTTTGTAATTACATAGTTAGGTTAGTTTTATTTGTTAATAGCAATGCTTTTACGTTTAATTTTGTGATTAATCAAGTTATTAGCTAATTTCTAATTTTATTATTTATTTAATTCTTTATGTTAGATTATTTGTTTTTGAGATTGCTATGTGTTTAATCTCCTTTATTTAGTGTGTTTTCACATTTTAACAATTTAGCAAGCATAAGAAGTAAGTGCAGGGAAATAGTTATTTTCATACTTTATTTGCAAAATTTTCACTTTATTTAAAATTTTAGGCAAAATGATAGGACCACGATGAGTAAAAAGGGTACCAAGGAAGAGACAATGAGAATAAGGGTCCTCTAGAGACTCGAGGGGAGATTGCCCACTCCAACCACTAGAGCGACTTTCGAGGTTACTCTTCAATACTACATCATATGAGGAGCAGTATTAACAGCTTAATAAGAAGAATTTAGAAACTGGCCAAAGCATTGATTAGGAGGCAGTGAAGTAGGTCGGTTTGGTTCAGTAGGTTCAAGACTTTATTGACATCATGGTCCCGATTTTTCAAGATCGTGGAGCCCTTGTACTGGGAGCTGATGATGGAGGTGCCTTCCACGTTCTTTATGGAGAAAGGGTGCTACAATTAGGACTGAATGAACATGATCTAATTCCAGTTACTAGTGGAGATGCAAGCCTAAAAATTCTACCGTGAAGCTACACGTTTTGCTTTAGCCTTTTGGCCTTTGCAAAGCTTGTATTCGTGAAGCCCAAGTCAGCTCACAAGCATTATGAGTCTTGATCAATGTAGAACCATTGACCAGCCCTTAAATTGACATGTTGAAGCCCACGATAGAGCCCACGTTTTGGAGGTTCAGAACAAGTGCTTGATAAAGTTTTCTTTTGTTACGTGACGAATAAGAGCTTTTAAAGCTCATTAGTTTCCTTATTTATTACTATTATAGTTTCCTTTTAATTTCTACAACTTATGGTAGTTTTATGGAAAATTATGGGATGTTTTACTTCTATTTATAGTGCATTAGTTGCTGGAGGGAAGCCGAAAGGGCTATAGAAACTGTATTGTGGTTATCCTAGTCTAAAACTTTCCTATTTAAACAACTAGCCTTTTATATTTGAAAGACAAATTATGATGAATGAAATTTGAGAGAAATTGCTTTGCAATTCTTAAGGTTTTGAATGTTTTCCTAAAGCATATCATAGGGTTTTATTAGTTTTCCAAAAACTATTGGTTTTGTATGTTTCCAAAAACATTCAGCTTGTTTCACCCGTTTCTTGTCAATCCGCAGCCATGATTTTCAGAACACAGTTGAATTAAAAAATTCATAACTTTTCGCCCGTTGATCCGATTAACAAACTTACTTCACCAAAGTTGTAGTTTACTTCCTGAAATTTAATTTATCCTCAAGACTTACCCTAAAATTCTCAACTGTTTGTCCAGAAATCGACCCCTAATCTGATTGTCTGTTCGTATCCACGAGAACTTAAAAAATTCTCAAACTTCACAAATCACCTTCGGACAACACCACCACCAACTTCGGCCACCACCAGACTCCACACGCCATCATGATCTATATGAGCTATTCGGAGTTCTTTGTCACAATGAGGTTGTATGACCCGAGGACCCTCCATCAACGGATAGGCTGGAGTCACTACAGTATTGAGGGATGCTTGAATTTGGTTATCTTTTCTTTTCTCATTATTTGTGTATTTTTCTTATTTGCTTCCCTGTGTTATTTTATTTTGTCTAAATGTTAGTGTAATGTTATTTTCATTTATGTTGTTTTTATTTACATGTCCTTTAATTATTTTCATTTTCTTTTATCTTTTTATCCCTCTTTGTTTATATTTTCCAAGTATGATGGACCCTTCATCAAATTCAAAATTCTATAATTCATATTATTCATCGCAGTACCAATTCAAACCCTTTCTGACTTTTTATGTTGATATTGATATTTTATTTATTTGTGCTTTTATTATGTACATTGACGAAAATGTAGAATTTTAAGTCCGAGGAAGGGATTTTCTTAAGTTTGTTATAATCTTTTTTATTAAATATTTTTAAATGACATCCCAGATTAGTTAAAATCTGTCCCAAATACTTGAGATCATTATTGATTATTGAATTGAATTAGTATACAAAAGGATGAAAGTCAGAATAAACTTTCTTTTATAAATTATATTTTTAGTAATCATTAAAATAATCAATTTGAATAAAAATTACATATTATATACAAACACAAGACCTTTTTGTGAGCTTTTGTACCTAAGAGCAAATACATCATTACTTTAAGCTCTCTTATTCTTTCATGTGTGTTATCATGCACAGTTGGATAATTCCAGAACTTGCTTTTATTATTCATATTGATATCGCGTTTGTTAAATTAAAAACATTGAAATGATAAAGATATTTAGATTGAACTTTTGTTTAGTTTATTTTCTTCGTAATTACCCCACCATTTTTTATCCTTTAGGAGTAACTAATCTTGAGACTTAGCCTTTTCATTGATGATAACCACATTAGTAGCATTTACCTTATCTTTCCTGAAGCCTTTTTATTATTTTTAATCGTGAAAGTTATTTATATTTACTTGATTGCTTGAAACTTGAAACTTGAAATTTGAAATTTGAAAGGGTCCAATATTTCTTTAATTGTTGGTACATGATGAATGCTTCGAAAAAATGTGTTATGAGCATAACAATTGAAAAAAAGAGTTAAAGTTTTATTACCAATGGACTTACAATGTTAAGGGCTTATATTATGAAGAACTAAGTTTCTTGTAATTTTTTAAAAAATTTCCTTCAATTTTATCATGCTTTGTGTTATGCTTTTGATACCTTACATAAGCCCCATTAAAAACTTGTAACAAGAACTTTTGATTTTTGTTTCTTTATTTATAAATAGCGGCGATGTGATTTGAATGCAAGCTTATGATTAATAATTCTTCTATGTATTGATTTGGGTTAATAATTCTTCTATGTATTGATTTGAGAGTTCTTACAGTTTTTACCTTAAAACGCTTTGAGTGCATTGAGTGAATCCTTGGTGAGAATGTGAAAATTTATGCTTTTCATTTCAAAAATATTATCGATGTGATTATTATTGATATTGAATTATGAAGGTTAGTTCTAGGATAAATTGAATTTAATTGTATGTTAATATATCTTAAATCTAATTGTATGTTAATTTGATTCATATGTTATGATGATTTAGAGTGTGGATGGACATATTGAGGTTGATAAGAGTTAAAAGATATTGATGACATTATTATATTTTCAAATAAAGAAAAAGAAAATCATTTAAAAAAAGTAAAAAAAAATGTTCTCACTCAATGCCAACAAAAAGGATTAATTTTAAGCAAAAAGAAGATTAAACTAGCACAACAAAATATTGAATACTTATGTATAGAAATTCATAACAGATTCTTAAAATTACAACCTAATATCCTTGAAAAATTACAACAGTTTCCTAACACATTAAAAAATATAACTAAAGTTCAAAATTTTTTTTGGATTATTAAACTATATATCTGACTAAGGATTTCTCAAAGATCTAGCTAAAGAAAGAAAAAAGTTACAACTTAAATGCAGTACAAAAGTTCAATGGTCATGGACCCATGAAGATATCGAAACGGTACGTATTCTAAAAACTCTCTGGAACAATCTACCAACATTATATAAATATAATTTGAAAGATACATTACTCGTACAAGTAAATGCAAGTATAGATACATGGGCTGGCTGCCTTTTGGCGCAACCACCAAACGCTAGGAAATATCTTTTATGAAAATATATCAATGGGACTTTTGATCCCATAAAAAATCCTATTCATGAAAAAGAAACACTAGCATGCATTAAAACATTACGAAAATGGAAAGTGGATTTATTACCTGTAGAATTTCAAATTTAGACATATTCTAAATATTTATGTTGATTTACTAAATATAATATTAAAACAAATTACAATCAAGGACACTTAACTCGATGGCAATTAGAATTTAATCAATATAATTTTCAAATACATTATATAAAATCTTCTACTAATAGTCTTGCATATACATTAACCAGAGAATGGAAGCAACCATCCTCAGTCTGAAGGATTCACTCAACAAGAAAGAAAAATGAATTATTGGAACTCCACCAACAAGTGGGGAGTGTAACCAAAGAAATTAATTAGCTAATATCAACCATTACCCTCCTTGCAAAACAACAACTATTTGTTGATCAACCTCCTAGCATATAACCCACCATCCTCCTCAACAAATAACCCAAAAAGCTTAATCAAACATGTCCGAAAATACCACCAGTCCATTTTCAAACGTTGCTACACCTGTTTCTAAAGAAAATGACGATTTCAAAGAATCTAAAGTTTATGTCATATTCAATGGACCCATGGCTGGAATATATGATGAGTGGCATAAAGCATCCATCCATATTATAGGAAAACCCTCAATTATCCATCGAAGTTACACAAACCAAACTAAAGCTGAAAAAGCCTTGTCTGAATTCAAAGGACCATTATTACGACCCCATTATAAACAAGCTTTAGGAAAACAACCATCAAATTCTAAAATGAAAACCTTAGGAAAACCCATCAACATGGAAAAAATAAATGTAGTCCCTACCAAAGCACTCAAGGAAGAAATGAAAAAGATTACTTCAAAAAAAAATTTATGATTGCTTTCAGGCACTTAATGACTGGAAAGAAGACCAAAAAAATTCCAATATTATCCCCAAAATCGTGGATGATATGGACCAAAAGTTATTATCATTCCAGGCACTGATTCGCTCACTACTTACCTCTTTTTTCAAAGTGGGTTGGTAGATACTATTCATTTAACCAATTTAAACACTCTTTCTGAATTCCTAGCCGGATTTGTCCTTTAAGTAAAAAATTACAAAGAAAAATTTGCTAAAGAAAGAGAAATTTTTATCAAGGTTTTCAGTCGCCATCCTATCTTCAAAATAGCAGACACCATCAAGGAAGCCGAAGTCCAGATATCACGACTAGCATATGTCCAAATTGGAATTAGCAACGACATGTATCCACCTATAAATGGCCCTCCTAAATATGATTTTGATTGGGATTTGATTAACCAATTTAACCTCCACTGCATAGAAGGAGTTTACCAGCAATGCCAAAAAATTACCCCAAAATCTTTAGTCAAATTGCACTACCAAGGAGAAATTATGTTGATGACTTCAACATATAAAACACCTATCTCTACTGAATCATTCTATCTCATAAAACAAATTGAAGCATCTTTTTCAACTTTATCTCTAGTATTTAGTGAATTATCATAACAGTGGAAGTAAGCTCTTTGTCAAGAAGTACATCAATATCCTCAACATCAATGCCAAAATTGTTATTCGACATCACAGGATGAAAGAGATAAAGATGACAACTCATCAGTGGATATCATTATCGAAGAATAATGTAGGCTACTTATCGGCCATTATCTTTATGTAGGCCATCTGTTGGCCATTTGAACAAGTCAAAAGTATATTCTCAATCTACTTTTCTTGTAGTCTTTACTTTTGATTTTTTTAGTTTTGGACGTTTCCCAGTGCCTTTTTCTATATAACGTAACCATCGATCATAGCACGATATGAAAAAATAAACACTTCGTTATAATATCCCTGTCCAAACTCTTATCTCGCTTTAAAGCCTTAATATTGGCGTTCAAGAGAAACAAAACAAACAAGTATGTTTAATTGGGTTTTTATCTTTTCATTAAGTTATCATTCATTTATTATGCATGTTTGTGATACTTGTAGAAATATTCATCTAGTAATAATACATATTGAACAAAAAATTACACTTAGTCAAAAACTTATTAAAACTTTTAGTGACACTTATAATTATTTAGAACAAATAAATGCTTCTGAAACTACTATTCAAAAATTTTAAGACATTTTAAATAAAAATACTGAAAACTATAACTAAGAATGATTAGAATTAAAAAAACTCTATAAACAATTTCAAGAACATTATAAAATTCATTATTCATTATTCATGAATAATTTTCCTATTTTCATTTAATTCATGACACTTAGTGATTAATTCTTTAAAGTGCTTAAGACACTCACTTTTGTTCATATTTGATTTTAGGTATAGTTTTGAAGCAAAAGAGCTAAAGTGAGAAAAAAACACAATATTTAAGTCGTCTTCTTGAGATTCACACTCACTTGTCATTGTAGAGAAAGAAGAAGAAGGAGGAAGAGTAAGAGGAGATCAGAAAGTGCTAAAAGGAATGAAGAATAGCATAAGTAATGGCTTGAGAAACATCTCATGGCATGAGAGTGTTGTCATGCCCATGAAAAATGTGTCAGCTTCTACCTTGTTCACCAATTAAACAACTGCATCCACTTTGTATTGACCGCATGTCATTACACCAGTCAAAATTAAAATAACTAGACTACTACTGTAGAGTGGCAAGTCTAGGTCGATCTTACAAAGAATGTGTAAAGTTTATGAAATGAAATTAATCAGTGTTTAGGAAAGTGGAGGGGGGGGGGGTGTTTGGATTTTTGGAATAATAAAAATAAAATAAAACTAACTAATAAAAACAAAGTAAAGAAAAAAGGCAAAAATGATAAATATGGGAAATTTGGTAGGGACCCGGTTCTTCGGTTTAATCTCGGTCTACACCCTGACTAAGCACATTTTATTAATTTGTTGTTCTTTAATCTCTCCTAGCAACTATTAATCGTGGGCTAATAATTAACCCGAGTTTACCCTTGGGTTTTATTTAATCAAGATACAATTGTTAATTAAACCTAACCACCTAATAACCTAGGATACAATCTCTAGATTTAATTAGGTGGTAGCATTACGAATTAGGAAAACCGATTAATCAAGATGCAACCGCAGCTCTCCACCCTTGCGTTATTCTCCCTTGGTTATGCTTCGATGTGTCTGTTCCACTTAAGTTTTGCTCTATGCATATTTATTGCTTGCTGATTTTCTTCTTGTATTTCTTCCACTATAGCGTTGATAGGACCATTAAAGGTCACCCACCAACTTAAAACCTTGCTCCTCTCTTTTATGTTGCGTCCTTATTTTCTCTTTTCTATAACGCCGACATACACACCTTTGTAGCTTCCCACTGTTTCCTCTGCGTGTTGCGTCCTTTGGCAATTTAATTTCCTTTATTGCTGCCTCAAAAATGACGCCACCTTGCTCTCCACCTGTTGCGTGATTGTTCCTCTGTTGTGCCACACTATCTTCTTCTCCTGTGGCCTGTTTATTTTCTGTATTTGTTGTCCGACACTGTATATGATTGGATAATTAAAATGCCACTTCATTAAAACCTCTCTTGATTTATTGCGTGTCTACTGTGCTCTCCTCTATTAATTCCTTGCTTCCTCCTGCGTTCAGAATTTAATTTGCTGTCCCTTTAGGTCATTTATGTATTTTGACAAATAAAAATGCCACTCTCAATCCTCTTGTGCACTGCGTTTTGTTGCCTCCCTGTATATGTTGTTGTAGTTAATTTATCAGATCATTAAAAATGTCTCCACCTTTAATGCTCATTTGATTAGACAATTAAAATGTCTCTTACTTCCAATTCTCTCCAACCTAGTAGTCAACACAAATTGAAGACAAATTAAGTAATTTATCATGAGAATAGGATTGAAATTACATGGAAATACATAAGAAAATAGAAGATAATTCAATCCTGTCAAATACCCCCGCACTTGGTCTTTGATCGTCCTCGGGCAAAATATCCAAATTAAGCTTAAAGACCCGAAACATTTACTCAATTCTAATATTTTACAAGACAATATAATCATAACCAAAGATAAGTGATTTTCAAAAATCATAGGAAGAAATCATCATTCCAAGCTTTTACTCATAATCAATCAACAAGCATCACCTTCGAAAACTAAGCAATCTAATGGTAGACTCGAAAAGTGTGTTTAACTAAAATATATCCACGGGTGCACTCAACACCATTCATGATCATAACAATCCATAATTTTGCATATCGTTTCATTTCTCCACCACTAATTTCCACATGCAAAATCATGAATCAAAGGACTTTTTAAGGTTGTAATGTGGGTAAGGATAAGGTGAGGTATATTTAGGTTAAGTAGCATGAAAGCCATCAAAGCTAGTGAAACAAAAGTAACACTCAATCAAAAACTGGGTACCGTCAGCTATGACAAATGCAACATTTCTATTTCACAACCCCATTCAGCTCTCACACATAAACCACATGAAGCATATACCAATCCGAAGGAATCACTTATACAATTTATCTCAATGAAATCACCAAAGTGAACCTTTCAAGCAAACCTTTACCTCATATTCAACATACTCAAATAACTCAACCATTACAACTCTAGGAAGACGCATGAATCATAAACAACTTTTAAACACATAAGCAATTCTTCCTTGATAATTTTTTTAAAAAATAAATTTTCTTCTTTTTCTTTTTCTTTTCTTTTTTTTCTTCTTTTTTTCTCTTTTTTTCAATTTTTTCCATTTTCTTTTCTTTTCCTTTTTATATTTTTTTCTTTTGTAAAAATTAAAATAGACTACATCAACATGGGAATTTCAATCATAAGATATAAAATAACATCCCAAGATTATAACCAACCCTCGCATATGTACACCCCCACACTTAGAATTTTGCATATCCACAAACTCAACAATTACAAATATTCCACTAGCTTTTTGACTTGGGTAGGACATTTGGTTAAGTTTAAAAGCATAAAATGTGGGTTATACAAAAAGAAAGCCTAAAGCTCAAAGGGGTTTATCAAAGAAAAAATCATGTCAATAGGATAGGTTATTTGGCCAATGTAGTTTATAAAAAAACAAAGAATGCCTAATCATATCCATGTTAATGCATGTGATAAAGATGTGGTCTCGAATAAAAATTCAACGCAAAATCAGGACGTACATATCATGAAGATCACACATTATCAAAAGGCAATGAGATTGATATGGATGTGTCAGTCAATTAAGGCTCAAAATCTCACCGGCTTTGTCTACCATTAGTCACAACTCTTTTAAAGATAATGCATATCGACCAATCACAAAAGCAAAAGTACATGTTAAAGTTGCTATGAAATTATCTAGTCAATCCACACTCTAACCATGATTATATAATCCCAGAAGTAATAGAAAATGAGAAAATTTTTGTTTCATTTGTTTTATTCTTTCTCTCGTTTTGATTGAAAACTTAAAAACAAGTAAAACAAACAAATTCAAAAACACACATGCATATAAAAAGTAATGTGGAAAAGCAAAGGAAAAGAAATTTACTTCCCTTGGGTTGCCTCCTAAGAAGCGCCTTTGTTTAGGGTTGCTGGCTCGACTCCTTTTTCTCCTCACGTGACAAAATTGTGATCTTAGGGTGTCACATACGGCTCCTCCATGTGAGGTAGTTCCAGATAGGGTCTTAGTTGATTATCATCCTTATTCAGCACCTTCTCTATCCTCATATGCTCAATCTTGACTGAGTCCATACACTTCGAAAATATTTCAAATGTCTCTTCACCATTTTCTTCATCATTCAATTCGTCCAATCTGTAATGTAAAGGTAAAGAGTTAGTCTCAAAAATAATGATGGACTCAGTACTTACCTCCGAGCTAAATGATATGTCCTTTGCGGCTTCGAGCTCCTTCTTGACTTCTTCAACACAAACAATTCGTTGAGGTTTGACCTCAAAATTCTCAAGCTCCTCATCACTTTGCAAATTTTCCGC
>JAOTAX010000009.1:14515583-14542026 GCA_025629825.1 Erythroxylum guanchezii | reverse complement strand
CTTTCAAGGACTTGCTTCACATTCTTTGTTTAAGAAAATAAAGTCTGTCAACATTTTCATACTTATCACAAAAATGATAGACCATGATGTATGAGTGATGATTATATATAAATCCATTACTTGTTGCGTATGCATAATAAGGAAACTTTATTTGGACATTAGAGGTGTTGAATGATTTCTTAGGGTAGTGAAACGAGTTATCATGATTATAGATATGATGTCTACTTTGAATGAAAGCTTGATGTATGATTCTTTAAGGCGTAGAAAGGAGCAAATAAGTTTGCGTATCATCATAAAAGTTATGCCTAGTACTAGTAGATGTGGAATGTGATGCATATGATTAGATGTGGGTGCTCCATACTCATTTGTCACATTAGATAATGATTCTTTACTATGCAAATATTTTTCCTTAACAATTGTGTTTTTAGAATTTCCTTCACTTACTCTTTTAGTTATTTTATTTATTTATTTCATATTTTTTCAATTGCTTGTTTGCTTTATTTACTTATTCGTTCTCTTTCTTGTTTGCTTCTTTACTTAATTTTATCATTATTATTATTTTATTTATATAGTTATTTGTTTATGTATTTGGATATTATTTTCTTTTAACCACTTTTAGAAACCTTTTTTTTCTATTGGTTTATCAAAAACAATCTCTCTACTAGTTAAGTGTAAGGCTTCATACTTCTAGACTTTCCCAGATCTTACATCTCAGTAGGATCCTATTAAGACGTTGTTGTAGAATTGCCTTCACTTCTATAGTTATATATTCATAAACCATAAGGAGCTAAAATAGTTTTACAGTCCATACATACTAAATATGAATCTTTACACACCATGTCTTTGCTAAAGTTTTAGGCACATTTTTTGTCACCATCATACTTCTTGTAGTAAAACCTTACCCACAACTACTTTTTAGGAATTGGACAATTAAATATAGTAGGTAAAGTGTTTGATGGATTTGAAAATATTGTGTATATTAAGCATAATGCCAAGCAATTAGTTTGCTGGATCATTACGTTTTTCAAATACAAACAAGGAACCCAAGGGATGAGAAGCTATAAATAAACTTTTTTTAATCTGTATGGCATTCCAAAAGACCCAAGTAGTTGAGACTATAACATGAATTTCAAAGTTCAAAATGCCACTAGTAATTCAAATGCAATGCAAGGCCATACCAAGTTTATCTACAAATAATTAAGACTTAAGATTTCACAAACACCCAAACAAGCTCTCATTCACAAATCTAATGGTCCAATTAAATAGTCCTCTTTAGATTCGTATAGAAAAAAAACCCTACAATCAAAGACGAAGCCAGAAATTTAAGATAAGAGGATCTAAATATTTAATTTTTTTAAATTTTAGAGGCCCCAATATATCACTGACTCCCAAATAACTTCATCCTTATATATACATATTTATATATAATATATTTTTTTAAATTTTAAAAAGTTAAGTGCATCACTGAACCCACCGAGCTATGTCTATGCTTACAATGGATTTGACGATTGTGACGACGATGGAGCTAGTAGCAAAACTGGCAATGGAGCTAGCATGAGCTGACAGGGCGAGAGTGACAACCTGGTATGGCTATGACGGCGACGAGTTATAAGAATTGAGAGGCTGACACTGAGCCAAAGATGACAATGTTACGAGTCTTATGAGTTGTGACTTGTATTGTGAGAGTGAGACAGTGAAGACTAGGAAACAAAGAGGGAAAGAGAGGCAGGCCTAGAATTAGGAAAAATTAGGTTTTTAACTTTATTTTTTTTTTGACATTAAGGTTTTTAGTTTAAAACTTTTTTTCTGGTACCAAATAATATTCAAAATGCCGATGTAATACAAATTGAAATTTGGTACGAAATAATATTCAAAATACCGATGTAATACCAATTGAAATTGTAAATTTAAAACAAATGGTATTACATTGAATTTAAATACTATTCGATACTTGATAAAAATGTCAGTATTGACTGATATTGTGATCTAATACATTATTATATATTATAATACTGTTTTTTATCAGTATAATACGGTAATCGATATGTTGTTAATTAGCATGATCTTATACTAACATTTTGAAAAATTATTTAAAATAAATTTAGATTTTATCATATGAGTCTAAATATTAATAAGATCATCGAAAATGATATTTAAAATTAACTAGAATACTATTTTTATTATAATAAAATATTAAATATGATGACATCATTTTTTTCATTTAAATCAAAAAATAACATGACACGTAGCACAATCTCAAGCTTTTAATATTTATATTAATTTTTAATGACTTTTTTTACAATTAAATGATAATAATAATAAGAAGAAGAATATTTAAGATTATAAATTATAAAATTTCGAACTTGTAGAATTAACTTGCAAAAGCATTAACCATGTAGTACTTGACTTTTTGTTATAAGCTAAAATATGATCAACTGCATTGGATTTCATAATTTCATTCAAGTTCTCATCTTTAACATTCCTGACTAGTTCAAGCGATAAGGAATAAAATAATCAACGGGTTTTGAAATTAGTTCCTCTTATTTTTGGGGCTTAGGTTCCTGGCCTTTGCAGTACATGAGCGTTAATAGCTAACCCATCTTTCCAAGAATCTCATTTTGTTATGGACCCTTTTGGTTAGGCTCTCTGCCCATTCTATCTTGCGGTACTTTTGCGGGGTTCGATACCCGTCTGGTAATGGGCTCGTATTGGTCGGCCTTATTCCTCCATTTTTCAACTCCGGATTTCCTACTGGACTTTTGCGTGGTGTAAATTACTTGAATAGAAGAAACACTTGACTACCAGAAGAACTGAGAATACCCTAGAAAGAGAAGTATTAGGCAGACTACGACTGAAATTAATTCAGAGATGGCCTAGCATCATGAATCCTCCTAATTAATTGGGAAAATCAACTTTCCATTACGTAGGAGGACGATGCACAGGAAATGAAAACAAGACAATTCGTTAATATGAACTTCTTCATCGATGTACTCTCTTCTTATTTTAATTGATTTTTAGCTTTTCCTATAAAGAAAAAAAGAGAAGAGGAGAGTCAAAGTGTTAATTACTTGTTGTTTTATGTTAAAATAAAATAAAAGAGAGTGGGTCATATCTCAATAACAGAATAAAATCTGTTAATTAGGAATTACATTAAATTAAATGTGACATCGGGTGAAGAATGAACTCAAAAGGTTGGTGCATGTTAATATGGCTTGATGATGAATCCGTGGAGCAGCTAATGCCAAACAATTGAATTGGGAGTTGGGACCATAAGTTCCCGCCCACTTTGAAGCCAAGAAGAGTGAAAGTCATAGCTTTGTGAGTAGGGTCAGCCTGATTCAATCGGCGATAGCCTGATAGGCAACCCTGTTAAAGTGGGAATGGGTCAGAATCGATGCCTCTGTAGAAGATCCACGAGCATATGTTTATGTTTGGACCACTACCCACCGTATGAGGCTCAGACCATCATCACCTGCCTGTCACAGTGCGTCTATAGACGATCCACATCTACTCCAACACATGGTGGGTCAACCGAAATGGGTAACTGCAAAGAAAATCAACGAAGCAGTTGCCAGTGTTTTCCATACGTACTAAGGACAACCGATATCAAGCATCTTCATAGCAACCAAGAAACAGGAGAGAAGTGGTGGATAATAGCTTCACAGGTTAGGGAAAGGGCATGCTTTCAGGAATCACGATCATGGATAATGCTTGTTTTTGTCGTGTTTTGCTTTTTGGAAAGGTCGTGTGAATGTGATAACCTTTATTTTTGCCGATCCTTCTCTTTCTTTCACTCTTTATTTATTTTGGTCATCTGATCCTCTCGTCTCTCTTTTACTTGAGATAAAGGAGGAGATGGAAAGGCATTTTGATAAGTAAGTCCATGGACGACTTTTCTATTGTTGGACGACTAGCACTTATATTTGTGACATTTATCTCTCCTCGAATCCTTATGATCACGACTTGTCCCTACTAAAATTACTGCTCTAGCTAGGAATTTACAAAAACATTTTTACTTTCACACTAAATTCAATAATATATATAATTGTCACAAATATAAGTGCTAGTCGTCCGATAATAGAATATGTGTATGTGTACATATATATATATATATATATATATGCAAATCATATTTAACGTATCATTACAAGTTATATTGTGAATTATCACTATCACAATAATTTTGAATAATAACATTATTATTATTCATGAGAACATTTACAAAATTATGATAAATCGCATTATTTTACTTATAATTATAATTTCAATCAATATTTTAAAATTTTGCTTATGCATACAAGGTTTTCATAGTAATTGTTGGGGCACTATGTTATGTCATTTATGACCCTAACGAAGTCTTGTTTTTGTCCATTTATTGTGCGTGAAATTAAAGTTGGTCAAAATGTGGCTTTCAACCACAAACTATATACTTATATTAATATATATCACTATCATAATTAAATAGATTCTCACGTCTATTATCAATGTCTATGGTGCTTTAGTTGATATTATGACCTTGATACAGGTTATTAGTTCGGCTGCAAGATGATAGGGGTGTCTTTTTCAGTCAATCAAATTCAATATATTTATGGTAAAAATCGAATCTGTCTTTAACATGATCAGCAAAATCACTTTATTACCAGTCCAAACTCATTATTATAATAACTATTTACTTGTCAGTTACCTGCAGGGACACGAGAGCGATTATAGGATACTGCCTCGCTCCTTGCGTTTTGCAGGTTTGTATTCTTGGTGATATAAGCCTCGTGGAATTGAAATGCCCTTGAAGGGAAAGAGGCGGTTATTTGTGCTCTAACTTGGCCTGTATTCGTTATGTTAGGTCAGTCAACTTTAAGGAAGACGTGTGTTAATTTGCACTCACATGGTATCAGATTCTTAAGTAACGGTTCGAGGATGATTATGATCTGTACGCGTTCCTTTCTCAAAAGATCATGCGCTCTTTCCCAACTTCTTCAAGTTATCCACTAGTAATCATCCTGCATTTGGATTCGCATATATAGTCTTTCATAATGCACTCTCACCACCTAGTCTTTTGCATCTAAAACTCTTCATTTACTTGTCGCTATGCTATTTGGATCTTTTCCTTGGCTATATTTCTCCTAAATTTCATTCTATTCTGATCCTTTTGCATTCTGTTCCATGAACCTGACAAGAAATAGTAGTCTTTCTCGTAAATGAATGCAATGCCATTGTTTATAGTTGTAAGTTGCGATGCAAATAACAGTATACCCACATTCTAAAGGGTCCGGCTCACTCAATTATAGAGCTACTGGTTCTTTTAAGAACAGTGAAGGTGTTCAATCACACTATAGGCACTCAAAACAATAATTCAGGTCAAATGACGTTGGCGCCTGGTATTGGTAGAGTTCCAAGCAGACCATTGGTCAATGCAGATACGTTCGCTATAGCCACCGACTACTCGTGCTCTGAAATTGTCCTTGGGATCCAAGAACCTACTAATGATACCTTCCAAGTCCCTAAACACGTTGTAAAATGGCAACCAATAATGTAGACAGAAATTTAAGTCAACGGAAACTAGCCATTCAAATCCAAATGGATAATCCTGCTATAGATCAACCAATCAAACATCTTCCTATAAATAAGTGTACGTTGTGAAGTAGAATGGTTTTGGTCTCTATTCCTAAAAATGGGCACAAATGAATTATGGAGACAATGAAACATCCCATGGCGATGGGACGCTCACTCTTACTATTCATCTAAAGTGATGCTTAGCGTCACTATTCACACTGAATAATTATAAGATGCAGAAGATATTATCTTTGTACTGTTAGAATTTTTAATATAGAGAGTGTAAAGTTCACTAGTAAGAATTGAGCTTGTGTCAACCATTGTCAAAATGACTAGAATTAATCATTTGGATAGTTAACCCTTACCATTTATCAACTATTTAATATTTTTATGTTTAGTCAATATGAGATACTTTAACACTCTCCCTCAAGTACAACTGGGACTGGATATCTAGTTATCACCTGAAATAAATGCAGTAATAACCAGACCAGGCTGCTGAGACTGGACATCCAGACGAACAACCAAAAAATTAATAATCTGGATCAAATCTGCTCTGATACTATATTAGAATTTTTAATATGGGTAGATTATAGAGTCCACTAATAAGAATTAGGCTTGGGTCAACAATTGTCAAAATGACTATAATTAATCATTTGGATAGTTGACCCTTACCACTTATAAATCCTTTAACATTTTTATATTTAGTCAATATAGAATACTCTAACAATGTCAAAAATCCCACATCAGACAAGTGTGAATGCATTCAGTCATTTATAATTGTGTGCAAACTTCCCCTCTTAAACTAGCTTTTGGGGGTGAGTTAGGCCTTTTAACATGGTATCAGAGCTCGTTTGTCTCGATAGATTGAGGTGGTGTCCGATTCTGACCCTTTACCCAACATACCCAACAGATGTCCAGTACTGCTTTGGGCTGAGGGGGTGTGTCAAGAATCTCACATCGGACAAGTGTGAATGCATTCAGCCATTTATAGTTGTGTGCAAACCTCCCCTCTCAAGCTAACTTTTGGGGGTGAGTTAAGCCTTTCAACATGTACTACTAGAGTCAACAGTCAACACCGTAAATCTTTTCACATTATTTATGCTACTATTTTTGTCCTCTTAAAAAAGAAATTAAAGTCAAGGTGCACGATTGTAATCTGCATGAAATTGATATTACATATAAGTGAATTACAATTAATGTGAACTGTATGAAATTAATGCCTCTATTATGGGATATGGTCTATTATTACTGTGGATAGGATACATTGCAACAAATTTTCATCAAATTAAAATTATAATTTTAGGTATCATACAGTAAAACCTTGATAAATGAATATTGTTGGGACCTAAAAAATTATTATCTTATACGGAGTTATTAATTTATCGATAAATAAAAATTTTATTAATTTATCGATAAATTAATATTTATTAATTTATAGAATAATTTTTATTTTGTACATTATATTTGTCAAATTAAACAATTAATTTTTTTCCGTAACTAAAAAAGAAAATAAATAAACAATTAATTAACGATGGTGCATTATATCTAAGTTTATTAATCTTGTCAAAAATAAGTTTATTAATCTTAGGTAAGCATGATTCAAAATAGAGTACATATAGGTACATTAAAATATGAAGTGTTGTGAATTGTTTCAATACACAATACTGTATAGAGTTTGTAAATAGATACATGTACTTTAATGATGCACTCATATTCTCTTATCTTTTTATACTTAGTACAATAATGCCATGAATGTAGAGCAAATTCTGAATTATCTTAGAAAAAATGAAGCTTTAATGGAATCGCCTACAGACGAAGAAATTATTTAAGGAGTAATGGGTATGGAAGATGATGACAATCAAGACCCAGATGATAATAACGTTATACCACATGTTTCTCCAAAAGAAGCTTTTCTTGCTGTAGAGACTTTAAAAAATTACTTGCTTTAAAATGAGAAGAATGTGTCGAATGTAGTTTATGCCTTCCAAAAAGTTAAAGATGAAACTGAATTTAGCTTACATGAAAAGAAGAATCAATTGACTATAGATACATATTTTAGGAAAGCATAAAATTTGAAATAAAAATTATTTAGGAAGTGCTTTATTTTATGAATTATATATGTAATTTTTATACTTATTTAATGAATTATTGTTTTATATTTTCAGTGGGCCTCAAGGATTTTTTTAAAACTATTATCTTATGCATTTAGCGAGGTTATTATTTTATCCCATTGGCCCAAGTCGGGACCGAAGGAAATTATTATTTAATCGAGATTATTAATTTATCGAATATTCATTTATCGAGGTTTTTATTTAGTGAAAATTAAATTATTCAAAACTGAAATTCTTTTATTCCATTTTAAGAATAGAAATTATGTTAATATAAATTATGTCAAATTTCTTTAAATTGAAACTAAACCTTTAATTTAGTGGGACTGACAAAGCATAAAACTATATTTGATAATCTAAATATTATTTTTAAGTTCCTCAAGCTTATGCTAAAAAATTAAAATGAAAAGGTGTAGTTACTGTAATAAATAAACTTTTCATTTTGTTAAACATGAAATATATAATTGATTATTTCCTTCTAATTTATTGACGACAATGAAGCTATTATTAGTGTTATGGAATATCGAAGGAAATATGCTATGTTGAAGTGTATGACCGTCATAACCTGCAGTATGTGATTTATTGTGTTGAAGTAAATTATAAAGATGTTATTTATGCGCGCTTAATGTTTACACTATTAAAATAAAATTTGAAGTGACAGGTCAAGTGAAAGAATGTTAGAATGTGGACAGATTAATAACCATATTCTACATATATTAATATCACTATTAATATAATTGAAGAGTTATATTTGGTCTATATTTCCTATTTAATAGTGGAATAAATCTCAATCATTTAATCTGGTCACTTAATAGATGTATCATATTAAAAGTCATAGATATATAAATTGGTTATTTCTCTACTAATTAAAATAACAAATTATTTTCCATCAAGTATCTGTAACTAAGAGTCAAGAGAAAGAAACTGATTTAACTAAGAACGTGGTGTAGTTTCTCAATCTCTTTTCAATAATGACATCTTCAATGTCAGGTATGCAATATTACACGTTGATGGTTTGTAACAATTGTTTATTCAAGATCATAAAGTTATAAATGTCAATTTTGATTTATGTCATAACTATTAAGATTTTCATAAAAATTCAAATAAAATTTCCCTTATGCACTTAGTGTATATAAATTAACTCTATTCATTCACAAAACAACCTTGTTTCAGTGATGGGCATATCGTATATCCCTTATGCACTTACTTTCCATCTTTTAAAAGGAGGACCCCTTTCGTCTCTTTTTTTGGTTTCTGGCAACTACATGAATTTTATGCTTAATCAGATATCATCACTACAATAAAGTAGGGAAAAGTTTACATTTTTCTTGCTATGATTTTAAAACCATAGCTAAAGATTGATATTTGACAACGATTTTATAACTTTTAGCAATGTTTTGGAAAATAGTCTCTAAAAGGTTTACTCTTCGCGACGATTTTGAAAATCGTTACCAAATATCGACATTTAGTTACGATTCTAGAAAAATAGTCAATAAAAGTTAATCTTTTGACTGCGATTTTAAAAATTGTCGCTAAAGGTCAAGCAAAGAAAGAATTTAATGACAAATTTGAAGAAACGTCACCAAATATTTGGCCTTTGGCGACGATTTTTAGAATCGTCACCAAACGCAAATTAAAATGATCGATTAGGGGCAATAAAGGTTAGCGACAATTTATTAAAAGCATAGTGAATTCCAGTATTTATGAACGAAAATGACGATTTATCATTTATGAAACCTAATTTTTGTCTCCTAGCATCCTCCTCTATCACACTTTTGAAACCTCCTCCACTGTCCTCCTCTTTCGCCTTTCCAGCCTCCAGCTCCATAGTCCTCCTCTCTCGTGTTTCTAGGCTCCTCCACCGTCTTGCTCTCTCGCGTTTCTAGCATCCTCGTTGCATTTCTAGCTCCTCCTTGTGTTTTCAGTCTCCTCGTTATGTTCTAATTGTCACCTTCCAGTTGTCGCCTTCCAGTCATCATGTTCCAACCTCCTCCTCATGTTCCAACCTCTCGCCAATATATCATCTTCGCTGCATTTTCAAGTACCCATTTACCATATTGTTTAGGTAATTTAATGAAAATGATTCATTTTCACTAAGTTCTTTCATTTCTTCTCTCTGTTAATTTGGTGAGTTCTTTTTCAATTCCTTCCTCAATTATGTTAAAATTCCAACAACCCAAAAAATTTAGATTCACTTACAACTTAAAATTCATATTAGTGATTGTAGTCCTGGAGCTCTAGAGATGAAGTGCTTTTAAACTGTCATGTTTGCCTTTCTTTATCAAGTTTTATTCTTATTGTTTAAAGTATTCTTAACCTTACTTAAGCTATGGATGCACCCAACGCATACATGTACCAACACTTACTTTTTGTTTTATACTCAGGTTGGATTGTTGAGTGCTTACATGATAAAGAAGTTGTACTTTGGAAAGTACTTAATAGTTTTCTATGAATATTTTGCTAGATTACTTTCCCATTTCATTGCCATCTTTTCTTTCTTAATTGAAAACAAATTAGCTTTATTATGCATAATTTCAGGTGCTCTACCGATTTTGAAGTTACCTTCATGATTTTCATAACTAATGTTTCGTATATGATGGCTGATGTATGAAATTGTTCTTATCGACATGAACAAACCTAGAGTCATTCTAGTTATGTTGTAGTTTTTTTTAATCTTATTATTTATAATTTGTAAAGTAGCCTCTGTATTTATTATTTTATTTGTAAGGATTGTAAAAGTTGTAAATAAAATTTTGTATATGAAGAATATTCTTTTTGTTGGTATAATTTAATGATATTTTATTTTTATATATAATGCTTCAAATTATCAACTATTTTTGTATCATATTTTTGTATAATAAATTAACACAAAAAAATCTAAATATTATATACAATAATATGGATTAAAAATGTCATAAATAATTATAATTAATATGATATAACATCTTGTTAAATTATATACTAAAATTTGGACTATATTTTATAAAACATAGCTAAAAATATTTGGCTACATTTTCAAAAACGTAGTTAAAACTTTTTAATTACGTTTCTAGCTACGTTTTTAGAAACGTAGCTAAAAACAATTAGCTATGTTATTGGAAAAGTACTAACAATTTTTAGCTACTAAACTTAAATGTGGCCAAAATATATTGACGTTATTTTCTTAAAAGGTCGCTAATAGTTTTTCACTATTAAAATAAAGTATAGGCAAAAACCATTAACGACGATTAATGAAAAATGTCACTTATAGTTTTTAGCTACAAGGATTTGACGACGTTTTTGGCGACGAATATAAATCGTCACTAATAACTATTAACGATGATTTTGAGACATTTAGTGACAAAATTTTTCGTAGCCAAATTTTGTTTTTGTTGTAGTGTATCCACTAAATCGTTTACATGTTTTCCAAGATTAATTGGATAGAGTAAGGTTTTCGTGAAAGTTTAATATTAGTAGAAGTTCTAACGACTTTAATATCCCGCGCCGATGTTAAGTGGACGACTCTTTTTACCACGAAAAGGGCAAGTTGAAATGAAGAATGTCTAAACATGAAGTAATTGGCTAATTAAAAGTTTTACGTTTTGTTAAGAAACTGCATTGCTAAATAGGGAAATTGTCATTAAGAAATATCTACGTACGAAAAGGAAGGTTCAGAATTTATTAGGACTCTCTAAAATCCTTGTCTATGGACTTGCATACGACACAAGTGGTTTAGTAGCATAAGAAGTTTAAAACTCTTTTATTGTCAACGTTAAATGTTAGTCTAATATTCCTATCCTTTTTAATATATTAGGGAAAAAAAAAAGTATTTCAAATGAACAAAGCATATTCAGGTAAGGGAAAGAAGAAGAGAAAACAGAAGAACCCACTACCACTGAAAAGAAAAAGCTTGCGTTGGGTAATTCGAGCTACTATGTCCAATAACATACCTATCAATCTAGATAGAGTGTTGAGCTTACATCTACACGACATTCTACTTGGAACTTTAATCTCTCCGGATCAGGTACCATGTTGCAAATATACATGATACAAGGAATTTTCTGATAGCATCAGTTGAGTCAATGATGGCCATCAATTGAGTCAGCGTCATGGTAAAGTTGCTTATTGATTACGTAGAGAACAGATTCAAGGAAGCAGGAGGGGCTGCCACCACAGGCGTGTGGAGAACTGAAATTACGATTAGACCAATTCAGACAACTATTAGTAATAGGTTTATGTTCATGTCAACATTCTGCTTCTTCATTCAACTTCCATTATATTGATTGGTAGGACTCACCTAGCCCTTAAGTTGGACGTAACCCGGTAGCAAAATATAGCCCCACAAAACGACAAGCTCAAGTCGACTTTACTATGGCTCCTACCAAGTTGATTTTCAGGTCTGGAAGAGGCGTCATTTCTGCTTCGACAGAAAAGAAAATAAGAGAATAAAGCATCAATATGTTGTCAAACTTGAATAGAATATTAGGGAAGCTAGCAAGTACAGTATGAAATGTTCTTAGAATTACCAGATATTATGCACCCCTCAGAATGCACATATCAGAAGGTGAGAATACCTTGGGCAAACCCATGGTCAAAGGAGTTGAAGCAACAGCCAGCCCCTTTATACTTCAGTTGAGGAAAAATAAGTTTAGGAAGAAACGTACAACCGGGTGAGTTTTTGGTATTTATTTAAAAAACATAATATTGTCAGTTTGTGACCCGATAAATATAAATTATATACAAAGGACTCATCTTACTCCTAAATGGAGATTAATGAGAAAGTTACTATCAACTATATAATATATTTCTTTCATTTTTCATGTTGGTTAGGTTGAAATGAGGTAAAACTCTTCGTAACCTTCTAGTTCAATTTAAGGAATCTCATTGTCAGGCCTTCATATCAATGATAGAGAGGATCTAGTTAAGTCCTGCTTAAACTTACAATCTGGCTACCCCTCTTTTATAATAAAACAAGAAAACCAAAGCCTTGTGAAAATGAAATTCAGGAATTTATATATAGAAACTTACCTGGATGATTCGAGGCCAATGGGAAGACCCACACCAGCAATACTAAAAGTCAACTCCATAAGATAATAACACTTAACTACAAGAATGTTCCGTGTGAGGTTAAATTTTTAGAAATCCTGTTTTTGGTTTTCACCCAAATATCAGTTTTAAAATTTGAGAAAAGAGATATTTCTTACGAACTAACCTCATATTCTACAATTTTTCACCATCCATCATTCTAATGTTCTCATAATTAATGCCCACTAGTTTTTGTATTAATATGAACTAGCTAGTCTCTTCTAAAGTTGCATTGTGCTTCATTGGAAACAATGATCAGAAGATTGAGGGCCTTTACCATGAACATGCGTTAAACACTGATCGTTCAAATGGAGAATCCACAAAGTATCAGAGCCCAAAAAGTAGAAGATATTGTACTTTATAATAATGATATAAGAAAGGGACGTGCTTGTGCTTGTGCTTGTGCTTAGGCAGGCGTGCCTGCGGAGAGTCAACACCGACCCATAAACGAGGAACTAAGTCCAAATAAGAATGTATTTATATCAAGAAAAATGGACAAGGAAATACGTAAATGAATAAAACCAACGTGATGATTGATGCACGTTTATCAGGAAAGAAAAAAAGAAACATAGCGGTCTGGGACTGTTGAGATAGTGCTTCGTCAGCGCAATACTGATTTGAGTTTAGGTAGCAGGAGCTCAACTTTGTTGTATTGAGTTCCGACCGTTTCAAATTGTAGGTAAAATGGAAAGCATCCGACTCCGAAAGTGGAAAAAGAATACAAAATTAAGTGTTTTTTTTACTACATTTTATTCTGTCATTATATATATTAAGCACATTTTTTCAATAAATTTAGCATATTTTTTCAGTTTTATTATACCATTCATCTTAATAAACTTCAAATTAGATGTAGCTTACGAGTGAATGACAAAATTATATGTTACATGATACATTAAATACTCATATAATTTAAACACATAAATGTATTCAAATAACAATCATAGTAACAATACGCGTATATTGTTGTTTTTCTTTTAAGTGAAACAACAATACTTAAAAGGAACATACATCGAAGCTTAGTATTATATTCACATAATTGATAATTATATATACTCTAATTCGAAATACTTGTTATCTTTTAATAAAATATACTAATTAATTACGATTATGTTCATCGATATAAAATATACTAATCAATCTTTGGACAATTCTTAAATATTTTATCAGCAATGAATTCTAGTATACCTATTAAATATATCATTATATTATTTCAATCATAAGATTTATTTATTAAACCAAATAAATTATACAATTATCATTCAACATGGTTTAACAGTAATTAATTATTAATCTAAAATAGCCGCATAATAAAAATATAAATTGTTTATTATGCAACTATAAATTTAATGGAAAAAATAATACAATAAGATTTGATGATCTTTGTACTTTAGATATGTTCATCACTTTATTCATCAAAGTCAGACTACGATTTAATATGCAAAACAATCCGTGCAAATAATGACATATACATACCAGAAAAGGACAAAAGTTTCATTGAAAGGTTATCACAACTCAAAAAACAAACCAGAAGTACCACTTCCTTTTCATATGAATTATCATGGTGTTCAATTAATATAAGTACACACGACCAATTAATTCATGAAATTATGTGTAATGTGGCCTTGATCCATAATGGGTCAAAATTTAACACACGATAAAAACAGTATCTTATAAACTTATGACTCACTGAAAACATAATACTATAAATAATCGTTTCAATTTGTCGTTGAAAAATCAATCGTCTCAAAATTTTATTAATCAATCTTTAAAGTGTAAAATTGTAAATTCTTAAAATTAGACTCTAATATCACATGAAAGCATATGAAAGTATTAATTCTACTACACATTAACTTTTAGAATTTAATAATTTTTATGAACATAAATTTATTTAAGAAATTAAACCTCAATCTATGATGAATATTGATAATCTTAAAATTTTTTATTTTAATAGAATTCTCATAAAAATTGTTTTATTTATTTCTCTGTCTTAATTTTAATTTTTTTACTTAAAATTTTTAGAATGGATTATACTATGTTTTCTATAAGCAAAGAGGAGAGAGAGACAAACCAAGTTAAACAAAATTTTTTTAATTATGCTTCTTTTGTTTCATGCTCCAATAACTTAAAAAATAAAATAAATGTTTTATTGAAAAATTATTTTCTAATAATTTCCTTCATATAATTTATAGAATTTAACTACTTAAACAATTAAATTACAAAATATAGGTTACTTAAGAAAAATATTTAACAAGAACAACTATAATCTATTACTGATAGAATCTTTAATATCGCTGATTAAACTGTGGACTAATACAACAACAACAATTTAGCAAAAATGTTGTTAAATGCGAAAGCTGAAGAGGTTTAATAGTACGCAGCCTTACCCTTAATTAGTAAAGAAACTATTTCCAAATGACTACATAAAGAGAATGCGTGGACTAATCAACATATGAAATTATTGCTTTAAGGATAATGTTTTTTTTAATTAATAAGTTAATCATATAAACATATCTAGTTGTTGGTTTAGATGTTGCTTTTTATATCAACATCTTGCTTAATCTAATGCATTAATAAGGACAATTTTATATCAGGGTAGGTCTCGAGATTATCAATCAATACGATTATTTTGATAGCCTACATATTGTTATTTTTTTAAAAGACAAAATTTAATTAATAAAGAATAATGTTACAACTTAACAGATGACTAAGGGTATATACCCTTTAGGATTCAATACAATAGAGAGACGCTACCAAATTCAGAGATAAAGTAAAAGTACAAAACACAGGACGTTCAAACAAGGAAAGTTAGTGAACAGGTGGTGTGTGGTTCTACAATATAAGGAGTTCATTGACGCCTCTGATTGTTCCAGCGATTAGCGTTTTTATAGATTGACTTGTGGCTTTAAGCCTTTCCGAGTTCCTTTCCTTCCAAATGGACTGTACTGTAAGTCCCATAGCAATGATATATGTCTCACGTTCAGCTTTTGAAAGCGATGTGTTAGAATTTACAATGGGCCTACGGGCCCACACGAGAAAGAAAGCTAGACTACATACAAGCCCAAGTGAGGTTCCATCCTAAAACCAATTGGTGATAGGTGGAGTAGCCCACTAAACTTATATGTTGGTCCTCTTTCCTCTCTTTCTTCAATGTGGGACAAACTCCCACTCTTATATTTCAATACACCCCCCTCACGTGTGGGTCTAACACGTGACATAATCTATCATTTCGAGATGTTAACAACTAACATAAGAGCAACCCGCTCTGATACCATGTTAGAATTTACAATGGGCCTACGGGCCCACACGAGAAAGAAAGCTAGACTACATACAAGCCCAAGTGAGGTTCCATCCTAAAACCAATTGGTGATAGGTGGAGTAGCCCACTAAACTTATATGTTGGTCCTCTTTCCTCTCTTTCTTCAATGTGGAACAAACTCCCACCCTTATATTTCAACACGATGAATGTGTCGTCAGCCAATGGATGATATTGGATAGTGAGGTTTCTGAAATATCCCAACCATAGAAGGACTTGACCTGTTCCCAAACCCGATGAGTCGTCGAATAGAAGAATAAGAGGTGGTCCCTTGATTCTTCATGTGTTAAATAGAGGGGACAAAATCTATTTATATCTATGAAGGATAGACGACTTGCAATGCTAAGTTTGTTTTTCATTGTTAGCCAAAGGAGGAAGGAGACCTTGGGAGGGAGGCTTTTGTGCCAGACGATGCTATGCCAGAAGACCCTAACAGTCTTCACCTGAAGCAGTTCAATGGTACACTTGTTTGTTAATTGGTGTATCGGTTGATTCCTCCATAAAAGTAGATTAGAGCTAGGTGAAGGAGGATAATGGGGCTGCAGATAGTTAAGGTAATCAAGGAAATTCTAGGAGAGCCTCCTTATGAAGAAGCTAAGCTTGGTGGAGTTAGGAAAAGGTAAAAGGATAGGATCAATTTTTTGAAGGTGGAAAATGGAGCCATGACCAAACCAAAACGAAATTTTGGCGTCATTTCCAATTTTGCAGCAAACATCATCCTAAATCGAATTCTTAAAAAGTATCAGCTAGTTCAAAAAATAAGAACGAGAAGGAGACACATTGACTTCCAAATATACCTGCCCTTGAGGAAGTACAAATGGATCCAGCAACCCATATCGATTGTTTATCCTTGAGGATCTACCATAGTCTCTTAAGAAGAAGAGTGTGGTTCGTGAGCTTTAACGGGGTGATTTTTAAACCCCCTTTTGCCTTTGGAACATATAAGTCTGCCCATTTTACCTTAGCAATCCCTCTAGCTCCATTAGAGTGGTTCCATAGGAAGTTCCTAAATAACCACTTAATTGTTTTGATAACATTCTTGGAAAGGAAGACATGGGAACTCTAGTATATGTGAAGAGAGTTGAGGATGGTTTTGAAAAGTTGGAGTTTCCCCACATAAGAAAGAGCTTTGTTAACCCAAGAGTGTAATTTTTTCTGGATTCTTTCAATAGGAGGGAGACATTTATAAAAACGTAGTCTCTTAGTTGATACGGGCAGTCCCAAAATAGCAATGGGGGGTTTGCATCATCATAACTATGGCCGAAGCTATAATCGATTCCTGTTAAGAAGTGGTTTGAAGGCAATCACCTTTAGCACTTATTGTACAAATCATTTTATGATTAATAAAGGCATTTTTCATTATTTCGATGTTCATACGTTTATATATTTGATGTTAATCTTAAATTGATTTAATGAAGTCCTTGATACAAAACATAGCATGGAGGAAATCATGATGAGATCATGATAATGACATTCCTATCATATGTAATTATGTTAGTATCTAAACTTTCCCTAGTCATAGGATTAATGAGATGGATATCATTAATTCGGATCGACTTGCGCATGTTATACTCCTTGATTAGATCAAACAGTAGATCTCATAAGATGTAGATATGAGTTGTTTAGAGTTAACATATAGATGCTTACTATGAGTAGTAAGTATATTGAATTGACCTACTATGAGACAATCATATGGATATTCTATTCCAATGTCAATAATAGTCTCATCATAAAAATGGTGCAAGTATCCTTTGACCTGAAGTGTTTAAGGATATTTCGGATACTGATCATGTGCTTTGACTCCATTCATCGGTGCCTTTTGGGATTACTTATAGGGTGGTGATTGGGTACAGCTTGAGGTATTCGGAGGTAATTAAGTAGCCAATAAAAGATTCACCACTTCTGATAAAAGGAGATGATACCCACCGCCTTTTATCGGGGTCATTTCTCGGGAGTCTCTAGCCAGAGTAGATATATGTCGTGAAGAGAGTCTTCAATGAAACATAAAGTAATAAGATCCTCAGGCCAAGATCTAATAACACTCGAACTAGATGTGATGTAGTCAGTCTAGTGGAAGTTGACACTATGACCATACTCTGAACCAAGTGGAGTATAGATGGTGAAAGCATGAATTATATGGCAACATTGCATATGGAAGGGTTCATAGTCAAATCACTGACTTTTTGGTCAATTGGGGGTCATGATATGTTGCTAGATACCGCTCTTGACTTACTTGAATTAAGTGTTAATTTAAGTGGCCAACATAACTAGGAACCTAATGGGTCACACACATAGGAGATCCGAAGGATGAGTAAAATGGTATTGAATAGTGATTCAAGATATGGAGACTGTTTTGGGATTGTATCGCGAAGTGATCGTGGTAGAAAACGTTGCATGGAATGGATTAGAAACAAGTGTTGTTGGCTTCTATTAATGCATGCTATTCATGGTCATTAACTTCCCATAACTTCCATTAATGCATGCTATTCATAGTCATTAACTTCCCATAACTTCCATTAATGCATGTTATTCATGACCATTAACTTCTCATAACTTTCCATTAGTGATGGGGGTTATGGAAGGCCAAATGGTGTAGAAAATTGAGATAATTTTTGTGCATCTTATGTAAAACACATTAAAAAAAGAAAAAGAAAGGTTCTTGTTCTTACACAGACACACTTTTTCTCTCTAACTCTCTCAAGAGTTTTTGTCTTTGCTAGCACAAAGAAAGAATTCTAGCCATCTCCTAGTAAGGTTTCATCCATCTATCTTCGTGTAGACTTTCATTAGAGACGGCTTGCATTGATCATTATGGTTTATGACAACCTAACGCGGAGAAGATTAAAGAACTAAGGAGATCGTCAGAAAGGTATGTAAACATCTTACATTTCATGTTTTTGTTTTTTCTATATCTATATGCATGAGTAAATCTAGTTTTGAGGATCAATTTTATTTCTGCTGCATATATTTGATATATATTATGTATGAGATGCATGATCAGAACCTAACAACTCCAAGTGTAGTGCTCCTCGAGATAAGATGAAGTGGCTTTTATGGATATTGATGTGTAAACCAGAGATATTGGCGAACCTCTTCAATGATCTTATATAGGTTCTGATGGAGTCCATGCTCGCTCCACAAAATAGCAAAAGATCATCCACGAAAGAAAGGTGAGTTAAACGAACCTTCTTTGAACGAGAGTGATACTTGAATTTGGGGTTGGCCGCCACTTCCTGAGAGTAATGATAGAGATCAAAGTTTCCATGTACATGATAAATAGGTATGGAGAAAGGGGGTCGCCTTGTCTTAGCCCTTTAGTTATCTGGAAATAACCCAAGGGACTACCATTAATAAGAACCGAGAAGTTACCTGTTGAGATACACTCCTTAAGCTAGTTGATGAATATTGGAGGGAATCCGTGGGCTTTAAGCATTTTTCCATATAAAATTCCAGAGAACACTATCAAAAGCCTTTCGGAAGTGAATTTTAATAGTGCAGTTTGACATCGAGTGGGACCGAGAATAGCCCTTTAAAAGCTCTTGAACTATTAAAATATTGTCCCTAATTTGTCAGTCACACATAAAGGCACTCTGCTTGTCGTTGGTGAGAGAGGAGAGCACATTTTTCAACCTCATGGCAAGAATCTTGGAGATGGCTTTGTAGAGAACATTGGAGCAGGCTATTGGTCTGAAATCACTAAAATCAGAAGGATTAGAGCATTTAGGGATCAAACACAAGAAAGATTTGTTAATCTCTTTGAGTAATCAACCCTTAAATTTTTTTTTAACATCTTTGATAAGTGGACCTGTGACAACCCAAGATTTTTGGTAAAAGTAGGCATTCAGCCCATCTGGTTCAGGGGCCTTCATGGCATCTATATCAAAAATCACATTCTCAATCTCCTTATCCTTAATTGGACGGGTGAGCATAGCAGCATCATCAATAGTGATATGTGTGGATATAATCCTAGAGAGCTCATTAAAGGAGGCTTGGGCTGAGTGTGTCAAGAAATTAGAGAAAAAAAGAATTGCTTCATTCTAGATGTCCTTAAGGTTGTGGATCTGAACTCCTGCCTCGTTTGTGATAGTGTGTATACGACTTTGGTTCCTCCTAGCCATGATAATGTTGAATAAAAACTTTGAGCACTTATCCCCATCTTTTGGCTAGTTGATCCTTGCCCTTTGTTGGAGAAGAGATGAGTGATTCTTAATCGCTGTCATATGTTTCAAGAGGGCCTACTTTTCTCGTTCCTGATTGAGAGGGTCTTGAGGAGAAGAATCATAAATTTGTTGGATAGCAATTAAGTCCACCCGAGCTCCCTGAAGAGCTAAAGTAATGTTAGGACTCTTTAAAGAGTTGAGGGTTTTTAACCCATATTTGATGGCTTTAAGTTTGTGGACACACCTGAATTATTTGGTACCAAAGACCAACTCTCCAACTCCCCCTCGGCAAACCTCTAGAAAATTAGGGTCATTGGCCAAAAAGTTATTAAAATAGAAGGGAAAGGATTGTCGGGTTTGAAGGAATTGGTTGGCAATTTTAATTGGGGTATGGTCTGAAAATAGAGGCTCTTGAAAGTGTGCAAAACTATCAGGGAATTGAGCCAACCAATTGGCATTGACAAAGGCTTTATCTAGCTTCTTCTTGATAAACCATCTATTGCTTTGCTTGTTTGTCCATGTGAAAGTGTAGCTTATCTGTGTCAAGTTAGTAACCCCAAGATGATCTACACAATCCTTGAATTCAGTTGAAAAATTATTGAGATTGCAGTGCCCTTGAGCCTCCGATCTGTATAAGGTAGAGTTAAAGTCTCCACAGATTAACCAAGGAGTGTTTATATAAGAATTAAAATATTCCAGATCGTTCCATAAGGCTCTTCTCTGAAACCTGAAGTTGCTAGCATATATTACATATATGTTGGTCTCCATTTACTACTAAGGAAACCAAATCTGTAGGTGGACAGCTTGGTCTGTTGTGTGAAAGGTGTCAACGCTCATAGCATCTGCATTGTAGCAAACAATTATTCTACCAAAAGCATGCTGAGAGTGATTGGAGAGAAACCTCCATTGAGGTCCTAACATCTTCAGTTTATCCCTATTCTCAGCCCTTATTTTAGTTTCCAAAAGTCCTAAAATTTGAGATTGTTCTTTCATAACAAAATCTCGTAAAGTCGCCTGCTTTGTCAGATAATTTAAACTCTAACATTCCATACAATGACGGACATCAATGTCTATATCTAGAATTTTTCTTCTTGCGTCGTTGGGAGCAACGTCTCTCAACCGTTTGGAATTGATCAGGTGTGGTGGTAACATGGTTAGTGTCAATGGAGTCCACTGTAGCTGTAGGAGATTGGAATCCTATATCCTTACCCGATCCCACAACATTTGGAGAGTTAATGTCATCAAATTAGGGTAAGGGGGCTCACAATCTGTCAGTAGAGGAGAATCCACTGGAGTACTAGGAGAGGAAATGGCATCCTCGTTCTCTAATCCTAGCAGGGAGTAGTTGTTCTTAGGTAGTTGAATGGAACCGCTGGTGTCTCGTATATGTGAAGTGAGAGCAAGATGAGGATTAGATGGATTAATAGTCACCTCTGTAGGTGGTGGAGCCAAGAAAGATACCTTGTGAGTCCTACAAGAATTACTCCCAAGCTCAATGCCATTAGCTGAAAGATGGCTCTCTTCGACCAAAGGAGAATGAACCTCAATTCCAGTTTGCACTTGATTCATCAATTCATGGTAAGTGCCTGTTTGGAAATGTTTTTCGGTGGCTTTCCAGACTTTTCCATGAGATGAAATAGGGAGCTTCTAGTGATAAGAAATTGTAATGCAATCCTTTCTTAGCCTGTTGTCTTCATCAAGCCTCATGATGGGAATTTTATTCGGGAGCTCTTTTGAAAATTCCACGTTAACATAAATTCATACATACCCAATCCTCCTTTTCATGGCTGTATTTTCATCAAAGCACATAGACTTCCCAATAAAGCTAGCAAAGGAGCTAAGCCCTTATATAGTCCAATACTTAAGGGGCACATTGTGGAAGTTTATCCAAAGGGGGGCACTCTGAAATTTTATGGTTTCTAAGTTGAGGCTAGGCTACCATTGTTGTAGGAAAAATGGTTGATTGCCATAATGCCATGGCCCTTCCTCAATAATTTTGTGAGCTTTATATTTGGTAGAAAAATTGAACAAAATGAGGTTATCTTCAGAAAAAAGCACATAATTCAAACTCTTACCTTTCTAATGTCGATTGGTCTAACGATGTATTAGTGGGAAGGGAGGTCTTTGCTTAAAGAAAAAACCAACAAAAATGGCTTCCCAACTCTTAGCTCCCTCCTCAAAGATTCCTATCTCTGGAAAAACAATGAGCTTACCGTCAATCTCCTGGGGTGGTTGGTACATGAGGTTGGTATCAAGGTGGTCACCCACCACCTGCTTCCAGCTTCTTTTGAGAGGCGGAGGGGAGGCTAAACGGTTGGGAATAGCTGGGGGCGAAGGTGGAGCTAAAGCAGGGGAGATGGAGGAGGGTGGGGGAGCGGGTGGTAAAGGAGGAAAATTAGAACTGGTACTGGGTATGGGCATAAACGGAGTTATTTAGGGCCCAGTGCAGATTTAAATATATATATATATATACCCTCTTTTGAAGTGTACCGCGCTGCTACCGTCAATGTGATTTGTGAAAGATTGTATGAAGAGGGGTGTTCTAAAATTTTTCTTTCACATGAAGGTGATTAGACATTAACCCCACAAGGTTTTGAACAAATTTCAAGGACAGACCAGTACCAATAGCGACATGGAGAGCAGTCATGGGATTTTCAGTGATATCGACAATTATTGAATTGAGATCTTCCTTAAAAAAGTTAGAAGTGATGGTCCAATCACCTTTAATGGCAGCTTTGTACAGTGACAAGTAACGATCGACACGAGAAGGTAAGATAAGGCTAGTATGTCTGACTGTCATGTCTGACCTTTTTCTTGACTTTTTGTTCTTTTATCACATCTCACGTCTACTTTTTATATCGACAAGTTTTATAATATTTATTCCACGATAGGATTTGGGGATGTTTCAGCGAATTCATGTATGACCGTTTGATCAATAATTTAACTAAGTTGTTGCGATGGGGAACGAGTTTTTTAGGCTTATGAACAGTAGGGAATATATATATATATATATAAATATAAAATATATAAGAAAAGGAGATCCATTTTTTTTTTAGCATATTTGACAGTTGCTACCTCTTTTATGGAATTAGTAAATATTGATTCTAACTATTTTTTTTGCAGTTATGAAAAAATACTTTAAAAAATTAAGACCGATTGTTCAGTCATTATCGTCTGATTTAAATCAGAATGTTAATAAAACTTTATTTTTTTAAAATTTTGATATGAAAATTTTGTGAAATCTATATTTTATTTAGGCTCTCCTATCTTAAATTCCTGGCTCCGTCACTGGGTATGGATGTCGACTTTTGGTACTTATTACATATTGTTAGTTATTACATGTGTAGTTGGAGTGAACTATTGGTTACTTTTTGATAACTTTCCGTTTACTTCATTATATAAGAGAATGTAACATTATTAAATGAAGATTCGTACGTTATTTTCTACTGACTAATTATTATCTACTCAATTATTTTATTCTTTAAATTTTGATACAAAACCCTAAGCACATGAGGAACCCTATTTCCTTTCATGATTCAGTAATTACATATGTAAAGTTTCACAATGAATTTCCTCTCTACATTCACTAAACACTCGACTTTGCTCTTTCATCAATGGGAACTCCTAAAACTTTCCCCGAAGCCTGCAACATCTTTAGCCAGAATATCTCTCGGCATCACATTCACCTGACATCTTTTTCTGGAAGGATATCCCGCTCAACAAGCTTACAAACAAAACCATTCTTGATCAGTTACATAGACGACGCTCCATGGTATCATGGTCTGCGAAAGTATAGAGTAAAATTTTAACCCTAAGAACATCTTTTATTTTTTGGTTGGCCATACAAAACAAGTTATCTACCGTTGACAGAATGTCATACTTGTAAGCAGACAAAACTTGTCCGATGTACTTCATGCAGGATGAATCATGAAACCACCTCTTCTTTGAATGTCCTTTCAACAAAGCTATTTAGGACTATGTCACTATTATATGTTCATGAACTGATCCAGGGGTCTCTCTCACTGATATTACATTTCGAATCTCAACTCAACACAATCTCTTGAAACCAGATCACCAAATTCACATTATCGTATTAGGTGTTTGTATCTATATGCTTTGGAGAGAAAGGAATCTTAGACGCTTTGCCAACAAATCCTCAGCCAAAGTAACTTTGATATCTATGATCGTCTCTGAAATTCATGAGCTCGTTTTGTTAAAAAACCTGCAACTCAATTGCAGCTTAAGCGCCTGTTGCTCATTACGCATATAACGTTAATGTTGCAACACATAATTCTTTGTTGTTCTTTGCTCTAAATGTCATATCCTAAAGTTACTTAGTTAAGGGTATTTTCCTGTGTTATAGCTTGTATGACTCTCTTTATTATTAAATAATTTCATTTCTTTTTTCAAAATAAAAGTTTCACAATGAATTGGAATTACCAAGCTAATTGGAACACGTTCACATACACTACAAGAAAAGCACCAGTCACCGACGGAAATTACCGACCGAATACTTACAAATTTCGTCGGTAATACAGTTTACCGACGTGGCGGTGCGACGGATCTCGACGTCGACGCCAGCACGGTCGGTATAATTTTTTCGACGGAACCGTCGATGGAGTGTTTACCTTATTGCCAACGGTTTCGTCGGTGAGTTTCACCGACACAATCGTCGGTGTCAAACCCGTGAATTTCACCGACGGTAGTTTTTGCGTTTTATTCCGACGATTCCGTCAGCATAATTACCGACGAAACTATCGCTAACTGTGAAAATAGTACCGACGATATATAATACCGTCGGTAATGTTGGAAATTATTGAAACTTACCCTTATTGAAATTCAAAAGGTGGTTCCTATTAGGACGCCGACATCACCTATGAATCTCTGTTAATGTCTAGTTGAATGACAATTCTCTAAAAATGTGGTTATTTAATTGGAATTCGATTTGAGCAATTTTAAATTATCGTTACATAATTTTAAAAAGATTCTTAACTGCAAAATGTAACATTAAATAGTATATAACTGATAACCAAAGTTATAACAACAATAATCCTATTGTTGTGGTGAGCGTGGCTGTTGTGAGTCTGGATCCTTCGTTCTCAGCTGGTCTATGTCATTTTGCATCTTGGTTATTACCTCCATCAACGTATTCACTGTGGCCTCAAGCTGATGGATACGTCGCGTTGTCGGCTCTGAACTTGATGCTGCTGTTGTCGACATAGTGGAAGACTGCGAATAAAATGCGTTGGTTGATGAGCCTAGGCCAAAGATCCTTCCCCGATTGTCTCTGCCACCCACTGCATCAAAATATACCTGAGTCTCATCAACTGGTTGTTCATCCTGCGACTGTTGCTTAATTGTTTGTTGTATTTGGTCCTATGAGCAGACAATGCGTATATTATAATCAGTAAGTGATAATTACTAGTAAGATTGAAATGTAAACTATGAAATGAACATACATGATGTTCTCGACATCGACTGTTTACGAATGTCACACCGTCATGTTTCTTGGTGTGTGTATGCAAGAACAACTGATGGGGTGTAGGCCTAATGCCGGTAGACTTCTCCTGCATAACAATGAAAATAAATAAATTGAGCTAGAAGTGATAAAAATTTAGGCAGAGCCTTGGCTATTTTTATGACATTACCCCCTGTTGAAGAAAGCAAATTATTCAACACAGCCATAAAAGGCACCAGCAAATTAAGCCACATAGTCATGATCGTTACGCATAGTGCACATTAATGTTCAGGACAACATTAACACATCAATTTCCAGTCAAATATAGGAAAGTACACATAAACAATATAAATGTAAATTTCAAAATACTTACTAGCCTGTCTGCATGCTCGAGGTGAGTAATTGATCCTCCCATGTGAACGGGAAGACTGTCTGCCCTTGACCTACCACGTCTGTTGCTGGAGTTACGGCCCGAAACGCACATTGCCGCAGGTGATCTCCAGTACTCCAGCCAATGACTCCATGTCGACTCAGGAATGTAAGTGGGTCGTAAGCCAGCATTGTGTATCTGATTAATCATATCGCGATAACGTGTACGGGCTCGCGACTCCCATACACTGTATACTATCCCGTTGAGTTCAGAACTCCAGTAAAAATGTTTTTGAGAATAAAAGGAATCAATTCATTAATGCCTGTTAACATATTATTTGTTTGTTATGAATCTGTACAACAACAAGAAAACACATATATGTATGACATATTGTACCTCAAACTCCTGAAAGTAAAATGT
>JAOTAX010000009.1:14493201-14506133 GCA_025629825.1 Erythroxylum guanchezii | reverse complement strand
TCTTTCCATCAAATTTTCAATCTTTATTCATACCTACTAAATTAATGACCCAATTCTAAAAATAAATAATTAAACAATTAATAAAAAATTTAGAAAAATTCTCAGGATCCAACAACTCTCTTCCCTTAAAAGAATTTTGTCCTCAAAATTCTTACCTGGGTCATTAAAAAGGTGTGGATACTTCTCCTTTGTTGCTTCCAAAGGCTCCCATATTGCCTCCTCTGTCGAATAGTTTCTCCATAAGACTTTAACTAGTTTTAATGTCTTGTTTCTCAAAACCTTTTCCTTCAAATCTAGGATCTCCACTGGTTGCTCCTCATATGTCAAATCTTCCCTTAATTGGACTTCTGAAGGTTGAACTATGTGTGAAGGATCTGATCGGTACTTCTTCCACATCAATACATGGAAGACATTATGAATCTTAGACAATTTCGCTGGCAAAGCTAACTTGTAGGCTAAAAGCCCAATCTTCTCATTGATCTCATAAGGGCCTATGTATCTTGGACTAAGCTTGCCCTTCTTACTAAATCTCAAAACTCCTTTCCATGGAGAAGCTTTAAGAAACACTTTATCTCCAACTTCAAATTCCATCTCTTTTCTATGTGCATCCGTGTAACTCTTCATTCTATCTTGAGCTGCTTTAAGTCTATGTTCCACCAATTTAATCTTGTCAACAGTGACTTGCACCAACTCAAGTCCTAAAAGCTTCCTTTCACCTTCCTCATCCCAACAGATAGGAGTTTTGCACCTCCTACCATACAAAGCTTCATAAGGTGTCATTTGAATTCCTGAGTGATAGGAATTATTGTAAGTAAATTTGATTAAAGGCAAATGGTTATCCCATGAGCCTTTAAAGTCCATAACATAAGCTCTTAACATTGCTTCCAGAGTCCATATTGTTCTCTCCAATTGTCCATCTGTTTGCGGATGGAAAGCCGTGCTAAAATGTAACTTTGTTCCCAAAGCTTCTTGTAAGCTTTACCAAAACCTCGGTAAACTTGGGATCTCTATCCGAGACTATCGAACTTGGAATCCCATGACATCTGATTATCTCATCTATGTATTTCTTGGCCAAAACATTCAAAGAATTCGTTTGTTTAATTGGCAAGAAATGTGCGGATTTGGTTAGCTTATCCACAATCACCCATATTACATCATACTTCCTGTTAGTTCTTGGCAATCCCATCAAGAAATCCATTATAATCTTTTCCCACTTCCATTCCGGAATCGACAAAAGTTTAAGATTGATTAAAGGTGCTTGGTGCTCAGCCTTGACTTGCTGGTACACTAAGCATCTTTTAGCATATTCTGCAACTTCTTTCTTCATTCCTTTCTACCAGAAATACTCCTTCAAATCTCTATACATTCTTGTACTTCCTGGGTGCATTGCATAATGTGCATTATGTGCCTCATCTAAAATTTCGTCCTTCAACTCTAACATATCTAGAATACTTAGTCTTTTTCCTACCACCATTAATCCATCCTCCCTTACCTCTATTTCAGAAGGTTTACCATTTTTAATTTCTTCTCTAAGCCTGCTCAAGTACTCATCCTGTTCTTGCAATTCCTTAATCTTTTCATTTAATAATGGCCTTACTCTAAAGTTTGCCAATATACCATCAAATTCAACTTGTCTCAATGTCACCTTGAGTTTGGCTAAGTCCTTTAACAAAGGAATATACACTGTCTCCACATGTGCCAAAGTCGATTTTCTATTCAGTGCATCCGCTACTACAGTAGCCTTCCCTGGGTGATAATCAATCATTAAGTCATAATCCTTTAACAGTTCTAACCATCTTCTCTGTCTCAAGTTCAACTCTTTTTGGCTCATCAGATACTTAAGACTCTTGTGGTCTGTAAATACCCTGGTGGTGACTCCATAGAGATAATGCCTTTATATTTTTAATGCAAAGATTATTGCAGCTAGCTCCAAATCATGCGTAGGATAATTCATCTCATGAGGTTTTAATTACCCAGAAGTATAGGCAATCACTTTATCTCTTTGCATCAATACACACCCTAATCCCTTCCTCGAGGCATCACTATACACTATGTATTCATCATTACCCGAAGGCAAAGTCAAAATCGGTGCACTCGTCAATCGATACTTAAGCTCCTCAAAGCTCTTCTGACATTCATCTGTCCATATAAACTTCTGATTCTTTCTGGTCAATTTGGTAAGTGGAGCTGTTATTATGAAAAAGCCCTCCACAAACCTCCTATAATACCTAGCTAAACCCAAGAAACTCCTCTCTTCTGCTATATTCTTTGGTGCTTCCCATTTCACAACCGCTTTTATCTTCCTCGGATCCACATGTATTCTATGCTCTGAAATCACATGTCCAAGAAACACCACTTTCCTTAGCCAGAATTCGCATTTATCGAATTTGGCATACAACTCGTTCTTCCTCAATATCCCCAAGGCAATTCTCAAATGTTCCTTATGCTCCTTTGTTGCAATTCCATAAGTTCACGGGTCTCAAGTAGTATAGTATAATATCATTCCACAGGGAGTAATTATATAAGTACTAAGCTTGGATCACTCAATTAATTGGACTAAGCAATTGTGTAAAAATGGGGAATTAAAATAAGAAATTTAACTATAAAAAATAACAAAATTAAAGCTAAAGAAAAATGCAAAAATCTCTAGGGGTTACTTCGAATGGAATGTGGTAAGCTTTAAGGATGGTTCCACTTTTAGCATTTTTTATGGACTTTACCTGGATCAATTTATGAGGCGAATTTTTGGTTGATAGACAGTTGAGCCTAGAGTTTCTTTGATCCTTTTTCAAGGTATCAAAGGACTATTACGCAATAATCCTAGTCTACTATCGTAGCCTAGCAATCAAGCATAACCCATTAAGTTCTTTGCTAACCTGGTTTTCTCTCATAAATTTAGTTATGTTTAAATCTGAAATTTATAAGTTTCCTGTTTGGAGTTTCGTTATCAATTTTCACCTATCGGTTCTTCAATTAACAACTAACGTCAAGTAATGGTTGGCCAAACTCAATACCAGTAAAATCAATTTCAAAACAGAGAAATCAAAACTAAAAATCCATACAAATAAATCAACCGAGATTTAATCCATAAAATTAGCTAAAAGCTTCAGCCTAACCTTGAAGCTTTGGGAAAACTACTCACTCATGGTAGGATGAAAACCACAAAAATTATGCTCAGTAAACAACAATAAGAGAAATTAAATAATAAAACAGAGAAGAAATAATCCCTTTTCTGCGTCACTGCGTTGCTGCGCCTGGTCTGCCTCCTGCGTGCTTACGTCTCCAGTAGCTGCGTGGTGTTTACTCCTTGAGCTCAACTTGATCTTCTCAACGTGTTTTTCCTCAAGCCTCTTTGCGTCCACCAGCTCTTCAATCATTTATTGCCAACAGATGCTTTCGATGCTTTGTGGAAAGAGTTTTTGGTGTAATGGAATATGAAAATAACGTAAGAGGAGAGGCTTATGGTGAGTGCTAGATATCTTTTGTGTAACGTGAGTGCTGAATATCTTTTTAGCCAACAACCCCTTAGATGTTAGTGGAAAGAGTTTTTTGTAATAGCCTCTCAAAATAGCGTAAATGGAGAGGATTTCATGTAGAGAGAGTGTTCTTTTTTTTTTTTAACCAACATTGGAGAGTCTTCTTTCTATTTCTGGTGTAACGTTAATGCCTCTTGTCCTCTAGCTCTCCTCTCCTGGTGTTGGTGTATATGGTGGGTCAACCTCCTTTTTGTTTTTTCTTATGGAGTCGGCGTGGTGTGGCTTCTCTCTACTCCAAAAAAACGTTCTCCTCTCATCTACCTAGTGGGTCACGCATCTTTTTTGTGTAGTGCCATGTCCCACCTTTTTTGTTGCTTCCTTTGTGGGTCTTCTCTAGGCTGGTGTTCACGCCCCCCTTAGCTAACGTTTTTTTATTGGAAAAATCTTCTTAAACTCCAAATATCTTCATTTGGTAATTCTTCTCTCTACATGCGTGGTGGTCCCCTGGTCGATGCGTGAATTTCGTTTGTTGTGTGCATGGTCCTCAATTGCTGTTGTTCTTGTTTTCTTCTTTTGTGGTTCACGCACTCTCTTTCTGCTGTAGCCGTCAATGTAAATCTTTGGTGCATTTTTTTCTTGGAGCTTGCGTGATGTTCTTGTGTGATTGGCGTGGTGGTTTCTTGGAGCTGACTCCTTGGTGCGTGATTTTCGCTTCTTTCTTTTGGTCCAGCTGCCAATGAAATTTCATGCCACCTCCTGCTTCGTTCTCTTCACACCATAGCTGCTAACGTTATATTCATGCCCATGTTCACGTCTCTAGCTCTTCTCTTTTAGTCTGCCTTGCGTTTCTGCTTTTCTCCAATGCTTCCCTCTGCGACAGCGTTTCGCCTTGGGCTGTTGTGGTCCTTTACAACTAAAATCAAGTGCATTTCCTACAAATTAATCATGAACAATTATAAATGCAAATTCAGGTGAACCAAGCAATTTAGCAAGTAAAATATGGGTAGAACCTAATGACTGTATGCAAAAACTAAAAGAAAATGCCACTCATTTTAATGATAAAAATGCCTGCATCATCCTTGTCACTTTTAGAATAAACCAATGTATCATCAATAAAGACAATGATAAATCAGTCTAAGAAGGACTTAAAGACTCGATTCATCAAGTCTATAAAGGCTGCAGGTGCATTCGTTAACCCAAAAGGCATGACCAAGAACTCAAAGTGGCCATACCGTGTTCTAAAAGCAGTCTTTGACACAGCAGACTCCTTTATCCTCAATTGGTGATAACCCGATCTCAAATCTATCTTAGAAAAGACTCTTGCCCCTTACAACTGATCAAACAAATCATCTATGCATGGAAGCGGATATCTGTTCTTGATAGTGACATAATTTAGCTTCCTATAATCTACACACATCCTCAATGATCCATCTTTCTTCTTTACAAAAAGGACCGGAGCTCCTCATGGTGAAGAACTCGGCCTTATCTACCCTTTCTCTAATAATTCTTCCAATTGCTCCTTAAGTTCCTTTAATTCTGCCGGAGCCATTTTATGAGGCAAAATCGATATTGGCGTTGTACCCGGAAGAAGTTTAATGGGAAATTCAATTTCTCTAGGTGGTGGTAGTCCTGGTAATTCCTCTGGAAAGACATCCGAGAATTTCATGACCACAGGTATTTCTTCTAACTTCCCTCTATCTACCTTTGTGTCTATCACATAGGCCAAAAATGCTTCACATCCTTTTCTTATCAGTTTTTCTACTGTCAGAGTCGAAACCATTCTAGTCGGACTTGCTTTTCTGTCCCTCATAAGCACCACCATTTTACCATTGCAAATTTTGAACTCCACCATCTTCTGTTTGCAATCCAAGTTGGCCCTATATTTCTCTAAGGTGTCCATACCCAAAATCACATCTAATCCTCCCATCTTCAATGACATTAGATCCACCACTAATTGTTCCTCTCCAATATGTATCTCACAATCTCTATATACTTGACTAATAATAATACATTAGCAGATTGGAGTACTCACCATCAAAGGAGTATCCAATGGGCTTAATTCTCTACCATTCACAGTTCTACTCAATGGCACAAACAAATGAGAAGAACCCGGATTAATCAAAACAATAACATCTTCATCAAATAATTTAATCATACCAGTTACAACCTCCAGAGCTGTCACTGCATCTTCCCTCGTCATAACAAACACTTTAGCTGGTGCTTGTCCCCTCGGTCTCCCTGGAGGGTTCACTTTCCTGGCGGCATCAGAACTTCTACTGCCCACTTATGTTACTGTCCTATGTCCCACTGTCTCGGCCCTCTTTGAAGCTTGCATCTGATTGCTCTTATGTCTTCGATTCTGAGGGCACTCTTTTGCCATGTGTCCTTTCTCCCCACAATTGAAGCATGCTCCATTCAGTTGATAACATTCCCCTTTGTGAAACCTTTCGCAGTGATCACATTTGGGAATAGGCGACTTATCCCCATCTTCCCTCCTGCTGCCTCCAGCCGTTGAGGCTTGATGTGAGACAGTTTTCATCTATCTAGGCCTGCTTGTTCCACTGCTCCTCTCCTCAGACTGTGCAGGGAAAGTCCTGGCGCTCCTCTTTAACATAAGAGCACCGCCTCCTCTCTTAAATTGTTCTCTCCCTTTCCTCTTTCTGTTCACCGCACTCTTGATGTTCTCCACATTTTTCACTCTCAATGCTGCTTCAACCAGCTGTTGGAAGTCACATAAATTCTGTTCAACCACTTTCTATTTGATGGCCAAGTGCAGTCCCACTTCAAACCTTCGGTACCTAGCTACTTCGCTCATCATTAACTCAGCTACATATCGGGCCAATTATGTAAATCGACGCTCATATTCACTCACCGTCATCTCCCTCTGAGTGAGGCCCAAAAACTCTCTTTGCTTCTGCTGAATGTACACTTCAGACAAATACTTCTTCTTATAAACAATCAGGAAGTCCTTCCATGCCAATACTGGTAGCATCATCTGACTTCCTAGGACACTCTCCCACTAATGTAGAGCATCCCCTTGTAGCAAACTCGTAGCATAATCAACCTTTTCATCATCTTCACAATCCATCTGCTCCAATATCCGTTCCATCTTTCTCAGCCATGACTCAGCTTCCTCGGGATCAGTGGTCCCGTAAAAGTCCACTGCTCTATACTTCCTCAGCTTGTCGAATTGTTTCCCCTTCTTAACTAGGGCCGGAGTAGAAGATTGCGACATCTGTCCCATAGCCTAGACAAACGCCTGAGTGAAGGCTTGGAACATCCTCGGATCCAAGGTAGGCACTTGTTCTGACTCAAAAGGCGACTCTCGCGTCTGTGAATGAGAGGACCCACTACTATGCCCTCCAGAAGCCTCAACATCTCCTGGGGCTCTAGACTTATCCGTGCCCTCCTCTCTTGCCGGAGGGTCAGGTGCAACCGATCCTTGCAAAACTCCCCATGTCCTTCTATGAGATGGCATTTCACTCCTTTAATAGAAATACTAACGATTAGCTTACATCTTATATTAATCATATTTCCTACATGTATGCATGATATGCAAGTCACTTAATGCAAATAATCAATTCACAATGCAATCAATTTATCACATATCACAATAATGCATAGCACAACATACTCTAATCCTAGGACTCTTTAAAGCCTAAGCTCTGATACCACAAGATGTTGAGCCTCGTTCTCGGAGCCCAAGGTGTTGGACCTCGTTCCCGGAGCCTAACTATCTGGAGTCAAAAAGCATGAGCGAGTTTCCTTGTAGGGTTATTTCAATGAACTCTCATTTCCTTTCCATCAATCTTTTTGAATTCAATACCAAAGGCTATCAATTTTTGTGGAAAGGTAGAACAATGTATTAGGAATCTATCGCTTCAAGAATCACTTCATTTGGAAGTCGGATGACGAAGTTATAGCCAAAAGAATCCAACATTTTTATGTCCTTAATCATTTTGTACCTGTTTTGGCGCAATTGTCGTAAGTTTCACCAAAGATGTTGGGTTGATGTAGTGTTTAGACGGTTCGAAAGACGACTTCGATATCTACAACTTTCATGAAAAACTCAAAGCGAGATTCTGCTTGAGTCAAAATTGAATTTAGTATAACTGTCTCGAGAATGTCCGTTAAACGGACATCTATGCTCGTTTAGCGGACATTGTCGAGCCTGGGGTGCTTTCCAGACCTAAGAAGGTTCGTTAAACGGACCTAACCTAATGTCAGTTTAATGGACATGGACTGGGCAGGGGGCCTTTTTTGGCCCGAGAAGGTCTGTTTAACGGACCTAATATCCGTCTAACGGACATTGGGGATTCCCAAACCCCTCTAAAGCCTCTCCAATGCTTCCAACATCCATTCTAACACCATATTCACTCATAATCTTCCCAAATTCAACCCTTCTAGTGTAAAACCACTTCATATCCATTCAACTACTAAATTCATCTGATTAACTCTTGAATCTCAACTCCAATGATTCATCACATACAAGCTTTCCAACTCTAACATGCTATTCTAATACAAGCAACAATTGGCAATCTCAACAAAAGAATATGGACATCCATCATACTTAAACTTTAAAATAACATAGTCATACGAACTTCTCAAGTTCTCATTCTCATTTCTAAATAAAACTAATGTTTGAACAAGCTTTACTTACATATCAACATACACATCAAACTTAATATAAAATACAAAAGATGCTCATATTTGATATGCCTATAAAGCTATCCAAATTCGTCACTAACTTAGTACAAAAGATTCCTAACTATCTTGGAGTTTCCGAATGCCTTACAAGGATCACTGATCTTCTCGATCTGCACCTGAGGAGGGAAAATTATGGGTTGAGCTACATAGCTCGGTGGCTAATATATTTATAGCCGTTGGCGATGAGCCACACAATCAAACATATATGCATCTATTCATATAAGCATATTCATCTTATCTTGATCCAACGATGTAAGTTCAACATTCACAACTCATAATTCAATACATCATCACATTAAACATATTTGATGTAATTTATCATCCAAGCATCACATACGATTTGCATCATAACTTAACATGTCAAAATGCAAATGCACAACCAAATGGCTCGAGGGTTCAATGGAACAAAATGGAGAAACTGAAATTTACACCGTGAACTAAACAAATCTATTTTTCAGATTTCATGTGCCACAAGCTGGCAGCCGAGAGAAGGCTTTATGTCGACGTGCACATGACTACGAAACTGTTCCTCTCTTTCCCAAACACAATCAATTCTCATGCTCAATTCAATCAATCACAAATTCATATCCTCATGCTTTTTCTTTATACAAAATGTCATGACGCAATTCAATGGCATAATATGATCATACTCACAATTCAATTTTATCAAAATGTCATACATCATAATGCATTTTCTACATCACAACAATTATAAATAATTACCCACCTTATAATTCTTGAAAATCCAAACTTAATTGTGCCCTTCCTCTTGCTCTTAGGTATGTTGTTCTTGATTTCCTATCACAACCAAAATTCTCATTCAATTCCAATTCAAATGGAAATCCCCCAAATTTTCATAATCATAACAAAATGGAATTAACACAAATCAAGCTCAAACTTAACCCATCCATAGTCCATCTAGGTTAGAAAACCCAAAACCTAGCTTAGAAACCCAAAAATCAAACGGTTCTCTTAATCATCTTCTTCCTCCAAGCATTCCCAACACAAAACCCCTTTCTCTCTCTAAAACTTCTTCATTCACAACTCAACAACCCATTTCTTTACTAAAGCAAGAAGAAGAAGATGAAGAACTTACCTTAAGAAGCTTGATTTCTTCTTCTTCCCACGATTTTCTTCTTCCTTTCCTTAGCTTCTTCAATTTTTCTTCTCTTTTTTTTTCTTTCTCTCACGTTTTCTCTCTTTTCTCTTCTCTCTTTTGCTTCTTACGATGCTCCCCTCTCTCATTCTTAAAACAAGACAATTTTATGTCTTGTTTTTTCCAAGTATACCCCTCATTAGCATTGAACTTTCCCATTTTGCCCCTTCTTTTGTCTTTTATGTCTCTAACCCTTTAATTCACTTAACACCACATAACTCTAACTAAGTTCCAATCTTTCCATCAAAATTTCAATCTTTATTCATACCTACTAAATTAATGACCCAATTCTAAAAATAAATAATTAAATAATTAATAAGAAATTTAGAAAAATTCTCAGGATCCAACACTTCAAGTGCATTTATAGGTAATAATTGCTTTCATGGACTAAAAGGAGACGATTTCGAATGAAACCATAACCTGGAATGAAGAATTGGAGCAATTTGAAGATATGTGGCCTTGTACAATAACTATGTAAGTCTTTGTAAAGGTATGAAGATTGAAGAATTTTGGTTCTGGTAGTGTAGAGTTACACGCCCTTGTATGTTGACATACACAACCATGTCTGTTGCCTGTGTAAGTCTTTGTGCTTGTGTGAAATTGCAAATTCAAGTTTTTTTAGAGATGTACAATCACTCACATGCCAGTGCATGTTGACCGTGTATAACTCAAAAACTCTAGTTTTTATTATAAAAGGATGTGAGTGGAGGCAACACAAAGGGAGTCGAGTTATTAAGCTATTTTAAGTCGTAAGTAACCTAGAGAGGGACAATTCTGATCAAGGAACAAGGAAAACACGCAAATAACATCAGGAGATCTGTTAGATATCATCATCCAATCCAGTTTTACAAGAAGATCCACTAGAAGAAAAAGGAAATTTTGGAATTATTATTTCTTTTGTTTCTATTAGTTCTTCTGCATATTTATCTTTGATTTTGTTTTCTATGACTAGGAACTAAACTTGTTTAGTGTTTTGGTTTAATAAACCCTAAGTCGTGATAACAATAAGTTTTATCTTTTATTCAATGTAATTATATAGATTGAATTATTGTGATTCAATTATGTATTTTATTCTTGTTCATATATATTCAAAATATTAGTTCATGATTTGATTTTATATGATTGAGATTGAGAAATTCTCTTGTACGAATATATATACCATAATTGGAAGGAGTTGCATACAAACCTAGAGATAGGTCAACATAAATTCTCTGGATTAGGGTCAAATTCACAAATTGATAAATCAATCATAGGGTCTTAACTAGAAAGATTTATGTTAATTAACTGATGGATTGGTTGTTAATAGTCTTAAGAAAGATGTTAACATAAGATAGAAAATTTCACGGTCTAGTAATCAATAATATAATTGCAAGATAAAGGGTTGATAATTAAGGATTCTTAGGGGATCCATTACCTAGATACTATTATTTAATATTGATTCTTATAAGTATTTTCCTTTTTTTGAGTTCAATATTATTTTAATTCTTAGTTTATTTGTTTAGTTTAATTTTTAATTAAAATTGACAATATGATTTATATGTTAGATAATAGAAAAAGGGTAATTACTAATACTTACAGTCTTCGTGGGATTAACCCATAACGTCGTGCACTTATGGTATTTTTCATATGATATAAAACATATCAGTCAATAATTATTTGACTTGGTAAGGATGTCAATCATAAATAATCTTTTTTAAGAACATTTTAAAGGTAAAATCTTAAATGCATGATTGATGGGGAGGAATTAATCCTTAATTAAGTCCCTTATTAATATCTTGAAGATGCCTTTAACTCCTAGCAACAATTGGGGGAAAAAAACATTGTACGTGAATATTGAGATAAATTAATGGTTAGTTTTTAATTCTTTTGAAAATATTGTCAATTGTCAATTGTTAATAAAAATAATTAATTGATGGTTATTTGATAATTATTATTGATTGTCTTTATTAAATAAATTTTTTTAATTATTTATAATAATAATTATCAATTAACTATTAAACGGTAGTAACCAGAGGTTTTTTCTGGGGTTATGATGTTTCTCTAGTGTTTTAAAAGTTCTAACTACCTGAAGATCCAATGATCCAAACGCAATTGTCGAGCAGAGTGCAGCCTACAGAATCTTAGGTGTATTTTTGTTCTTAAAAAATATATGTTTTTTATGATCCTCAAAGCCTAGTATCAACTTTTATTCTCCAAAGACTTACAGGATAACAAGAGAGAAATAAAAGGTGAAGATATAAGAAGGTCCTTTTAAAAAAAATGATATGACTTGTAACTTGCACTCCACACTAGACTCAAGTGTGGAGGCCAAGTTAATTCTTTATAAAAGTACAAATCAAACCTCTCAATATATTTCTATTGGATTTCAATCTTGCTCTTTTTCTTATATGGACAGACATATGTTGCTTCTTGCGATTCTCTAATGAGGCTTTTTATTGGAGATCGTGTTGTGACCATAACAAAAAGGATTCAAACATAAATTTATTTCATCAAAACCAAATACGCCAAAAAAATATTTTAAAACCTAACATTTACACCAAAATCTAACTTGAACTCCACCAGTTTTGAAGCTTTCAAGTTGAACTCCAATGTTTACAAAATGTTTAAATCAGACCCTGTTTGGACAAAAAAGATGACGGAGATAGGTCTCCATCAGTTAAATGCCACGTGTCAAATTTTTTTGAAATTGCACGAGAGTGGGACCCACTTTGAATTTAAAAAGAAATGTGTCCTACATTCTTGGCTGATACAACATTGCATTCAACGTCCTCTCTCAAGCTCAGGACCATCTTGTGATAATATCTTTAAAATAATTAAAATTCTCTCTCTCTCTCTCCCCCTTTTACTTTTTAACCTAATTTTCTCTTTCTAAAAATATGTAACCTCTTCTATTTATTCGCTCTCTAATCTTAGGAATGAAGACTCTTAAGAGCACAGAAGCAACAAGAAACCATTTCATGGGCGAAATCCTAGACTTCTCTTCTAAATTTCTCTTCTAACATAGGTGAGAAAGATGGCGACAAAATAGACCCTCTCAATAGCAGACCCGGAGGAAAACCTCTTCCTTCCGTGCTCTGGCTTCTTTAAATGTTTTGGAACCACATCATCTTAAGCCTTTTTTGCTTGTAAGTCCATGTTTCTTTCTCCCTTTACTTTGGGGCCTTTGGTGCATAAAGAAGAACCCTACTTTGGTGTTTCCATGTATAGTTTCCTCATCAACTTGGTTATAGCCCAACCATCTTGCTAACTCATAGATGGAGAGAATGTATGAGTTTTGAGATACCTTGAGCTTCCCGTATTATGTATATTGTCACAAACAGTTAATGAATCTATAATCATCTTTCTTACAAGATTATCACGCAAACCCATCTCAAATTGCGATCCTGAAGAAAAGCAAGAGGTTTGTCAAGATTTTCAATCCCAGGTAAATCTTCAATGAAGGAACTGTTGGCCCCCGAATTCTTTTCTTATTGAATGAGCATGTTTTCAAATTTATTCTTGAGGTTTTGATTAATAAATTGCTTTTGGTTAGAGTTTAATTAGAATGTCAATGGTTGGAGGATTTTATTGTTTAGATTGATGGAATTAGAAGT
>JAOTAX010000009.1:14482993-14493101 GCA_025629825.1 Erythroxylum guanchezii | reverse complement strand
CATATTTTGATATTAATGAAAGACATTTGGGTTTTATTGTGATTTGCCGATGTTTGTTCTAAAAGCTACTTTGCATTGTTTTTGTAAATGTCCATAGGGTAGGTTTTGTGTATGCTGTGCTTTGAGGCAAATTTCTGGACTAATATGGATTGAATTGGATCAAGTAGTCTTCTTGAAAGTTATAGATGATTTTTATAGCTTTCCAACGATGTATAATATGCCATTTTTGGATGTGGGAGTTGAAAGATGTGAACTGTTGAAGGTTGGGTGCTGTTTAGGATGGCAATTGTAGGACAGAATCTTTGAGTGGAGTTTTGACTCTCATAAGGGTAGAAATTGTTCATAAGGTCTTCATGAAGATGGTAGTTTACATTTTTATCTTTTCATTGATATAAAGTATGACATTTTTGGACAATAGAGTGGAAAGTTATGATGTTTAGAAGTTCTGTTGCTGTTTAAGGTGACATTTATTAGACAGCCACTTTGAGGTGGATTTTGACTTCTTTAGAGGCCGAACTGCTTTTTATCATGGAAATTGTAGAACTTCCATTTTGCTTTCCATTGATACCAATTTTGAAAATTTCGGAGTTTTGAGGAAAAAGTTATGAATTTTTGAAGTTTGAATGTCGATTTGAGCCAACCCAGGAGGCTGGCCCTTGCGAGGGTGACGCCTCGTGAGGGCGAGCGCGCGTGAGGGGCGCGTGCCTCACGGTCGCGAGCGTTCGTGAGCTTGAGCACGCCTCGCGTGTGTGTGCGCCCGCGTCGCACTTGCGACGCAACCGATTTTGTTTCCCTTCCCCGATTCCGACCTCTCTCCACTCGTTTGGTCATAACATTTTTGTTTGACCTCCGATTGACCTGTTTTTTGAAGCGTTAGATTCCTAAGACTTTTCTCTACCTCTCCATAAAAATTTGAAGCTTTTGATATTAATTTTAAAAGCATGGAATAAATCAAAGTGAGAGGATCGATTGAAGAGTATGAGTTGGATATTTTTCTGAACAGACTTCAGTACTTTGGTGATATCTTGATCTGTGGAGCTCCAATTGAGTTGATTTTTGTTTCTAAACAAACTAGAGACATGGATCTTCAAATGTTCTGAAGGAATTGATTTTCAATTTTGGCCCTAAGGCTTTCAATTTCTGGAGTGAATTCGGGTGTAGTATTCAGTCTCGGTTAAATTTTTAGCCCGAAGTGTTTTGGCCAATACTTCTTTATTTCTGAACCAAATTGAGCGTTTTTGGTGTCGTTAGAAACTTAAGACTAGGGGGAACAAATGTTGTGAAGAAGTCCTATTGAAATTTCTTTTTTAGCCATCCCAAAATCTATTTGGAAGTAAGTGAGATGAGTTCGTTTTTGGGCACACCAACCTTGTGGGATGCGCTCCTAGATGTCACGTAGGACGTCGGCACGTGAATACACAAGGGCGGGGTCCCAACAGGAACTCCTGCAAAAAATGAACATGGAAATAGATGAAGACCAAATGACAACAAGAAACCAGTAATGATTTAACAAGTTAAAACTCTTGAATATGGAAACAACATAAATAGATTGATATCAAGTGGCTCTACTGTGGCATATAAGGCATTTTCAAACACAAATATTGTGTTAGATACTGTATGCAAGCTAGAGAAAATGATGTTAAGAAATTGGGATCAAATCTTGTCCCAATTTCTCAATAGTGGTGTCAGAGCCAATTATAACCTTGTTATAGAATTAAAATTGGCTTTGATACCACTGTTGATAAATTGGGATGGGATTTGATCCCAAGTTATAGAATTAAAATTGGTTTTGATTTCTTGAAAACTAAAATTACTTTAATTCTATAAAATGATTTACACATAAATCATAATAAAGCATCATTTGTAATTCGTACCTTATTCAGAAGCTTGATCCTTTTCTTGTCATATCCTATGAACTGTTTCCAAAACCGTTCCATCTCAAACACAATAGCTACACAAGTGTTCGGTCTCTAATGATATCCACAAAATAGGTTGGGAGAACTTTGTAACTCTTACGTAGAGGGTCAAGCGAGAAGTGTTAGCTCAATTAGAGCTTAAGCTTATTTATAATAATTTTTGGATGTTTTAGTAATTTAATTTAAATTAAATTTTAATTAGAATTACAGATAATTCTAATTAAACATCAATTATGCTCAAATAAGATCTAATATCTCATATTGATCTTTGTTTATTAGATATCTCATATTTAATTATAAATTTTGTCAAACTTGACAATTGAGTCCAACTTGATTGAAACTATCTTTGTTGTCTTCATTCTTTATGTGAGACCCATTAGGTTATCAAATGTGTTGGCAATTATTATAAATTATAAATTCTAATTCTAATTCATAATTAGAATTAGATAGATTAAAACTCCTTTTAATTAATCTTTAATTCTCTAATTAAAAAATTTATAATCACATATCAAGATTGGCATCTAGCAACGCATTATGACCACCCAAATATTTAGGAATGTTAAAATGATTTTAACTAACCTTTTCATGCATGAATTTTTTGTATAATTCAATCCTTTCATCATACAATGTTTGGATTAGACAGTGTATGGAATTAATGTCTACTCTTTTTTAGCCTAATCATATTAGTTCTCTGCTATTAGCTATTAATTCAATTAATGACATTTATAAACTATTTACAAAGCATCATTTCACCTTGGACAAGGATTTCTCGAATTAATACTAATTGAAAACAACGAAACATTCTCATTGATTATTTTAAGGTGATAAATCCAATCTTGATCACACAACTACCTCTATATAGTTCATGCTACATCCAATGACTATTGATTGAACGACTTATGATTAAATAGGTCATAAATAGTATCAAAAATATAGCAATCCCTATACAAGATAACTTTGGAGACCTCAAGTCAAATGTTCACTTATACAGTCATCACAATGAGAATTTCCATAGACATACAAGTAATGTTCCAAATGGATTTCTTACGTCAGGTTAGTTCAGTGAACCTATTCTCTAACAAACATCCACACATTGGTTTAATTATCTCTATACCTTAGTCGATGAGATCGACTACTTTCTTCCTAAGGAAAAACATAACATATACTAGCCTTTTTATGTTTAATTGATGTCCAGTGTTAATAGAACAATAACTAGGAACATTTAAGGATAATGCATAAATTTAATATAAATCTCATAATATAAATCTCATTATAATTTCATTTGTAATATATAATTATTCCATGGATTTTATCATATACATCTAAAAATGTACAAGATAAAGAATGCCTTTAAATATTTTAGCACTAAACTATAACCAAAGCGATTGGTTGTAGGGTATAAACCAACAAATAGGTTTCATCACTGCAACACTGCTAGGTTAGATCAGCCTTTAGAAAACATAGGATTCTTAATTACCATTTTTGCAAAACAAAATCTGGTCTACTATGGCTGACCCACTTTCAGTGACTGATTGATTAATGTCAATGAAATAAGGTATTGGAATTGGTGTACTATGACTGACCCACTTTTAGTGACTGATTGATTAATGTCAATAAAATAAGGTATTAGAGTAAAAAATTTCCATGTGTGTGCTTTTAGAACTATACGATTTCCTACATGTATAAAATGAAGTAGCTTAATCCCAAAGATTATGCATATACAAGAAAAATTCTTCAAATTGTTTTATTTTGACCACGCCATCAGGGTGGTCGTATTGATCTGGTTGTTTATGTCCAATAATAGACTGTTTTGGAGCTCCTTCAACCTTCCTCTTGCTAAACCTAAGACAGTAGAATCATCTTTATATTGCTTAAAACAAGGGGACCTTATTCTTTTCCAAATTCAAAAATGGGTCCCACTCTCATAAAATTTTTTAAAAAATTCCACATCAGAAAAAATGCCATGTGGCATTTAGCAACTCCGTCAACTTTTCCATCCAGGTAAGGTCTGATTTGAATGTTTTGTAAGCACTGGGATTCAAGTTGAACGTTTTGAAACGTTAGGGTTTAAGTAAGATTTTGGTGTAAACGTTAAAATTTAAAATGCTCTTTTGGCCAAATCAAATACCCTGTATGCATATACATTTCAGAAGTACCACCTTCTAGTGAATGACCTTTATCTTGAAGTTAGACCATAACCAAAATAAAATAATTTAACATAAAAATTCAGTCCTTCCTCACTATTTTTTAGAAAAGGTCAATTCCGTAGTAAATGCAGCAGATTTTCCGTACTTCTAACATAATGTTTCTTCTGTATAGAAAGTCATTAGTCGATGAGTTTTTGTTTGTAGATCTCTACATAAATTTTTTTACTCATATTTACATTAGAATTATCTTTCAAGGGAGCCTCCAATCTGGAAAAAAAAAAAAGTTACTATAGATTTCATAAGAAAATTGCCCTAATAATTAGATGCCTAACAAAAAATATCTTCAAAACTACTTGACCCTCTAGAATTTTCAAAACAAACACATCTTGAAAAAAATCTCTAAATTTGGGAATCATCCTAATAACATATGATTATATCACAATCATAATTACATTTTTTTTCTTTGAGAATAAGCATTACTTTATGCATTAATCTTTCAAGTTGTATATTCTCACTTATCTTATGTATCTACAATTGTATTATAGATATTAAGGTCTTCAGACCTTCTATATTTACACATAGAAAATACAATACATTTCATTCCCTTCAGGGCCAGTTGATCTCCATTTAAGTGCCTTATGCTTTTCCTGCTTTAGATGATATAGAAGAAAACCAAAACCAATCATCAAACCAAAATCCATCTTCTCATTGCTCAAACTCCCATTTAACTCCCTTAACCATAGTATTCCAAACTTGTATATCCCTTTTAAACAAATGTGTGCTTATATTAAAAATTCCCAATGAATTTTGTACATTTGTAAAATTCTTATTTTACTCGAAGTCTAAATAGGCTAATCTTTTAAGGTTTTCCTTAGGTGCATACAATTTTATCTTGTTAAGAAAATACCACTACTTAGACAAAAACATGGTTGACATATTTAGTGTATAAAAGAGAAATTATGCACTTCATATAAAATATGCATATTTGATCATACGAAAGAACAAAATAGGATTCGTTTAGTTTTGTTTTTATTTTTCATACTAATTTTTAGTTTTTATTATCTCTCTTTGGGTTCTTTTTTTAAACAAAAACCTAGTTATGCTTTTAATATTAATAATAATTATATATTATATAAAAATTAAAGATAAATTAATTTTATGAATTAATTAATCTAATATGAATAAATTATCAATAATTAATATTAAATAACATATATTTAGTTGAAGGTGGTAAACTATTTTTTAATGGTTTTTGTAAGTTATGAAAACAAAAGAAACTACAATAAAAACTCAAGCAATCATATTTTTCTTTTTTGAATTTAAAAACGAAAATAGAAACAAATAAATAAGAAATTAAAATGTTGACTGACTGATTCAGCTATGGGACTCTTAAAATTCTAAAATGAAGGTGACCGCTAGTAGTGAGAATCTTGACCGTCTTATCATAATATTTTTAGGCGTTTAGTTGGTAATTTTTGGGTATGTCTCAAAACGTATCACAGATTTTTCTACAGTTTAGTTTTGCATAAATGGATAATTAATTGCTTAATATTAATTAGACTTTCAAGTTTCAACTTTAAATTTTGTTTCTTGTTCTTTATTTTTAAAATCCAATAATTAGAATTAGAAGCACTATTTTGAGGGATCTTTGAGATTGAGTGAACCAAAATATCATTATTTAGTGGTTATATTTTTTGTTATAAAATAGAAACAAAAGGTTTTTTTAAAAAAATTAAAAGACCACGATAGAATTAGAAAAACACAAATATTATTTTTTTCCAAAATCATATTCAAAAATAAATATAAAAAAAAAACCCAAATGCTATCATCTTTGTTCCCTTCCAAACCCAAACACTACCACCTTCTCTCAGTAATGTCATCAATCTTATTTTTGAGCTGTGAAAAAAGGAAGATGCTTTAGCTTATCGTCGACAAAAGAACCGAAAGAAAAAGAAACATGTTTGATTTTTAATCAATGGTGTTTCTTTCAGGTATTATCTTTTTACGTTGATTTGATTGAAAAAGAAATATCCTTTCTTGTTCATATTGGTACCTATTCTCTCTCTACATTATAAATAAGGTTAGTATTGTTTCTGCACATATTGCTCTATTCACTGGTATAACTGAGTTTGTTTGTGGTGTTTTTTCTATCCTATCCCTGCAGTCCTTTGTGATCTCAAGTTGTAGAACAAGGGAAATGGGCCTTTGCCTTTTCTTAGAACTCTCAATGGTGCCTTTGCCTTTTCTTTTTGGCTTTATTGCCACCTATGATATGCCTTAAGATTTTTTCAGAATGGAAAGGGTCATCCTTCAAATCTGGATGTGAAATTATAACACAAAATTGATGTGTTCTGCCCACTACTAGCTTAGAAAGCAATTGCTAAAGTTGTAGTCACCATCATAACATGAGAATATCCATTTTGCAGCTAGAGTAAAAGAAAGTGTAGTTTGTGGAGTTCCATCAAATAATAACTTCAATGTGGTTACTTATTTATTGTGTTATATCTTTGACGATTATATATTTAATGTTCATGTTTCATAAAATGTAAATAATAAGATTTTGTAGAAAATAAGAAATTTGATAAACTGCAAACTTTTCGTTGATCATGTTTGCCAAGCCACAAACATTTTCCATATCTTTTCAAACTCATCTTCATTTCTTTATTATCTCTTTAAATTATGAACCTTATCTTTCTTTTCACATTTATAATTTTCGTATTTTAAGGAAATATCCAAAAGATCTTTGGTCAGGTCCTATATATTATAGACACCAAACCTTTCACGTTACTATTTGCTATATGAGAAAAATGCAATCGATTTAGAAAAATCCGAAATCTTCTATTTCAACTTCTTCCTTTAAACTTGCAAATATTATATTCCAAAATTCAATACTATGTTTCTTTTGTCTTCAATTTCATTTTCTTGGCCTAATAAATCATGTGAATAATGAAAAGAAAGAGCCCACCAATAAGACTTGGTGTAATATTATTATATTCTAATTTCTATTTTTATTTTATGTGAAAAAAACAAGAGGCTGAAATTATTGAAACAGTCCAATATCTCATTCTATTTTCTAATCTTTTTCTAACCTATCTTTTTCTAAACAGCTATCATATGAATAATCATATTTGAATTTCTTTAAGCAGTCTTTTTTTGGCTAACAAATTCTAGAGACACTAATTATTAACATAAAAAACCTAAGAACTTGAGGATTAAATATAGTCACATATTAAAATGTACTTACGGGTACTTGTTCTGGGTCTTTGTTTATGAGATTATATCAAGCTTACATGTAACCACCATTCCAAAATAAAGATAATGGAGCTTATAATGAAATTTCTTGCTTAATATAGAATCTTCTTGTCTTTTTTTGTTGCACTTATATGTAATTGCTTTTACTGATGAAAGATTTGAATAATATGAACAATTCTAATTATTACGTAGAAATAAATGAAAAGGATGGGGTGTAGAATGATGCCAAAGAGGTGCTTTAAATCTCCTTAATGGTTTAAGAAGTGAAGGAAAAAAAAGGACCAACTCCTACCTTCTTCAAATCTGGTTGGAAGATATTAAGATATGTCTTTAAACAAAATTCAATAAATGGTATACTAATGTTCAATTGAAGAACAATTTGTTAAGGGATAGATTGAAGAATTTCAAAAACTTACTCAAAGATGTAGGAATTAGTTAAGGCAAAGTCAATGCTACAAAAAAGATTCTATTCAATGTAAAATATATCTTTACTTATTGATATTTCATATTATACATTTTTTCTTATGTGTACTTTTCATAAAATATCTCACATATTCAATTAAAAAAAGGTCTAAGAAGTTTTCAGACTTGTGTCATATTTTTGGAGATACTATTGTCACTATTTTGCATGCACATCCATCAATTAAATCTCTATCAAACAGTATAGATGAGGAGCATAGAGTTGATGTTGATGAAGTTTTCTCGTACAATGAAAAAAGAGAACAAGTTGCAAAGAAGATATATTCTAGCGTTATAGAAAATGTCTTGATTATTGATAGTAGTCGAAAAGAAAGAGTGACTTACTTAAGAAATAAATGTTTGCAACTTTATCACTCAAGAGAAGGGATTTCAAACTTCATCAGTTAATCAATACATTAATTTAATAATAGAATATATGAATTCCTTACAAGATTTGGGTGTCGAGAGTGTAGTATATGGAAAACCAGTGAAAACTTTACATGATTCTCCTATTTATAGGGAGATTGTTTTAAAGGCGTTAGAAGCAAAAAAGCTAAATTAGATTGTGTCTCTTTAGATATATTTTCATTTTATTTCATATTGAAGTCTTATTGGTTTCTACACTTTTGTATTAAGAACTATTTTATGATTTGAACTTTTTGACTAAATATTTGATATAAACTTCTTATACAAGTCATCAACCTTCTTTATAGCAATTTTAGGTCCCGTTAAAGTAACTTTCCTTTGACCTACCATTGATAAAGGTAATTATTATTTCTCTAGCTAGGGAAAAGAACGAATATTTTCATTTATATCACCAACTATGCAGAACTTCAACTATATCAAGCTATGATTGGATATTGAAACTTTTGAAAAAAAAAACTTGCAAGGAATTTATAAGAACTTAAGAATGAGTAAGACAATCTTTTTAAACTTATTGATGAGATAAAGAGTTTATGAGGCTTAAAGCCAACAACTCATTTGATTATGGAAAAACAAAATAGCAATTTTCTTGACAACTATTGATGCAAAAGAACTTAAAGTATATAGAAGAAATAAAAGAGGAAAGATTAATCAACCAAAAGTCCAAATTTGGTGGGATGAGGATTGAGAATTGAGTTGACATCAAAGATAAGAATGAAATTCGTATTGCATTAGGATTCCTTATTAGATAGGAAGTAGTAGTATTAAATTATTATATTTTAGATATGTTATCTTCGTTGAATAGGACTTATAGAATTTCTATCATAGTAGGATTTAAATTAGAAATCCTTTTCCTAGTAGAATAAGGATTCTATATATGTACTTAGTCTTTCAATAATAAGAAGCAATCTGAAATTTTTCTATAAACTTGAGAGTTTTCAATTAGAAGGTGTGATGTTTTCTTATAAGAATGATTCTTAGACCCGAGGAGTGACCTAGACCCTAGGAGTGATTACCTTAGGAGTGATTACTAGTTTCCTACTATTCATTCTTTGTGTTCTTTCCTAAAATTCCAACAGCCCTAACTCAAATTCCAAGCCTCTTAAACCTACAGTCTAGCCATCTCAAACCTATATTCCAACCATATTAAACCCTAAAATTCTAGCATTCAAACCTTAAATTTCTTGTAACACCCAATGTTAGGGGTTAGAAAAATAAGAAATTCCAGTACATCGTTTACTTTGCATAATTGAATATTCGTTGATATGTGCACATGAATTTTAACATATACAAATAATTGTACATGCATTTATTGGCATTTCCGGGTAAATTTGATTTAGAAGTAGAAAATGTGGATTAAATTGAAGTGTATTAATTATGATTTGGCAATTTTGGATATTTTGAAATTTTTGGTGGATTATTTGAACTGAAAATTTATTTGGTGGTAAAATTTTATTTGGAGATTATTAGTAATATTTTGGAATTTTTGAGAATTTTAGGAATTTTTCTGAAAATTTTGGGGTATTTTTAGACTAAGAAAAATGGGCAAATGACATAATGACATGTAACACTTATAAGAGGCTGAGAAGTGGCTCACATGCAATGGGGCCACATGTCTCTAAGTTATTAAAGCAAGATATTAGGTGGAAACTTTCATTGTTCTCTCTTCGAATAGCTTGTTCTTCACAGAGTTTTGGTCTTCATTCTCATGCTGTGATTTTCTGAAAATAGGGTAAGTAAACTTCTAAGTTTCTGAGTTCCATAATTAATTTTTTTGGTGATGTTTTGCTTGTTGGAATTAAACACATGCATGAGATAGATGAGTTGCAGTAATTATGCATGAAACCGTAGGTGAGTTTTGATTTTGGTGTTTGGTTTGAATATTGAGTTTTGAATTGTTTGAGAGTAAGA
>JAOTAX010000009.1:14460057-14475885 GCA_025629825.1 Erythroxylum guanchezii | reverse complement strand
TTATTATTCAAATTTATTATTACAATTTATTCAAATTTATTATTATTATTATTACTATTATTATTACTATTATTATTATTATTATTATTATTATTATTATATAATTTGTATTTATTATTATTCAGATTTATTATTATTATTATATAATTTGTATTTATTATTATTCAAATTTATTATTACAATCCATTCATAATAAAAATATCAATGAATTACATATTTCTAATCATATTAAGGACTAGGGGCATATTCGTCATTTGCACCATTTTTTCGTTCTGTCCTCTGCAACCAAACACATTTTGTCTTTGAAACGGAGACAGTTTTCTCTGTTCTGTCCACCATAACAAAACACCTCACTGTCCCCAATTTTTGTTCTATTCCGTCTCCAAATTTCTGTTTCTTTCCGTCTCCAGCTACCGAAGACAACAACCATATGCAGCGTAAGAACTTATAGAAGAATCGCAAGTAACTTATATTGGATCGGCATGAAAAAGTGTGTTCAGGAATTTGTGAGAGCTTGTGATACTTGTCAGCGGCAGAAATATCCTGTTACATCTCCTGCAGGTTTGCTCCAACCTTTGCCCATTCCGAATTAGATTTGGGAAGATATTGCTATGGATTTTATTATCGGACTTCCTAAATCTAAGGGGTATGAAGCTGTGCTGGTGGTGGTGGACAGATTGTCAAAATATGGCCACTTCATTCTACTTAAACACCCATATACTGCAAAAACTGTTGCTGAGGTGTTCATTAAAGATGTGGTTTGTTTACATGGAATCCCTCAATCCATCGTCAGTGACCGAGATCCTCTGTTTGCTAGTATGTTTTGGAGAGAATTATTTCGTTTGCAGGGTACAAGGCTGAAAATGAACTCCTCTTATCATTCAGAAACGAATGGACAAACAGAAGTCTTAAACCGATGTTTGGAGACTTACTTGAGGTGTTTCGCTTCCGAACAACCTAGAACTTGGTCTTTATGCATCACATGGGCAGAATTGTGATACAATACCACTTTTCACATATCTACGGGGTCCACCCCATTTGAAGTGGTTTATGGTAGGAAACCTCCTCCATTTGTGCGATACTCACAAGGGGAAACCAAAGTAGAAGCTGTGGCTAGAGAATTACATGAGAGGGATGAAGCATTGAATCAACTAAAGTACAATCTGATTCGGGCACGACAGCAAATGAAGAAACAAGCTGACAAGAAAAGGACCTCTCAAACTTTTCAAGTGGGGGAACGGATGTTCCTCAAACTTCGGCCTCATAAGCAAGTGTCGGTAATTAAACGAATTAACCAGAAGTTATCAGCCAGGTTCTATGGCCCATTTCAGATTGTAGAGAAGTATGGGGCTGTCACCTACAAGCTCCAATTGCCCCCACATTCAAGAATCCATTCTGTATTTCATATCTCCCAGCTCAAGAGGGCGGTGAGAAACTATTCAGTGGAACCTAACCTACCTGAAGGTTGGAGGTGGAGTTGGAAGAGATCACTGAACCAGAAACGGTGCTAGCTAGCAGAGAACTCACGAAGGCAGGAACTTCAATCCGTCAATGGCTGATCCAATGGAAAGACAAACCTATAGAGAATGCTACATGAGAGGATGAGTTGGTTATTCGCAACCAATTTCCTCAGCTCAACCTTAAGGACAAGGTTGTTCTTCCAGAGGGGAGCAATGTTAGGACTGAGAAGGGAAGGGATAAAAAGGGGAATAAACCTAGTGTGTGGAGAGTGTACTCGAGGAGAAAGAAAGAGGGTAGACGGGAGAGTTAGTTAGAATTAGTGAGCTGGCATAACAGAACGGTGAAAGGGGATGAGAGGTTGGGTTTTTGGTGTGTGGGAGGAGAGCAAAGGGGGGTATGCAGAAGTAGGGTTTCAATTTGAGCAGAGAGAATCGCTATTATCCCTGAGGAGCATTACTTGCTTTGGTTTAGGAAGAGATTTGAGAATTACCTTTGTAATAGCAGTGCTAGGCACTGGTTATACTAAATAATATACTGCTCTATAGCTGATTAAGCTAGAGCTTCCTATCACCACATCTACAATATGAGCATTTTTAACCCACCTGCAGGATGGCCTAGGACGTGTTTCTAGACATGTTTTAATAGAATCTGTAGACAAAAATAAAATGGAAACAAACCCACAAGATAAGTAACTGCCCTCTTGGAGCAACTTCTCGAAGTTTAGATGGAGCCTGAAATGTACAGCAAGATCTGTAGATCTACCGAAAATTTCTAGGAAAGGAAGTTTATGCACAAAGCAACTAAGAAAGTCTCAAAAGTAGGTATTTAGAAACTACGAATGTATGGATGAAAATATAATCGTCTCAATCGCTAGTTGGAGGTTGCACGCACGAACAGAAGTGCCCCTTCTTTCCTTTCTGGCTTGTTCTTGTCCCACCGTAGAGATAGTCTCGCAGCAAAACTCTGGTTCTTCTCTCAGTTATTCTGGTTTTCCCACTGCTTTTGTTTTCATCGTCAAGTTTCAGCAGCAGAAACTGCAATTTCTGAACCTCTAACTGCAATCTCCCAATTTTTTCTGACACCCTTCTCGCCTGTTCTGAAACTTTTCTCCTCCTGCTTGTAGCATTCTCATCTGGAGCTGAACTTGTTTCCTCATTGAAGGATATTGAATTGTTGTCTTCAATGCTCTTAATTAGTTTGCGATTAAACTCGAACAATCTCATGATGGTCTCCTCCGACTCTTCTAACTGTTCCTTCAAACTGTCGAATTCAAAGCCTTTGCCTTTTTTGCTTTTCTCTGTGATCTCCAACTTCCTCCTCAAATCATGCACAGTAATTTGAAGGTTTGCTAACTTTTGAGCATCAGAATCTAGTCTTTCCAGTACTTTCCTCTCACTTGTTTCTTGAAAAGATCCCGAGAATCGTTTGGAAATCTCCAATTTGTCAACATTTACCTCCTTCTCAACCAGAGAATCGGATGAGGGATGCCGTCTACTGTGTTTCTTCCCATTCGGTGAACTGATCGCTTTCTGGGACTTCCCAACAGTCAGGCCGATGTTGCCATTCTTGTTGGTAGCTTCCCATATTTCATGCGTCTGATTATCAGCCTCTCTTCTGCTGATTCCATGGGGAGAACAATCGGATATCTGATCGAGGATTATGTCTTTAGTCATCACTTCCTCTTCAGAGATTTCGTGCTTTTGTTTTCGTGTCCTGAGATGATCGACAACTACAGGTTCCAGTTCCTCAACCTCTGGTCTTGGATTAGCATGCTTGCCTTTCGAACTACCTTGCCAGTGCAAGCTGCTTCTTGATTTCAATTTTTCAATCTGTCTCATTGCAGCCTCTAGTTTGGAGTTAGCATTTATGTTCTCCACCATTAGATGTCTCTCCTTTTCCATGACTGCGTTCTCTATTGCTCTGATCTTCATTTGCATTTCCTGCAAGGCCAGCAATCCACCACCGAACATTGCATTCTCTCCTTCGCTCAATTGTTGACACCAGTCAGTATGAACGATCGTTGTGTCATCCTGCAAGTGATGGACTTTAGAGGATACCCAATAGTGGATGCAAGGAATTGAGGGAAGAAAATGATTATTAAGTCATTTCACGAAAGCAATCCTACGAATGTCCAAGATGGTTCTCAACAGAAAGCATATTTATAAAAAAAAGGACAGATTCTTGACGAACAAATGGATGTTTGAATGAAGTTTTGGGAGTTCCTAGGTAAGGTAAGATAAAAAAAAATTCCCAAGTGACTGATTATGCTACTCCACATAATTGAAAATAATAATAATAATAATAATAAATAATAAATAAATAAAGGTGGAGGTACTACTCTTTAACTGGCAGTTATAGATTTAGACTAGCTAAAGAAACTCAGTATTGATGCAGATTGGAAGTATATATAAAAGTGAGCAACCACCTTCGCATCCTTGCCGTTGGCTTGGGCACAGTTTTCATGAGGAAGAGTGTGACTTTCTAATGAAGTAACGCTATCCCTCAAAGAATTGAAAACTGGGATAATGGCGGTCATGTGAGCTGTATGTCCTTCGTTTACACCTTCAAGGGTACGTACTGTTTCCTTCAGCTGGTCAATCTCCATAGTTCTTGAGCAGTCCCTATCTTGGTGGAGTTCACATGCTTTAACAAGCTCACGAACCTTTTCTTCCAAAATTGCTTCTGTCACAGCAGATATCTGCAGTTCACCGAATAATGCAGTAGCCTGAGACTCCCACTCTTCGAGCTCATCTCTTTCCTTTCGCAGTTCATGATTCAAATTGTCCTCCCTACTTTTAGTTACCACATATTCTTCATGCAATTTACATAGCTCAATCTCTAATTTCTTATTCTCTTCATGGATGCACTCCACCTCCCTACTCTGCTCGTCATAATGTCTAGATAATGTCAGCAATTGTCTTTCTTGATCTGCTCGAATAACCTCAACCTCACCACAATTGCACTTCAGATTCTCTACCATTTTTTGCAGTGCAGCATTCTCATTCTCCACAGAACAAAGCTTCTCCAACTTGCTTTCCATTATCTCTACTTTCCACTTTAGGTCATAATTTGTATAATTCAGTTCCTCCAGATTTCCTATCAGCTTCTCAACTTCCAGAGACTTTCGAAAGATGATATCTCTGAGAAGGGAAGAATGGATACCCTGAGATACCGATTCACAAAAAGCAGCACAGATTTCCTCTTCTAGGTTACACTTTTCTGCCTTCAAGGTTGAGAGTGACTGCATCAACAATCTCTGCTCAGAAAGCATCTTGGAATTCTCTTCTAGCATGTTTTTATGACCCAGTTCTGAGTCCAAAAGCTGTCCCTGTAGATTCTTTAACTCATCCATCAAAATGTCCTCTTTGTTTTGCCCCTCTGTAACTTTCACCTGCAAGCCTGCATTCAACTCTACAAGTTTTTGGCTCTCACCCTGCAAAACCAACTGCTGCTCCATCCTGGTAGTGAGCTCCTGATCAAGAATGTCTTTAGCTGTCGCAAGATTAGCAACCTCTATTTGCAGTTCCCCAAGTAGGGAAACAAGAACAGAATTCTCAATGACCAGCTGCTCATTTCTGAAAAGCAACTCTTCTGTTTCTTCAATCTTGTCAACCACATAGTTCAGGAGGTCTTGCTCTGCCTTACCTTCATACCACTGGTTTGCACCAGGTTCAAGCGTCCTTATCACTCGGTAAAGCCCCATCTTCAATGTTTTAATTTGGTCAAACAAAGACTGCACTTTGGCTTTTTGAGCTGTTTTTTCAGATTCCAGTTCAGAAATCAGTTTGTCTGACAGTTTAGATGCCTCGAGTAGTTTCTGATATTGAAGCAAGAGGGAAATGTTCTTTTCTTCCATATCCCTTACCCACCTTTGCCAGATAAAAATCTCAATCTGAGAATTAACACCTTTTTCCACTTCATCCTCGTACTTTTTTATTCTATGAAGAACTTCTTCTTCTAGTAAGCACATCTTTGATGCCATGCTAGCCAGCTGGGACTCACTGAACTGGGCAAGACTAGCATATTCCTTCTTCTGAGCATCAAGAGAAACCCGTAGCTCTTGTACTTCATCAAGGATTGCATCTTTATCTTTCTCCAGATTATAGTAGTTATCTGTTAACTCTCTGAAATTTTTCTCCAAATCTTCCAGTCTTTTCTGAGTAATGTCCAACTCAGATACCAAGCTTCCTTTGGCAATGACCAGGTCAGACTTCTCATTCTGCATCGCCTTATACAATTCCTCCAAGCTCTTTAATTTCAATCTCAAGATTTCAAGCTCAGCATTTGCATCAAGAAGGGAATTCTCCAGAAAAAGGTTCTTCTCCGTGATTTTCTCCAAATGCTCAGTTGCAACCAGCAATTGTGAGACCAGCATTGTCTTCTCAGAAGCAAGAGCTTCTTTATCTGCCAGGAGAAATTGATAGGATTCTTCTAAACTCTTCAGCTTTTTCCTAAGCTCCTCTAGCTCGACATTTAGATCTGACAAGGAATTTTCCAGAACTGCATTTTTAGCGATAAGTTTCTCCATGTTCTCAAGCTTCCCCAGAAGTGCTTCATTTTCACTTCTCTCTTTCTCAAGATCCCCTTTCAATTTCGTGTTCTCCTCTTGCAAATTCTTCACAGAAGACCCAAAACTCTCTGAACTGTAGCCAATTGATTCCACCTGATTCATTACAGCCAGATGTTTCTTGTTAAGTTCATTTATTTCCTCTTTTAAACAGTATATTTCTTGCTGAAGAGCATTTCTTTGGTCCACCCGTAGCTCTACTTCAGCTTCAAGTTTTCCTATTGTTTCCCGCAATCTTGAAATCTCACCTTGCAAATTCTGTATCGTCAAAGTTGAAGATAAATTAACTTCACTCAAGCCCTTATTCTCCACCTTGACCTGCGCCAGTTCATTCTGTAGAATATGATTACGAGTTTCCAGGCCCTCTGAAATTTGAGCCCTATTCTGGAGCTCTACGGCCATAGACCTCAGTTCTTCCTGTGACTGGGAATGCAAATGTTGCAGAGTTTGAAAAGCAGTTTCAGCCTCCACAAACCGCAGATGCTCTTCCTGTATGCAAGTCCAAAGTCTTCCCATCTCCTTCTGTTTCTCCGTAAGTTCCTCAGTTTGAGCAGCCACTCGTTGTGATATAGACTCCAATTCTAAGTGCATAGTTTGGTTTGATGTTTCCAACAAAAGACACCTCTCTTCAGCACCCTTGAACTTAGCAACTCCATTATCTAGCTCAGATTTGAGCCGTCCAACCTCCTCCTCAGCACAAGCCAGTTTATGTTCCAGGAGTGAAATTCTTTCCAGGCACTGCTCGTATTGAGCAGAAGCAGTTTCCTTCTCATTTATTAGCTCGGCTAATGCTTGCTTCAGAATTTCAATTTCCCTTTCAGCTTCTTCAGCACACTCATAAGACCTCTTTGCCTCTTCCTCAGCAAGCCTTAATTTTTCCCTCAGATCAGATATCATATCTAGAGACTGCTTGAGCTGTAGAAGAGCAGCGTCTTTTTCAGATTCTAATCTAGTTATGTCTTCCTTTAGTGATTGTGTTTCAGTTTCAGCCTCACTTGCACGCTCACTAAGTTCCCCTGCATCCTTCTGGGCAAGGGAGACGCTATTCTCAAGATTTGCTATTTTATCCAAACACTGCTGGTATTGAAGATAACTAGCTTCCCTTTCAGCCTCTACCTTGCCAAGGGCTAACTTCAAAGTTTGTACTTCTGATTCAGCTTTGCTAGCCCGATCATTAAGGTCCATGGAATCCTCTTTTGCACGAGAGACTTCTGACTCCAGTTTAGACAATCTTTCCAAACTTTCTCGATACTGAAGTAGACCAGCTTCCTTTTCAGCTTGTAATTTAGCGAGAGCATTCTTCAATGTTACAATTTCTTCCTCAGCTTTTCCCACACGTTCAGACTCGGATGGAACTTGAGCCTTGAGATCCTGGCTACCCTCCTCTGGATCAGAAAAGTTGAGTCCTTTTCTTACTCTTCCTTCGGCAAACCTTGAATGGTTCACCACTTGTCCAGACCCCAAACTATCACTGAGCTGTCTCAAACCCTTTCTGCCAGCACCAGTATCAGATTCGTCGGTAAAAGCTCCACTCCTCTTGGCGGTATGGAAAATTGATGATGACGACCCCAAAGCATCACTTTGCAACTCATCAGGGTCAACAAAAGCACGCATTGATGACAAATCAGGTGTACGGGGATCACCATCTGCCAAGGGACCTGTAGGTGATTCATCAGTAAGAACAAACGGAATTTGATTGGGAAATGCTTCTGCCATCGTCCGATGTGCCTGTCGTAGCACCCCAGTTGCATGATCATATCTTTCAGCCAATGCACGATAAGCCCTGTAGAATTCTTCGACCAATTTCATAAGCTCCGGTCTTTTTTTATAGTACATCTCTGCTCTCCGTGCAAATGAATCTGCATCTTCTTCAATGAGTTTGATCATTTGTTTCACTTTAACATCCATATCTGTCCCAACAGAATAGAATCAGATCAAGGCATTAATGCAAAAACAAAAAAAGAGAAAGACCGAAGAAGTTCCATCTCCAAATTTAGCACTAGAACGGTAGAACTAGAACCTACTTCGAAATCACTGTCACTGAACATGACTTGTGAAACCATTATTAAAAAATACTGGAAACTAAAAATGAGTCGCGATACAGTATAGAAATTAGTTAATTTCCTTCACAATCTCAAAGTAGCAAGTACAATTTTGAAAAAAGTAAGGTAGTTGACACTGGTATTCACAATCTCTGATATCATATAACTAGCACGCAAAGTTCACAACTACAAGACCGTGTTTCAATAGCAACTCAAGTGAAGAGTAAGTACTTCCTTAAACTGCTACAAGTCGCGTACATACAGAGTCCAACATGCCGAATTAAGTTATAATCCCATTGCAAAGGCAGCATCTATAGGGTGATCTAAGAAGATAGACAATACTTGAAACAGAATAAAAACCAAGTTTCTAAAATAAAACAAGAACAATACCAGTAAGATTCTCCTGAAGCCATTTGGAGTTTTTTGGGCTGATGTGACTGTCCCACCACCAAGAGTACTTGCGTTTAGAATTTGTCTCCGAGACGGTTCCCATGGCTAAATCCAAGTAGAACACTGTCACTAAATTCCTTTAAACAAAGACGGATGACCCAACCAGAATACGAGACGAAAACGGCAGTCAAGCGTGCAAAGATGGCCAAATATAAAGCTCCAAAGCCCGTCCTTTCAACAACCTCCAGAAACAAGACATTCCACAATTTAGATTCCACATGTAAGATCATAAATCGCAATCAATTGAGATCAGACCTTAAGCTACCTGATCAGCCGTAAGTAGTCCAAGGATGAGGAACAAAGGTTAACTGCTAACTCCAAAACTGGCAGCATGAACCTGATCGCGGAAACACCACAAAACTGAAAAATTAAATAGAAGCAAAGTTAGATCATCGAGTTTCATAGTTAAAAACATCCAAGAACCAAAAGTAAAAAAAGAAAAAAGTTGCTGCATAATCACACTTGAGAAATCATACAATTATCATGCACTAGCGTGGAATTGAAGTGAAAGACTTGAAACAAACATTCCTTGAAAGCTCGTAGAGAAGGAAAAGAGAGAGACATGGAAGTGGAGAAAGAAGAAGACAACAATACCAAAAATCGAACACAAGAACAACAGAAACAGAGGGCGGCTTTGAACATGTTGACTAACAAAAAGAAAAGACAGAGAATCTCACCGGAAAATATGAACGCGGACGCTTTATGTTACTACTGATCAGCAGTTAGTGGAAAAGAACAGACAAGTTTGGCAGGTTTCACATATGCTATGGAGTTTCAACCCATGGTTGCAAGATCTCAGCTTGCGTCTGTGCGTCTCTTTATTTCTCTCTCCGGGCGTTGCTTGCTTGTTAGGTACTGTTTGCTGATGAGGAAAGCATAACAAAAGTCCGGGGGAAGGAAAACTAAAAACAAAAACGTAAATTTCTAGGAAAAACACCTAAGTCAGTGACTTTTGCGGTTCTTTTCGTTATATATATGTATAGTGTACTGACTACTCGTGTTGGGGTGATTCTGGGAGATTTTGTGTATCCTAGGACTCTTAATTACGGCTTAACGAAATTACTAATCAGCCCTTGTTCATACCTATTTTAATCTATGTATTTATTGACTGATCGTTGAGAATGATTCTGTTACTATTAAAGTGGAGGTGCGGTCAAATGTCAAAATTTGGTAATAAAATAAAAAATACATCTATAATTATTAAATGTGATGCAGTGTAAGTAAGGAGTGAAGAAGAAAACAATTTACATGAATCCAACGGTAAGGGATTTGACATTAAGACAGAAGAGTTGCTCAATTTAATGACTCCATTAAACTCCATTTTTGACCGTTGATTCCCACTTACCACTAAATTAAAGTAAACAAAAGAAGAAACGGGCAATGATCCTTGGTGTAAGGCCAAATGGGTCTTTTCGATGGGTTTGTGTAGAACAAGGATTGGTTAGGGGCATTGTTAGAAAGAATCTTTAAGGGGTGTTGCCTATAGGATGATATGATTGAGTTTGACACGGTGTCTCGTCGGCTTTAGAGGAAAAGTTTAGGGACTTGGGCGGTGGCGAGGACGGCTGTCATTCGTCAGTCCACCGGAAGAAATCTGAAATCCTCTTCCTATTGTCCAATATGGCCCCACGCAAAACATGAATACTGTAATCCTCCGTTACAAACTTTAATCCTTGTTATTTAAGAATTCAAACACTATATGTATATTCTAAATAAATAATTCATTCAACTAAAATATTTAAACATTATTGTCATAATCAAGCATATCTCTATGTTCAATTTTCATGTGGAGAGATGGTCCACATCTCTTGGGTGAGTGCAATAAAGCGTCACAGTTGATTAAAAGTGCCATAATTGGTCCATATGCTACAATAATAGCTTTCGTTAAACAAATCTCATTTTTTAAAATGTATATACTTTTGTAAATGTAACAAAAAGTTTAGGACAAATCATATTGATTTCAAAAGTCTAATTATGCAGGCAAGCATAAGCCACTGGACTCTTCTGATGATGACGTTGATTCACATTGGGTTATTATTTAGAAGCATAGTTTTAAAAATCAGATTGAACTGGTCGGTCTGACCAGTTCGACTGGTGACCGATCGGTTATTCGGTCTAGTTCAATTTAAAAAATTAGCTATAAATTGAACCAGTGTGAACCGGTCAAAATTGGTCCATTAACTGGTTGAACCAGTCCAGTTCGACTCGTTCGACTATTGATTCAGTAAAATTTTTTTATTTTTTATTTTTTATTTTTTTAAAATATTTTTAATATTATATATAATTAAATATAATTATTGCATAATTATGATGTCACACTAATTTAAAAATTGATGACCAATAAAACATTTGATTTAATGATCGATCCGAATTTCAAAACATTTTGAAATATTGGGTTGGTTGGGTGTAGGTGTAGGTTGTACGATTTTGAATTTTGTCTTGAATTATCTGACCCCCTATCTTGATGACGTCCACGAGCTCAGAAATTTTGAACGTGAAACAAGTCTGGATGTCTTAGTCAGTATTAAACAGCCAGCACAGAGGTCGGTGCTCGGTAGAGCTTGAATTAGTCTAGACACACAATGAGCAACTAATAGTACGTCAACAAGAGAAGGGAATGAAGAACATCAGTGGGAACTGGGGAGGCTTTCCTTAGAGGTAATAAATAGTTTTATCATCATTTACCAAAAAAAGTAGTTGATCCTAAGATCTATTTTTTAATTAATTATAAAATTAACCCACAAAACTAATTCTGCTCATGAAGTTTTGCTTTGTTTATTGATCACGTGACTGCTCATAGTCTTCATACTTTGTGAGTAATATAAGATAAGAAAATTTTAGGTCTCCTTTCCACACTATCAAGATCTTAAATTAATAATTGTTGTTGACCATTTTGATTATAGTAATTTCTTTAAGGTTAATGTTGCAGGACATGTGTATACTTTCCTTTTTTATTGATTTCAGTTAACTTATTTTTAAAAATCATATTATTATTATAAATGTCAAAATAGATGTTACATATAAAATAGTAATTAATGATTAGAAGATCACGAATTTGAGTCACGAAAATAGTTTTTTTTTTGTAAAATGTAAACAGAAAATTGGTATAATTGATAGCTCTTATTTGACCCTCGCAAAGCAAAGAATCTTATGAACTGAGTTTGTCATTTTGTTTAGATAAAAGAAAAATGAAAAACAATAGAAGTGACACTAAACTTTTACCTAATGAAAGGAGAGGAAATTGTTTTCCTCGGATAAAAATATACATGTAAAGTGTGAACATTATTAGGGAAAAAGAAACTGATAAGCACGATTTTACATGCACTTTTGCACATGTGCAAGTGGATCTTTTTTGTATCACCAAAAGTTTCAAGACATGTTCAAATTAATTCGTTAGCAACTCAGCCCAAATTAAACTTTTTATTGATCTCTTGGTCACATTAAACAGAAGAAGTTACTGCCAACGGACCTTAATATTTTCTTTTAATATAATTTTAGAATCATCTTCGACTTTCGTTAAAAGATAACAATAAAATGCATGCGACATATACTAATTAAACACGACGTTTTAGGTCAATTATTAAGTTGAATTTAAACTTATTAAATCTAATAAAATCAATAGATTAAGATAACTATCATAATTATTAGTTTTAATTGAATGTAATTAATTCGAATATAGTATATTAGATCGTTATGTTAGAAATATTTGATTAATCTACTTATAATATGTCTGTTTTATTCTTATATTTAATAAAAAAAATTAAGAGAATAAATTTGTAAACAAAATTTTAAGAAATTAATTATTTAAACTATAAAAGAGTGTAGTGTTGATGACTAAAATAATTGCAATTCAATATTTAATATTGGTTTATGTTTGATTAATTTTTACGTGGGTCATTGTAAAGTGAAGGTCATAGACATACCTATTTCTTTTCTTTTGAGTTCCATCAAATCTAATGCATGTATAGGACCCGCCCCTTATACTTTCCCCACTAGTCTTTGCTTTCTGTCTTTATTACTCATCTCATCCTCGCAAGTCATAGTTAAGAGACATGCATTGAATGGTTGATGAAGGAAAAGGAAGGTGGGAAGCATTTAGGTTTTGGAGCTTCTCGGTGACTCCACTCCAAACTTAAGCAGACAAACAACATGAATAAAACTCCTCAAATCTACCAAATTTTGCACTTACTTCCAAATCCCAAACAGAAAAAGGTTACCAAATGGGCCCTTAAATGAGATGGAACAACATAACTTTTTAATCTCTCTCAACTCAACTGAAATGGTATGGATATTGGATAGCCGATAAGCATATATAGCAGTAGCACGTACCCATCTCACGGCAATAAGACAGGTAAAGGAGCAAACATCCTATAATTGCCATGATTCTGTTAGGCAAAGTGTAAACAACCGTGAAGGAGAACCCATTGGCCCACTCCAACTTCCGTTCCATGTGCTGCTCTTAAGTATTAATACACCCACCACCAAACAAGAGTAGGTTCTCGGCCTTTGCTTATTTCTATTTTTAAAAGCAACCTTTTGAATATAAATTTAAAACCGCTGACGCACAATAAGCTGCATAGCATAGGTGCTACTCGTCGGACTGAGATATGTATCTTAGGCCCAAGAGTCTTTTTAGTCAGTTATCCATCTGTTTTGGAAGCCTAATTGACTAGTTCAAGTAGACGTAAGTGGTGCTTTGCAGTTAAGGATGGCAACTGGATCTAGACTGATATGGATCTTTTTTCCTAAAAAGTTAAATCATCGTAAATAAAACATCCTCTTTTTGTTAAAATAATATTATTTTATATTTTTAATTTATAAAAAAGTTTAGCCGAGTCAAATAGCCTCATATTTTGTTGAATTTAGACTTGGACCCATCGCTTCTGATTATGTTAGGTCTCAGGTGAGATCTGAGCTCTAACAGGCCTTAATCAAATCTAATTCATTGCCTTCCCTATTTGCAAGGACAACGTTTTTTGACTTGCCACTTTCAAGTGTATTTTCTTTAGCAATTTTTTTTAAAATATTTTAATGAAAAGGAAAATCACATTAGAGGTGCTAATCTTTTAGCTTAAATATTGCATTAAATATAGAAATATAGTTTATATATAAGCCATTGTTTCCTTTTGTCAAATTCTTCTATCTTATTTGAATATAAAATATCTTTTTTTTTTGTCAAAAGACTTAATCATAATTTTAATTTCTTAAATTTATAATTCTCTACGTTTCACCTTATACTTGTGTCATTTACCATATTGTTATGATTATCATTTTAACTAATGTTAATTTTAAATATGTATTTAGAAAATTGACAAACACATTCCAATTAAGAGTATAATTACATTTTTGTATGATAATATTATTTTTTAAAAATGAATAAGGTTTTAAATTGAAGGGACGAAACCCTATAATCAATTTGTGAATACCGTAATGAATTCATGCTATATTTAATTTTAGTATGATACAATACTAGTACCAATTAATAATTTATATCATTTTAAGTAATCTTTAAAAATTATAAAATAATCTTATAAAATTACAAAATATTCTCTTGATATATTATACTATATATTAAAACTAATAAAGATAATTTTTAAATAAGTAAATTTATACTTCGATTATAGAATAAGCAACAATATCACATGAATGCAAATAAAATGATCCTTCTTAGAAAGGTCACGAGTAAACATTAATTAATTCTGAAAATGGCATTCCCATACAGACCGTAATTGGAGGCTCTAAAAAACGTCTAAATTGTTAATAGCATACATCTTTGTCACGCTTGTTGAATTTAAATTTCCAAGATGATAATTGAGACGATTAGACGCAAAGATAACAAAAACTTTTTCCCTCAAGACTTTACTAATTTATCTGGGATGTCATGAGCATCAACCCCAGCAAAACATAGCCTTAGCTTTTATTCATCATTCCAAGTTTCAACTACTGACTATCCATGGTTCAGACTTCTACCAAGTACGGAGCTGTACTCATCTGAACTCCTAAGGATCTCTTTGAAAATGAGTTTTTTGGGTCTTCGTGACGTGAGCATGAGTAAGGATCTTGAGAAGATGGCAAACTTCGAGCCTATTGGAGGAGAGTTTAAAGGAATTGAGCCCAAACTAATCCATTTAACTCAAATTCAGGTATGAAGTTATTTTTGACCTAGGTTTTCAATTTTTTTCTTGCTGTTGTTTTAGTTGGGTTTTTCAATTATTTGTTGAAACTTTAAGGTTATATAAAAAAAAAAGTTCGAAAAAAAGGTCAGAAAAAAAGTCAAAAAAAAGGCTAGAAAAAAAAAGTCAAAAAAAAGTTAAAAAAAAGGCCAGAAAGAAAAAACGAAAAAAAATCTGAAAAAAAAAGGAGAGAGTCGGTCCCCAAAAGAAGAAGGAGGGGAGAGGGGAAAAAAAGTCAGCAGAAAAAAAAGTCAACAAAAAAAGTCAAAAAAAATTGGAAAAAAAAATTCAAAAAGAAAAACTTATCTTTCATACTTGTTACTTGACTGGGGTTTGTTGTTCTTAATATTTGAGCTACAGTTGGAAACATTGATTGAATGAAGTCGTGGTTCTAATTGTAACTTAGATTTCAGAGAACTTTGAGTGGTAAAAGGCAAGAGTGTGTGAGATTATTTAAGGGAGTCATTGTCGTGACTTAAACACGAGGGGAGTGACAAATTCTTGAGTGAAACACGTGAGGGAGTGTGTGAGGTTATTTATCGCTAACTTTGTTTTTACAGGAATATCATTTTTATTTACAATGTCACAGGGAGGTAGTAATGATGGCAGCCAAGGAGGAGATGTAGATATCGCTTTCACTTTGAGAGCCATGCATCAACAATTTGAGAGGTTCAATCTAACCTTAACTGAGGTTAGAGAACAAATGGATGAGCTCAGACAAGGAAGACGCGAGGAACCTCAGGGCAGGCGTGCAGATGTACGTCAGCGACAACCACCACCTCGTCGGCAACCACTACGGTATGAGCCTGAGGAGGAGGACTATGAAGGGCGCATGTCTAGGAGAGCTCGGAGAGGAGAGCCCCTCGATAGACGAGATGGAGACCTCAAATCCATCAAGATGCAGATTCCAGCATTCAAGGGGAGGAACGATGCTGAGACGTACTTGGAGTGGGAGAGGAAGGTTGATATGATCTTCGAGTGCCATAATTTCTCGGAGGAGAAGAAGGTAAAGCTTGCTGCTGTTGAATTTACAGATTATGCACTAATATGGTGGGATGAGTTTGTGACTTCTAGGAGGAGGAATGGAGAGAGACCCATCAATACTTGGGCAGCGATGAAGGCGTGTATGAGGAAG
>JAOTAX010000009.1:14427574-14459957 GCA_025629825.1 Erythroxylum guanchezii | reverse complement strand
TTACTCAGTCAAACAGCTTCTGCATCAGGTTGTGAACGTAATTGGAGTGTTTTTGAACGTATTCATACAAAGAAACGTAATCGTTTGGAGCATCAAAGACTTAATGACCTTGTTTACGTTACTTATAATCTGCGAATGAAGAACATGTATTTTATATTTTTGTTTTTATTTCAATAATTTTATTTTTGTTATTGACTTTATAATTGCTCCATTATGTGTTCAGAGCGCTTAATAAGAAGAGAACATATGATCCAATTGATATTGATGTCCGGTCCAATTTTTAAAATATTGCTTCTAAGTCTTAACTTGGGACGTTCTTCATTATGGTCTAACACTTTCGTTTCAACTATCGCAATCTTAGGATTTACGATTTGAGCAACCTCTTTGCCCTTGCTTACTAGTTCCTTATGCCCACTAGTTTTAATTTTTTTGCCTGTATAGCTCTCCATACTTGTCTTTGATGGGAAGGTTGACGTCTCCATCAGTACAATCAACGACGGAGTTACATGGGGCTCAGTGGTGCACTGAGCCCCTCAAGGTTTTTCTACAAAATTATTTTTAATATATATATATAAGAACAGAGTTATTTAAGGGTCAGTGGTGCACTGGGTCCTCCAAAATTTAAAAAAATTAATATTCGAGCCCTCTTATATTAAATTTCTAGCTCCGTCACTGAGTACAATGCCAGAATGGTGTCTTTATAGTATTCACCATTTTTATTCAATCTCATGAAGGGAGTGGACTCAGGAATAGTCTAGTCAAATTCCACTAAAACACAAATCCTAGAATAGCTTATCGTCTTAAGCGTGATCGTGACTTCATCTGGTGTTATTGATTTACCAAGTAAGCTCGTTATGTAGCTTAAACCCATAGGAGTCTAGTCTGTTTACCCAAATTAGGGTTTTGTTTCTTTTAAGCATGGAAGAGACTGCACCAGGTTGCCATCTTTTTAGAAAGATTGGTCTATCATTGAAGTACCATGGCCCATTATCTAACACCCTTTGAGCTTCAGCTTGAGAGCTGAACTTAAAGATGAAACAGTTCTCAGTTAATATAAGAACATCAAGTAAATTATAGGAATTCCAACTTTTGCATGCCCAAGCTTTAAGAGGAGGATATTCAAGCCTTTTCTTCGAGAAGAATACAGTTAAAGAAGTGCTCCATTTGATTGCCCAATCCTTAAGCAGATTCAAAGGATAGGCTACTACAGGTTAACCCCGGGAGCTCCAACTGAGTCATTTAGAACTTGACACAAAGTTCTCCTTGCAGGGAAGGTTGGGTGAGTAAATTATGATAATGAGGAAGGGGGAGGAGGAAGATTGTTATTATTTAGCTGGGAAATTTTAGACCGGAGAGTATTGAAAAAAAACAAGGACTTATTAGCGGGTCGATAAATTTTGCTTTAAAATTTTTGTAAGAAATATATATTTTTTATAAAAAAATTAAAATATTTTTTAATTTTTGATGACATAATATTTTAAAACTACATAATTTTTTATGTAAATAATTAGATCGAAGAAGTGTTAGAATAGAAGATGATATGGAATATATCTATATAACTAAAGATTAATTATATTTATTAATTGTAATAAATATTTAGTAATTTAATGTAATAATAAATTAACTATTTATTTAATAAATTATTAATTTATTGATTTTAATATTAATAAATAAAATAAAATATTTTATTATTTATCCTAGTTATATCTTATTACTTATATAAAAATGTATGTAAAATAAATTAATAATTGGATTGTCCTATGAATAAATCAAAGTCTACTTAGAGCATGAACGCTGGGCAGATGAACAGAACCTAAATACTATTAAAGTCTTTAGGTGTTGTGTAAGAGGTCTCACTTACCTAGAATCTAGAAATGGTAGACTTGGAATCACGAACTGGAGAAGACAACAACATACGTTGAAGAAGTGGAAAATTTCAGAGGCTTAAACGTGAAAGGATCAGAGGAGGCTCAAAGATGTTTCAACTCAAAGAAGGACAAGAAATTTCAGAGGCTAGAATATGAGAGGACAAAGTTGTCTTCAACAAGAAGGGCTACTCTTCGAATAGCTAAAGATAAGTTGGGGTTGAGATTGTGTATTTTTCAAATTTTAAAAATAGTAATTACTGATGCTTACTTATTTCTGTATTCGTTTTTTACCAAACACAAGTTTTAAGAATATATTAAGAATGTGTTAGGAATAGAATGACTTATTTCATCTACCAAACAGACCATCATTGTCTTATTGGATGGAATAATAATAATTAAAAAAAAGCAGCTGGAGCTCAAATAATGATAAATTTGAAAGAAAAGGATAAACACAAATGACGGTCTTGAGAAGTGCTGATTCATCAGTATGTTAAAGTGGGGGTTCCACCAGTCCAGCTATACTCCATTTGGAAATAGCTTATCAACTATTCTTTTTTATTGATTCAAAGATTTTAGTGGGTAGAGATATTTTGTGTATCAGCTGATTTTTAAAAACTCCTCTTAATAAAATTTTGGTTTCAAACTTATTAAAAGTGTGTGTTAATGACAATTGTGCCTTCACATAAATAATTAATATTAAACAATTAATTTTACCAAATATTTTTAACAAACAGATATTATGAATCATTATTATAGTCTACTGTTAACTAACCTCAACAGTAAACGTAATTAGCGGATGAACAAGCCCATATATTGGTGGGAGGAGATGGTTGGCCATTTGCAAGGATTGAAATATCAAGGTCGAGAATTATACACTTGGCATGGCCCGAGTGAAAATATTTTTTATTTTGGTCTTAGATTAGGGTATTTATCGGTTGATCCAGTAAATAATTCTCTCGTTAGTTTGTAAGCACTTCATAGAGTAAGACAGCTAGCCCAAAGATTTAAGACTGCTCTATACTCAAAGCCAAAAATCAAATCCCAACCTTTAGTTGAGAATGGACGAGTCTCTTCCACTCAATCACACTCCTTAGATTTCTCGAGCAAAAATATTAACATTTAAGATTGGAAGTTCTAATCATATATAAGTATATGATAACTTTTTTAATTGTAAAACTATAAAATAAACTTAAAAAACTAATGTTTTTAAAATTAGATTAAAAAATTAATAGATATTAAAATATTTAAAATTAAATAGATTTTAAAATATTATTAAAAGATAATATTTTTAATTATTGAAAAATTAAAATTTAATTAAAATTTGTTAAAAATTAATTAGTTTATTTTAATTTATAAAAATTGGTTGATTAATTAATAAATAGATTTTAAAAAAATTATTAAAATAAATTAAACAAAAATTAAAATTTAGTTTATTTAAAGTTTTTATTAAATTAATCTAATTTTTTAATATTGTTAAAAAAGAATGAGGCAAAACTGCAATTTAGAAAACTCCAGGGCGTCTTTATATAAATTCTGAAGTCGCGTAACAGCCACATCGCAAGCTACTAGTTTGTGCTTGTTCAGTTCAACCACCCGACAGATTCTCTGCTAGCTCATGGGACGTGCCCACATGTCGTTGATGACTGATTTGCTCCGACATTCGGGCGGTGTCGCCGTCATTGATGGCGGCCTGGCGACGGAGCTGGAACGCCACGGTGCTGACCTCAACGATCCTCTCTGGAGCGCCAAGTGTCTCCTCACCTCTCCTCATCTCGTCCGCGCGGTATTGTACCCATCTCACCGTTGACTTCCGATTTACGTTCTAAATGATTCGGTTTCTGTTTTATTTTTTGGTTATTTAATACTAAGAATGTAGTTTGGTTATTTAATACTGAGAATGTAGTTCGTGTGCTCTCTTTTGATCTTGTTCTGTTAATTTCGAACTAAATGTTGCGTCGTTAATGTCAAAAAGAACTAGGTATTTCGTTTCGTCTTTGTTAGATATGTTTCTTTGTGAAACGATAGTGGATTAGTCATTTGTGGACATTATATTGGTTTATCTACTGTCTTGTCTGGCAGTATAAGTTTGTTTTCGGTAGTAAGAACGGGCAAATCACGGAGATAGAGATCACCATTATTTGGACAAGTTTTTGTCTCGGAGTTGGTGTTGGTTTATGTTCTTTATGGAGTCGGCTTTGTCAGTTTGTTTATGCCGTAATATGATAGTATGAATTTTGTTAAACCTAAATATTGGACGACTTAGATACTCTTTGATCTTGTTTGTCTGGAATAAATATATTTAGTGAGTCTCTGAATTTGGGACCACTGTGATCTTTTATTGCAATATACGAGTAATGAGTTTTTAATTTAAACCAGGAACTTATATTCACCATCTCTCTAACCGTTCATCTCTAATCTTTGATGTTTGGAAAGAGTGAAGGTGAGGGGAGATCATTTCCCCATAGTTTATTCCGTAACCCAATTTTATTTTAGTTGGCTTAGTAAATGAAATATCTTGCAATTGATGGTTCATATTAGGAAGGGCTTGCTTGATTAAGTGGACAGAACTTCTTTCTGGGACACTGGATAAAGATTTATGATTATTTTTAGAAGTGTAAGCAATTGAATGTCATCTATTAGAAGAAAAGACATGTTCGTGTTTGAGAAATGCTAGCTATAGTTCTATTTAAGGCATTTTGAGCAGTACCATTTTGTTCAGAAGTGGATAAAATGTGATTAAATTTATGGGAAAAGCTGTAACTGGGACCCAAACCAAAAAAGATGTTAATGACGTTAATGGTTTAGTGACTTCTTTTTGAAGGGATAAAACCATGTCTTAATGTTACCTTTTGTAAAAACTTTAGAATGTGAACCGTAATATATCTTCACATTTTTCTGGTTCTTTTGCTTCACAGGTACACCTTGACTATCTTGAAGCTGGTGCAGATATCATTATCACAGCATCTTATCAGGTATGATTCTCTTTGACTGCCATCAACCGCCTTTCCCACCCAAAAGAGAAATAAAATGCACCTTCATGCTTCCCCTCTCTCTTTCTCTCTATGTATGAAATTGACCCTCATGTTCAATTCAATATGAATAGGCCACAATTCAGGGTTTTGAGGCTAAAGGCTTTTCTACTGAAGAAAGTGAAGCCTTGCTTAAGAAAAGCGTAGAGATTGCATGTGATGCACGGGTTATTTACTCTGAAAGATGTAAAGAAGGTTCCCTTGATGGTAATAACAACGGTCGGGTTCTAGAACTACGTACCATTCTAGTTGCAGCTTCTGTTGGCAGCTACGGAGCTTATTTGGCTGATGGATCAGAGTACAGGTGAGCCAACCTCTTATTAAAATTTGTACACTGATTCTATTGCTCACATTTCTGTGTGCATTAAGCAGCTAGAAATCCTTTCTTTTATTTATGAAATATCATCTGGAAGTTCCATGCATGGTTTATTATTCCTTATAGTATCTAAAGCACCAGAATATTACTTTCAACAGGAATTGTACTGATTATAACGGGGGTAGAGTATGACGATTATTAATTCTCCATCCTTTCATTACTTTATGTCATTTACTGCCAAATTAAGCTTGAGGGCATCAGACTATTGTCGCTTTTTTTCTGAAAAGGAGAATACAATATACTTGACTGCCTTCATCTCTTATCATGTTTCGTGTCTTTATTAGTGGGAACTACGGCGACAAAATTACCCTAGAATACCTGAAGGATTTTCACCGGAGGAGGGTGAAGATCCTGGCAGAATCAGGGGCTGACCTCATAGCTTTTGAAACAATTCCAAACAAGATAGAAGCTCAGGTAATATGCAGGGACTTTTCCATGTTGTAATATTTCATTTATTTTGGTTTTCCTAAATATTTTGTATTATTGAAGGCATAAGGAAAAGCATGCTTCAGTGCTAAAATTCTTGTTTATTGTGCTATGCTATACTCGGCTAGGAGTTTCTTCAATTATTGAACCAGGAACCTGCTTCATATTGATGTTTGGGCAATGCCAAATTGAGTTTGTTGGAGAAGGAAATTGTATGAAATGCTGGATCTTAGGCTAGCTATGTCCTACATGCTTGATTTGTTATTTATTTCTTGCAGGCCTATGCTGAGCTCTTAGAGGATGAAGGCATAACAATTCCTGCTTGGTTCTCCTTTAACTCTAAAGATGGTATCAACGTGGTTAGTGGCGATTCTTTAATCGAATGTGCCTCAATAGCTGAATCCTGCAAGAAAGTTGTAGCCGTGGGAATAAACTGCACACCTCCTAGATTTATTCAGGGACTGATATTGTCTATGAAGAAGGTATACTTATGGTGGTTATTCAAACAGAATTTGTTGGTTTCTTTTTTTCCTTTTTGCGGATAGTTGAGGAGGCTATGTTCTTAAGGATTTGGAAATGGTCCTATCTTGTTATGTTTGAAATTTATACATAAAAGATTCTGCAGGTGACTACCAAGCCGATTCTCATATATCCAAACAGTGGGGAGAGTTATGATGCTGAGCGAAAGGAGTGGGTGGTAAGTCCTTTTTTGCAGTGGAATACATTATTTTTAAAATCAATGGAAGGCATTTTGAAAAAGTATCCACGTGGAACCCTTTAACCGACTCTGGAAATAGCAAGCAAACACAAGTTTTAAGTTTTCAAAGAATTATATTGGCCTCATTTGGTAGACAAGCAATCAGCTATTTTTTTTTAGCTGATTGGTTGTCTTCAGCTGTTTTGACCCTTCAAACAGCTACGGAAGCTGTTTGGGGAGTAGCAAACCGATAGCTGATTTAAGATAAACAACCAAAAATGAAAACACTCCTATATAGGAGCGTTTTCATCAATCAACCAAAAATTTAACTATCAAAAGTCAATTGTATCCTTTAATTGAAGTTCTTAGATACCTTCTTTTAGGAACGGTGTTTGTTCTTATAATTGTTTTATGCAGTTATAAGTTAGAAATAAAATGTTGACCTTAAACGAAAATGAAAATAGAAAGAGTTGTATAAATTTTTTATAGATGATTAAACAGTACAGGTGAACATGACTTCTCTAAAATCTAAATTCTTATACGAATATTCAACAAAATACTAAGACATATAATATTCATACTCTTATAATTTTTTTTTAAAATCATATCCTTATAAGTTATTTTACACATAAACAGTTAATATTAAACAGCTAATTTTATCAAACATCTCTAACAAATAGCTAATACAATCCGCTGGTTAAATCAGCTGATGTAATCAGCTATCAGCTAACAGCTAATGCAATTAGATGATTGCCAAACAGGACCATTGTATGGCAAAACTTGGTTGGATTGTCAACCGAAATGGAGAAATGAAAGCTAAGAAATATATGGATTCCATTTGTCATTTTATGTTAAGTACAGCCTTGAAACTTAATATATTGGCGTCCTTCTATACATGGCAAACTGATGTCTCTTTGCATTTGTTTCCGTTGCAGCAAAATAGTGGGGTGTCTGATGAAGATTTTGTTTCGTACGTAGATAAATGGTGTGAGGTTGGAGCTTCTCTGGTTGGAGGCTGTTGCCGAACTACTCCTAATACTATCAGAGCCATATGCAGGACTCTTCCACATAGATCTGCGGATCAATCTTGCTAGTCACCAGTAACCGCCCTGACTTCAAATGGAGACGCTACAATGACCAAAACATCCAGCAGAAAGCATCTCGACTTCAAATAGCAGGAAGCATCTGTGGTGTGCATATTCGCTTTTGACTTTGAAAGATCCAACCGACGACGTCAGACGTAGATGTCTCGCTTGTTTGGCATCCTTATCCTTGCTTACTTCTTCGTATTAATGTACTTCTGTAAGATTATCACTTCTGTAAGATTATCTTTAAAGTTAATGACAATCAGTTTCAGTCTGACAGTTTTTGTTAGGTTGTGTTGGAAGTTCAATGATAGCTCCTCAGTTTACCAATTAGTATTTATTAGTCGCAGGTTGTGTTGGAAGTTCAATGATAGCTCCTCAGTTCACCAACTAGTATTTATTAGTCGTGAACGACATAAATATTTTTTGGTCCGAAACATTTTACTACGAAACTTGGTACTGCACAGGATCTAGATGAAGGTTACCCGAAAGCTGAAGTGTTTGCCTATCCATTTTATATCTACCGTACATTGAACCCACTAATTTTAACTTGTCAAACATAATAAAGTCTTGAGAAGTGGCACAAAAAGAAAAAACAAATTTGTTAGTATTTTTGGTTAGTCATTGCTTGATACCAAGCCTGGCAATGCCTTTCTTGGGATGTATTGCTTTACCACTCATTTTCTATTCGGACATATCTCTTTATATATTCCACTTAATAGATTGCATCTTTCAAGCTCACAGTATCAAGTACATGTGTACAACAAATGTCTTTAGTGCATCAAAGGTCCATTGTTTCAAGTACACCATATTCCTTATATTGCTACAAGGAACTACGAATTCAAGTATCAAAGCCTGAGTAGATGCCACTATCTCTTAACAACCTTTTCTCTTCTTCAACATAACTCTTACCCCTGCTAGCCTGACCAAATTCTCGTTTCCTCTTCTCTTTCTGGGAGAATGAAAGACTCTTCTTCTCCTTTGATGTTTGCACATTGGCCAGTTGCTCTCCATCCTTTAATGCAGCTCTCGTTCTCTGTCGTTCTTCATAAGATTCTTCAACTTCACCAGTTCCGCCCTTTTCTTTGCCAGTAGACCAAGACCAATCTGGCACTACTTTATCTTTCGGAGGAGGCACATTCAAAACTGACAGTCCACCTTTATAGCCATGTCGCTTCAATGCTTCAAAGTCCACGATTTTTCGCCTTCCACTCTTGCCTACGTGGAAAGGAGAATAAACATAAGGGTGCAAAGCAAATTCTCCTCCGATACCAAAGTGGAGAATTTGAGAAACAGGAACTGAAATGATGAATGTCCACAAACAATATAGGTTCTATGCCACCAAGGCTAATTATTCACCAATCCACATCATCCACTATGATTGCAACAACCAGGGTACCAAAGTATAAAAGAACTTGTATTGCTGAAACACTCCCCAATCAAATTCCTTCCTCCAACATTGCTTTCTTGGTCCAAGTAACAAGTTTGCCACACAAGGATATAGCAGTTTAAGATCAGGCATACAGGTTTATACCGACCTCAAGCTATAGAATCAACCAAAAGTGTTATACCAATCCTTGCACTAGTACATAGAGTTACCTTCTAAGTTCCACCTCAATAACCACTGTCAAATTTTAAACTACTTTATTCTTTTACCTATCATTCAACTTGAGTAGCATAAAGAACTCCCAACATTAAGGCACTCACCTTTGTTTACGGCAAATTTCTATCTTCTTCAAGAACCATTAAAGACTATTCAGCACATATTATGCGTTATTCATGTATGATTTCGGAACCCTTACGTAATGGAATAGCCATTTTGAATAATTTCATTTCCTGTGCAATAGAAAAAGAAAAAGAAGTCCATACAAGCTAACAACTAAAGCTGAGAGGTCGACAATCAGCAATCATGGATAAACAACGTTGGCCGAAATTGAATAACCATCATAATAAAAATAATGGGAAATACCTCCAGATTTATGTTCTTTAGACTCGGCTGACCTGTCGGTTGCAGAATCTGAATGCGAGGATGACGACTCGTCGCCCGAGGAATCATTCCCATCGTCATCACTCCAGGGCATAGGCCTCTTCATGCTTCTTCAATTACAAGCTACAAACCAGGACTTCCGTAAAAATTAGAGCTTCAAATAATTATTCCAAGAACAGAATAAAAATTAATAAGAAAGAGTCATAGCTTTGCCCTAGACCCACAACCCGAAGATCATAGCAAAATTTAAACAAAACCCCAAATTGTTAGACGGAGAGAGTTATCTCACTGTTCAAGGAATGGGCACCCATTAGATTGAGAGTTATCTCACTGTTCAAGGAATGCTGACTCAAAAAAGACGACGACGTTTGTAAGCAATTTTACGTCATCTTTATATCTAGGGTTTGCATCAATTTTAATTTAACAGATATATGCTACTTGGGAAATTAAGAAAAAAAAAAAAGAAATGAAAAGGACATATTCCCGCTGCCCAAGCACTCTATCTGTACCGTTAGGGTTTGCAAAACGACCCTGCAATTCGTCCTTCTATCCGGGAACTGGAGTGCCTCTCCGTCGCTCATCAAACAACGGCCGCCACTCCATCATCTATTAGTGGTTTTGGTGTCGACTATGGAGGTTGATAAAGAGGTCAACGATGGTTCTCTTATTCTGCTGAAGCAAGGAGCTGAAGCTGTGAGTTTCCTTTTACGAACATTATAGACTGATGATTAGAAAAAAGCAATGCTTTGGCTTTTACTTTTATGCACCTTCTGATTAAATTCCTTTTGTGGATTTTGTCTTGGCTTGACGTTCTAGTCAAGATTAAATTTTGATGGATGTCTGCTTGAGAGTTCTTATACTTGTTTAACGTTCCTTTCAGAGAGTTTTCGATTCAATTTTTGTTGGAAGGAGGTGTATTGTCAAGGAACGTTTCTCTAAGAAGTATAGACACCCTACTCTGGATTCTAAACTTACTCTAAAACGGTTAAATGCGGTGGGTTTATTCTCATAACCTGTTTCTCCCTTGCTTCTATACATCATTTATAAGCTTTGTTCTTTTCATTTTGACGTGACATCTTTAATGAATTAAATCGATGGAGCAGGAGGCTCGATGCATGACAAAGGCTAGGCGACTTGGCGTATCTACTCCGGTGTTGTATGCTGTGGATCCTAAGTTGAACACTCTGACATTTGAGTTCATTGAGGGTTCTTCTGTGAAAGATATCTTCCTCGAACTCGGAATCAATGGCGTTATCCAAGAACGACTGGATGATGTCGCAAAGCAGATTGGAGATGCTATTGGCAAGTTACATGACGGCGGCCTCATTCATGGTGACTTGACCACATCAAACATGCTGATCCAGAATGGCACCAATCTACTGGTGACTGAGTTGTTTTGCTTTGAAAGAATAAACTGTTACGTGAATTAACTTTTTCATGTGATGTTTTGGTTTAGGTCCTCATTGACTTTGGTTTGAGCTTCACATCAACCCTTCCCGAGGACAAGGCTGTTGATCTATATGTGCTGGAGCGAGCTTTGCTTTCAATGCATTCTTCATGTGGCGATGTGGTAATTTTTTGCACATTTGATCCGATCTTCTAATTTCTCTCATCCTATCACATTCTTCCTGAAACGCAAGAGAATAGAAGTCAACAATTTGTGGGAATCGAAAAGTGAAGCTATATGGGAATTCAACATTGAACTTATGGTTTAACTAGTAAAACCATAGGAATAGTACTTTGATCAGGTGTTATAAAGTACAGATTTGATTGACAGAAAACTCACTTACGTGCTTTACATTTCTTCGCTGCTACTCAAAACTAGAAAAATGGGGTTTGAAATTGATTGTGCAGATGGAGCGCGTACTTGCAGCCTACAAGAAGTCCTCAAAACAGTGGTCATCAACATTGAACAAACTGGCTCAAGGTGGGTTTCTTGAAGTCTTTTGTTGATTATGATTTTGTTGTAGACTCAGACGGTCTTTAAACTTATCTTGCTATACAATCTGTTACAGTTCGTCAACGGGGACGGAAGCGCACCATGGTTGGATAATCCTTTTCTTCTGTATTATTAAAACTATGAAAAGATTTATGTCTTCATCTCTGCACACTCGTCTTGTGTGTGCCACTGGTTACTTCTCAATGAGATGGTAATTTGCAATGGTTGTGGTGTTTGATTCTAGGACTGGCTCAATCGAGGCCCACATCTTTTTCTATGACAATCCAGCCCAACTTGTCCTTACCATCGTATTAGTAAATAGCAACGGTTGTGTTAAACCCTAGTGCGTTAGTAATCTCCATTTGTTCCATAAGGATTTGTTCTCCCTCTTGAAATGAATAAGAATCAAATATTCCAAAACACGCACGCGAAATTGCTAGCATTCGATCTCCTCTCCCTCACCCAAACTCCCAAATTCTCCTCCTCGGACCCAATCTCCTTCTCCCGCAAAGGAGTCTCCCTTTCACGAGCAGAGATCGTTGGCGTTGTGACCAGCTGTGAGCACAAGGCAAACAGGTTCCTCAAGTTCGCTATCGACGACGGCACTGGCTGCGTGAGTTGTGTGCTCTGGCTGAACCACCACTCATCTCGGTACTTCTCGCGACGCAACCCCATAGATGTTCGATTAATTGCCGCAATGGCCAATCAGTGGGCCTCGGAGATCAAGATCGGGGTTGTGGCTAGGGTTCGCGGGAAAATAACGGCTTATAGAGGTGAGGTTCAGATTACGGTGTCGGATGTGGTGTTAGAGAGAGACCCAAATGTGGAGATGTTGAATTGGTTAGATTGTGTTAGGCTGGCACGTAATTGCTACGACGTGGTGGCTGCGTTTGAGTAAACATAAATGGTCTTGTTTGATATGATATTATGCGTTGTGAAGAAGCAGAGCATAGAAGGGACACTTACTTTCTGGTGACACTAACGCTATGAAATAATAATATCGAACAGAAGTGTTTGGAGGCATAAACAGAAACTAGCAATGTTGTTTGAATTGAGAGTTTTTGTGGGAGAAAATACAGTATCCACCCACCTAATCACATCATTAAGCTTCTGCACTGTCACCTTCATTAGTTTAATTCCATGAAACTGTAGTAGTAACTGGTACTTGCTGACTCCTCCTAAAAGATGAAAACGAAGAAGCACTCTCCCATGTGTGACAATTGTAGGAAATCATCGCGCCCTTTGAGTGGCATGTAGCTAGGCAGTACTTGGGCATATTGCACAAAAACCTATGAGATCGCGTGTTTAGATGGGCTATAGTACCCTTAATGGCCTAGACAAGATCCTACTTCCATGTTCGGCGTCACCCGTGGTTTTAGTTCATGCAATGCACGATAAAACACGTTTTTAAGCTTACAGACACTAAGGGTTCTTGAAATGAAAAACCTCAAAATTGCACAATTGTCTTGTATCCCTTGGACACGAGTCTAGATTGAGTCAAAAAGTGCCTCAAATTTGCACAGGAGACCAGCACATGGATTACTAAAAAGCAGCAAGTTCCCGATGTGATGTTGCATTTGCCTCCAAAGTTCAATGCCATGCCCAAAATTGTATGCTTACCTAGGAGCAATGCGTGTCCCAAAGCCCAAAAACCCCACGTTAAAGGAGCCATATGAACCACAAAGTGGCTCATCTTTTCTCAAAGACATTGTAGGTTCTTGAATTAAGGATTTGAGTTACGCATTGACTATAGTTTTTATACATCTGCTACCTATCACCTACAAGGTATTGGATTTATCAATCAATATAGGCCTAAACTATAAGCACTAGCTTTGTGACAGACACAGAGAAGAGAAGGAGAGGACAGAAAGCCATTAAATCTCTCACGTGACATACACCTTCTTTTATCTTTTACCCTCATGCTTTAACCGCTCTTTCTTTACCTCAACTTCCATCCAAAGCAATCATAATATTAGAACACCAATCTGAAGACAATTGATCAAACCTAACTTATCTGACAGTGGACAGTCAAGTTTTATTGCAAATATTAACAAAAAACTGCTGTTGTGTCTGTTTAGACAGGGATTTTACGTTATTTTTTAATAATAGCTCGTAGTCGGAGGACTTTATATTATGGTAAAAATTAGAAGTCCTCCCTCAACTCGAGAGAGAGTGAGAGGGAAACGTACCTCTTTCACTTGCACTTTATTCCCTCTTCAAAGCATTTGGTGACGTCGAGAGAAGCTCTTCTCTACTCTGTGTATTTGCATTGTCTTGTTTTGCTCTTCCGATCTCATAGTCTTTACTTCTACGCACCGTTGTTTTGAATTGGCTTTATTTCTGTTTCCCTTCTTTCCTCATTTTCTTTGTTCCTTGGACGAGCACAAAGACGAGAAGAGAAGTGAAGAGCTTAAGTGTGCAACTTGGTGTTTCTTGGATTTAACTTTCGCTTATAAATGTTGATCAGCTGTGTAATCCTCTTCTTTGCGTCGGTTGTTTCCTCTTCATTGCCTCAGGAAACTCAATACTCGTTTCTTTCTTCTCTCGTTGGGTTTAGCCTTGAGCCAATCTTTAACTCCTTCCACTCTCTTTGAAAAACAGAAGAATCCTACTCTCAGGACAATTAACGAGATTTGTGTCTATTCCTTTTTCCAAAATTTAAAATTCTGGCATAAGCATCCTCCACAAAAAAAAAGAAGAAGATCTTCTTATACTTCTGAAAGACAAACACATATTCATCTTCATTGCCATATCATTCTGATGGCTATATGACCTTGAGAAGAAAAAAATGAGAGATGGGAACTCGAAGAAAGGCAAGGTTTGTAGAATGCCTAAAAGAAAAATGAAAATAACATTCTTTGTTTGCCTGTGAATCTTATGTTCTCCAATAACTGACTTTGTTTATCTTGTCGCGAAGCTTTCATGGCCCAAGGCATTGGTCAAGAAGTGGTTGAATATCAAGAGCGAAGCTGAGGAATTTCATGTAGAAGATGTCTTTTATGGAGGTGATTACTGGCTTCATCTTCTGGAATTTGGAATTTCAATGCAACTTGATAGATACTTATAGACAGGGGAAACATTGCGTTATTGTATTTCTTCAATCTCTTATTGTCTCTATAACAAAATAGTTTTGGATTTAATCTATTCCTGATACATCAGATTGCAGAGCAGGATCTCCTAAATTATTCTTTTCTTCACAAGTTATTTTGTAGCTCGTTCACTTCAAATCCTTTTTGTTTTTATGCTGTTTATATGTGTGATTGATGCATTGGCAGTGGAAAGAACACAGCTTTAACTACTTTATTGCGTTTATTTTTCAGATGGTGTTGAACGTTGGAAGAATAACTCTTTTGAGAGGAAGGCATGCACCATCAAGAAAAGTAAAACAGGTTCAATATCAGAACCCAGTATTGCGTTGGACCACAATAGTTGTATTGCGTTGGACCACAATAGTTTTCCAAATCTGAAAAATTTCATATTAGTAATAAAATTGATAGTGATTACTTCTCTCACACATCACTCATTCCACCTAGTTTCCGGCAAACCCCTCAAAATCCCCATTTTTATGTGCAGAAATATTGAACAAGAGACACCCAGATCGACTAAGGCCAGGTAAGACAGACCCTGATGCTTACCAAGTTACAGATTTGCACCATTACAGGTATGCTAAGTCCTTGTAGTCATTTGTACATTTGTTTCTTACCGAAAGTTGGTTTTTATTGGTCTTTAATACCTAAATTGCTGCTGAGGCAGGATTTTTGTAGCAACATGGAATGTAGCTGGAAAGTCGCCACCAAATTATTTGAATCTTGAAGATTGGGTCCATGCCTCACCTCCTGCTGACATATATGTTCTTGGGTATGTGCCCTTAATAAATTTCTTTTTTCTTTCCCATTCTCTGAGCCATGCAACTGTTCTCAGGTTAAGCTATATCTATTGGACTACATTGATTTCAGGTTTCAAGAAATTGTTCCTCTGAATGCTGGCAACGTCTTGGGCACAGAAGACAATGGCCCAGCAAAAAAGTGGCTAGCTCTTATTAGGAAGACTTTGAACAGCCTTCCTGGTACTAGCTGCAGTTGTCACACTGCATCTCCCGTTCATAATCCACTAGTAGAATCCCATGCAGACTTTGAAGGGTCAACAAGGCAAAAGACTTCTTCTTTCTTCCATGGTTGTTCCTTCCAATCCTTAAGCCATAGCATGAGAATAGATGGTGACTTGTTGATGCGACAACCTAGGCTTGATCAACGTTTCAGCATTTGCGATAGGGTAATGATTGGGCATAGGCAGAGTGATTATGATCCTCACTTCAAGTGGAGTTCCTCTGATGACGAGAATGGGCCTGAAGTTTCACCATGTGCCGCTTATTTTTCACCAATTGACTATTGTCGATCATTTCCCATGGAAGAACGGAAAAGGGGGAAATCTAGGTATTGTTTGGTTGCCAGCAAGCAAATGGTTGGAATTTTTCTAACTGTATGGGTGAGGTGCGATTTGAGAGGCTTCGTGCACAATATGAAAGTTTCTTGTGTTGGCAGAGGATTGATGGGTTATCTTGGAAACAAGGTATAGTTTATTGAGTAGAAATTTGCTTGGCTTTGATATCAAAACAGTACAAGAATCGCATCAAGCTTAGACTCTATTTTTACAGGGTTCCATTGCTATCAGCATGTCATTGCACCAAACAAGTTTTTGCTTCATCTGTAGTCATTTAACGTCTGGACAGAAGGAGGGAGATGAGCTACGAAGAAATTCTGATGTAATGCAGATCCTTAGGAAGACGAGATTTCCCCGAGTTCATGGGATGGGAGATGAGAATTCTCCTCAAACAATTCTGGAGCACGAGTGGGGCCATATTCATTATCTGTATTCAATAGTTTATTGAAATCGCTGTTTTGCTTGTATATCTAAATGACAACTATGTTGATGCAGTCGAATCATTTGGCTAGGAGATCTGAATTACAGGATTGCTCTTTCCTATCGATCCGTAAAAGCTCTTGTAGAAATGCGCAACTGGAGTGCATTACTAGAGAATGACCAAGTACGTCACCAATTAAACTGGAGATTTATTTTCACCAAAGAGGTCTTGGAATTCGTCTTTTTATTTGTTTCCATATTCAGCTTCAAATAGAGCAGAGAGAGGGACGAGTCTTTCGGGGATGGAATGAAGGGAGGATATACTTTCCCCCAACATACAAGTACTCCAAAAATTCAGACAGATATGCAGGCGATGATAGGCATCCAAAACAGAAGAGAAGAACTCCGGCATGGTAACCTCCATTCCATTCACAAGAGAGACATAGGAAGATTAACCTTAATTTCATTTGCATTGGATTCCAATGGACAACCTCAGCAGAGGAAATGATCTGTTTGTGAATCTTTGTAGGTGTGATCGTATATTGTGGTATGGAAGAGGGCTCAATCAGTTATCTTATGTTCGTGGAGAATCCCAGTTCTCTGATCATAGGCCAGTTTATAGCATGTTTTTGGCTGAGGTAGAGTCTATAAACCGCAGCCAAATCAAGAAAAACATGAACTGTTCCAGTTCCAGGATTGAGGTAGAAGAGCTGCTGCCACACTGGCATGGATACACTGGCTTCAGCTATAATTGAGTTGATGCGTTTTATTAGTCACGCGCAGAGCCAGTTCGCCTCAGATGTACAAAGCACGTGTTGTGCAATATATCCCAGGTACTTGCCACAGTCTAGCCAAACAATATTATTGACCTTTCATGGCTCCAATCTGTTGATAGCAGAAATCAACCTAAAAGAAATAAGAGGCGCATTTCTAAAATTGTAAAATGTGTCGTCTTCTAGTATTCACTAAAATTTTTCGGTTGGGAAGATGCCTTCTTTTTCTCGGTTCTTATTTCTCATATGTTGTGTGGTCCACCACCTTGCAGATGGGCCTGCTGCTATGAGAAAATCTGCCTGAAAAATATCAAGCCATTATGTTGACAACAATCCATTAATGCGAGGTTGGCCCTCCTCTAACTTTTCCATTCTTGGTTTGCCAGTACTTTTTCCTCCAAGTAATTATTCTAATCTTCTTCGTCTCCTTCTTATCACAATTGGTACAGGTTATGCGAATGTCCCTTGAATGTTGACTCCGCAAGATTACTGTTTTTCTTTTCTCTTTATACCAAGTCCTGATGACATGACGAATTACCCACACCTTAGGTCGATCACAGGAAAGAGGTAACAGAAACTAAACTTTAGTTGCTTAACAAGTTTCGTAGCATTATTCTGTCTATTTTGATGTATGGACTTGCAAAATAACACTTGGTGGCTGAAGAAAAATCTTTCCGTGATGTTTTCAGGATAAGGAAAAGAATCAACTTTGTTTGTTTCTCTTCTTTTTACAGTTTTTATGTATATGAAATAACTAAAGTTAGGATGGTGATTGGTGATGGATACGCAGAAAAGGGCAGAATTCCTGTACATGTATATTCTTTCTCTGCTGTGGCTAATGATTTTACTGAAAAGCAACTAGGCTGAACATTTAACTGTTCTTGTTTTTTAATTTTATAGTTCTGAGAAGTGAACACAACACAAACCGACAAGCAAGAGTCAGCAAAAGTCGTGAGAGGTTGGGCAGGGGCTGAGGCTCGTGCACTTTTGGCTTCTGACTGTACAGAGTACTAGAAATTTTACATCATTGGTTACGTTTTATGTAATTGTTATCTTGGGAGTATGCATGGCATGAAACATGAAACAGTAAAAAGAGTGCAACCAAGCAGCCATGTCACCGTCTCTCCTCGGACTCAGTCAGCTAGTTTTATATATATATATAAAACTTTCCACTTCAATGGAGACAAATTCTCGTAATAGAAAAAGAGAAGATAAGATTGAACAAATACTGAGAATAACAGCGAAGAAGTATCAAATGTGAGTAGTAAGTAATACGAAATGACAATAATTTAGGTAATAACGAGTTAATAATTAATTATTCTAAATATTATAAAAAATGAGAGTTTATTTGTATTTGAACGAGTTTTAATGGTGAACATAATGAAATTAATTAAATACAAATTATTATGAATTCATTTAGCAACTAATTTTATTTTCCTATTTATTGATAATTAAATTATATGCAATAATTTATTTTTAAAAATTAATTTTTTTAATTATTGAAACTAATGGTATTGTTTATAATTAAAGTTTTCATAAATAATTAATTAAAATATTGTAAAATTTAAAATATTTTTATTAAATTAAATCAATTATAAAAATAAAACAAATTGAATGATTAAATTTTATTAATAATTAGTATTAAATAATTAAACAATATATGTTAGTTAAAAATAAAATTAGATTAAGAAAAAACTAAATTAGTTTTTATAATTTCCACAAGTTATGAAAACTTGAATAAATCAAAATGAAACACATAAATTAGAAAATCAATTATATAAATCTCCTATTAAATTTTAAAATTAAAAATAGAAGTATAACCTGAAAAACCTTTATAAAACAATTTCTGGCAAGTGCAGATAGCTATACAGTGAAGCTGGAATCATCCAAGGAGCTATATTTGAAACGAAAATATACTATTATAGATAGATAGAGTTTTGATTACAATGAAACAAACATACAAGATATATATTATATATATATATATATATATAGATATATTTATTGGTTTATATCTGCAGTCAATTAGTTGATTATAGTTTAATGATATAATTATTTAAACATTCTTTATCTTATATATATTCATATGTCATTATAACAAAGTTAACATTTAACTACAAACAAATTTGTAGCTAAATGTGTTAAAAACGTCACATATAATTTTTAACTACCTTTTTGTTTTGTTGTCCAAAACATCGCCAAATTCTGTAGTTGAAAATTAGAGGTGATGTTTTCAGAAATTGTCATGAACAGTGTTTAGCTACACTTTATTTTCGTAGTCAAAAACTAATAGCTACATTTTGAGAAATTGCCGCTAAAAGTTTTGGCTACACTTTTTTTTAGCTAAATACTATTAATTACATTTTTATAATCATACGGTTTTGGAATTTAGCTACATTTATAGAAACGTAGTCAAAACTTTTTATCTACATCAATTGTTTTTAGCTATATTTTAACCAAATGTTATACAATTTTGGAATAAATTATTTGTTACATTTTTATTCTATATTATTGTATATAATATATCGTTATATATTTTACTGTAAATTTATTATATAAATAAATTGTATAAAAATATTATTAATTCAAAATATGAAGCATTGTATATAAAAGGTAAAATATCATTAAATTATACCAACAAAAAGAATATTCTTCATATAAAAGATTTTAATTACAACTTTAACAATTCTTATAGACAAAACAATAAATAGAGAAACCAATTTACAAATAATAAATGCTCATATTACATATAAAAAAACTAAAAAACGACTAGTTAATATTGTCCATAACAATAGTTTCTAATTAAAGAAAACATCGCATAACTTTATCATTCACAACATAATCACTCAACAGTTTCATTTTCATCAATTCTATAATTCAGAAAAAGTATTAAATTTAAATTATAATACAAATAGGAATTGAAAGAAAAAAAAGTATAAGAGATATAATTAATACCCTTCGCTTTCCTCTTCATTTCTATCATTCTGGGTCAAGTAATCTCTTAAGTAACATATCATGTTTTGTTATTTTTGCTTGATTTTCTTATAATGTAGCTTTAAGCACCTTGTTTTCTTCTTAGAGTTATGAATGATTACTTTATTTGAAGAGGTTGAAAATTTTAGCCCAAGGCCATAGCCAAGACATTTGATATAGCCAAAACGTGTACTAAGTACGATATTATAAATGTCTTCTACACTGAACTCATTCCTCTTAGACATATATTTTCCTAACAACTTTTGTATCTTATTCTAAAATTAAAAAGACAAAACCAATATTCAATCCAAATATTATTACTTACTACTACATTAATAAATGAACTAAAAATATTCAACAAATTTTTATACTTACATAATTGTTTTATGTTTCTTTTGACATCCACCATTTACCTTCACCATAGTGAGTGACTTTATATAGCGTGATCCTATCACACTTTTGTTTATGTAGTTCCTTCTCACTTTATTTTATGAAAGAAAAATACAAGGCACAATAAATAATATAGTGTTTATCGATATAATTATAACTTGAAAACGAAGGTCTTACATATTCATTTCAGACAACTACTAATGATTTTGACCTTTAATTATGAGGTGTTTTCATTTTTGCTCTACTAACCTTTTACCTTCTCACAATTTTCTCAAATAAAGAAAAAAAATTATGTGCTTGTTAAATCATCTAACAAGATTAATGGAAGTAAACGTAAAGGCAAAAAAACAAACATAAACTTTCAGGTTAGCCTAATAATCACATAAACTATTCGAACTTTCTTGAGACATTCGCTTATGAATATGTATTTGTGCCTTTGCATTGAAAGCAAAAAATTTATAATACTAATGCAACTAAAAACGACGATCTTTGGTCCTTTGTTTCAATAATGAAGTAACATAGTTTGAAACATCTAGGTCTCAATATCCATAATATTCAATTTCAACTGTGAATAATAAGTAAAGGCGTAATTAATTTTAAAATAATTGAAACAATACTGCATATACTTAAATATATTGAAAAATTGCTGCAACTTTATCCAAGTTATTTTCAAGCAAATTGTCTTCCTTCAAGTCCTTAACATGTTTCTAATAACCTAATTCGGTTCTCGCAATAATCCCCAACTCACTTGATAATTTTGCAGATAGGATCTTGTTAACAGGACGACCTTACTGAGTATTAATTTGTATTAATAACTTGTTATTCATTACAAAATTCATTCGTTGCAATTCACAAGCTCTAGTTTTACCTCTACATCTTTTTTCTAATACTAGCATTGGTAGCTGACAACAAATCAATAATGATTAGGAAATGTTAGAATATATAAATATATATTTAAGTATAAGTCTATTTGTAGGCGTTAAAGATTAACAAATTTGCACTAGTTGCCTCATTGTTGTTTGAGGCAGAATAAAGTTATGTATAACTCATTTCATTGTTGTTTGAGGTAGAATGTTTTTATTGGCTCGGAATTAAATTAATAACACTAATTGATTGATCTAATTGAAGTTCCATAGTTGTCACCTTCTTCCCTTTATTTCTACCAGGTGCCATTATATTGAATATTTATTAAAAAAACATAAATTTTAGTAACATTACAATACATCTAATTATCAATATCAACATACATTCAATCATTAACATTAATCTAATTAACATAAGTCAATCATCAACATTACGTTTGAGACAATATAAATAGCACTTTCATGATATATTTAATCATTGTTATCAACATACATTCAATCATTAACATTGATCATATTAACATAAGTCAATCATCAACGTTACAAACATTAACAAAATATATGTTACCAATATTACATTTGAGACACTATAAAGAGCACTTTCATGATACATCCAGTCATCATTATCAACATACATTCAATCATTAACATTAATTGCATTAACATAATTCAATCATCAATATTATGCATATTAACAACAAAAATGTTACCAACATTACGATTGAGACAATATAAAGAGTACTTTCATGATACATACATCCAGTCATCATTATCAATAGACATTCAATCATTAACATTAATCACATTAACATAAGTCAATCATCAACATTATGCACATTTACAACAAAAATATTACCAACATTACATTTGAGACAATATAAAGAGAACTTATTTAATACATCTAATCATCATCATCTAATCCCCAAATCCTCTAACATCTTTCCAATCCCATCATCTACTTCGCCATTAGTATTACTAGCATCTTAATCATTATTGTTACCACCATCATCACCTTTATCAAGACTTGTAGAATTACTTGCTTCAGAACGTTCAACATGATAAATCCATGGAGTATAGAATTATTTATGCCTCAGATTAGCAGGTGATTATATACCTCATCTTGACTTTGAATGTTGAAATTTAAGCAATCTATGCATGGACAATGAATTTCACATTATAAACTCATTTGATCTTTTACAAATTTCATGAAACTCTTCACTCTCTCTAAGTATTGAGTGGACCATTTCTGATGAGATATCCAACTTTTGTCCATGTAGCCATACAATTAAAAGTCAATTATTGAAATATTAAATAAAATTTAAGATGTAAATAACATAATGATAAACCAAATTTGACATACAAATTTGGTTTCTACTATAGAATGCAATTAAGCATGCTAGGAATAGGAAGCATGAACCCATCTCAAAAGCCATGTGTATAAGTAGTGATATCATCATTCTTAACAAGCATATCAGAGAACTCTTAAGAAATAATCAATTAAAAACATAATTGTTGCAATCCTAATTGAGCATTGTGCCCAAGTAGAAGGAAATTTGAATACTTTCTTATTTACAGACTTTTAAATTTTGGTGAAGAATATATTTAGCTCCAATGAATTTTTAGTAAAGTGGCCTGACGCATGACATGTTGTGTGAGTGAGAAGAAAATTTCTTTTTCAACTCTTAAAAAATGGCTAAATTATTGGACAAAGAATGTACATGAGTTTATTAAACATTAATGTTAAACGCCTAAAATTTCAATGTATTTATTATTTGATTGTGATGTTTAAGTTTTACCCACTTATGGTAAAGAGACAAACAAGGTTTGGGATATGATCTTGTTTGTTTAAACAATATTATAAAATAAAAACTTGTTAATGAGTGCTAAATAGATTGTAATTTTAGCATGTTAATTTTTGAAATTAAAGGTAATTGCTTAAAAAAATAAAACTCTAAAACGACATACATCTTCAATTGAAGAAATACAAGCTAGCTTAACTATCTCACAGATGACTATATATTTGAAAAATTCCTATAAATCTTGCTTATCTGATATAAGCCTAGAGTAGTGCAAGTAGTGCTCATAATAACCATAAAAAGGGTTACTTCTAACATTCCTCTTGACCATCTTCTAATTCTACAGTTAAAGCTAGGTTAGTTTTCTCCCTGATAGAATTTATTACTCCAATCCCATCTCTTAGCCATGCTTACAATTAGAAGCCTAATATTTGTGTTAGACAAAATAATTTCTCTTGGCCAATATTTTATGTTAAGTATAAAGGTTCTTGTAATTATTTCATGATTATAACAAGAATTGCTTGTATTCAATAAAATTTCCCAAAACAAGGTTCACAAGTTGCATCTATTTCCCATTCTGCAGGTAGTTAGATTCACAAATTTCTTTTTCAGTTTACATTTTGTTCAACTATCAAAGTTTTAAAGGATACATACTAAACTAAACTATGTCTCAAACGAATAAATACGTTAAAGAAAAATGACTCAATCTGAAATGCAATGAATTCAAGGCTTATTATCCTAAGCCAATTTAAAATGTTGTATTATATGGATGAAGATAAAGACAGACAGACAGACATTGAAGATGAAGACAGAAGAAGAAGACGACTCGACAAAGATGGACAAAGACGGGCATCTGAGTGTGCTGCTAGAAACCGAGGACAAAGAAAGATATGACACAAGTGGGAAGGAAGATATAAGGTTGGAATGCGAGGAGGAAGGTTGACCTACCTAGTAATTAGGTTTTCAAAATGACGAAAACAACGTCATTTTTATTGGACAAAACGATGTCATTTTTTAGCATCTAGATTGCCTTTGGCAACACTTTCTTAAATCACCACTAAACGATCGACCTTTGGTAACGATTTTGACAATAGTCACTAAAGGTTGATCCTTTTTAATTTTTAGTTCATCTACATTGCCTTTTGTCAAAGGTAAATAACTAAACTATATATATTACAAAAATTATATATAATATGGAAATTCTATATAATAAATAGAATATAAATAAGATATTAGAAAATTTATCTATTAACTATACATTCTTATATCATTATATTAATTACCATATATCATTATATTAATTACAATTATTATCTATTCATTCTTATTATCTGTACATTCTTATATCATTATATTAATTATCGTATAAAATTATATTAATTACTATATGGTTAAAAATAATTACAATAGAGTTAAAAATAGAAATTAAATTTTAAATTTTAAATAGAATAGATAGAGAATACTAGAATGGATAGAGAGTACATTTGAATATAATGAGAATTACTAACTTCATGTTAAAACTATTTAAAATTTTATGACATCATATAAAATTGTCAAATCATGTATTTAAAAAAGAAAAATAAAAGGTATAAATCTATCTAATATTAATTAGTTTTGAGTTTATAGCTTTATAATTTTTTTAAAATGAGATTGTTGTTAGTTAAATTTATTTTCAGATTTAGAATCATTATAGATAATATTAAATTTGATTTTTATGAATATGATGTTTAGTCACAAAATGATCAAGTGAAAGTTAATGAATTCATAATACTTGAATGTGAGATATAAACAATAACGGTCGTGAAAAAAGAGTTATTTTTTAAAATTTGTAACTTAAAGGGTACAAGAATTAATTATACATAAGAAATAAAGAATGTTAAATTTTGCTTATATTTGACTTTCTAAACTATGAAAAAAATATTTTTAGCCAAAAGAAGAGGAATGAAAACATTTGGGTATGAATATATTTTTGTAGCCCAATGTTTTTAAAATAAATTATATACTTTATGACCTTTAGCTACGAAAATAATTTCATACCTAAAACTTTCGGCAATGAATAAGAAGAACAAAAGAGAATTTTTAGCCAAAGGGTACAAATGATCACCATTTGGCGACGATTTTTCGAAAGCATCGCCAAAGGCTTACTCTTTGGCGACAATTTTGAAAATCTTCGACAAAGGCTTACCTTCAGCTATGATTTCTAAAATGTAGCCAAAAAGCTACCTTGTTGTAATGTTTATATGATAAAGTTCAAAGAGGGAATGAAGTTATGATGAGATCATAATTATGAAATTTATTGCAATTATGTATTATACCTAAATTGTTCATAATCGTTATTTTATTGAGACTGAACATTAATAGAGCATAAAAAGATCAATATACATTATGTTTTTTTTCTTATGAAGGCAGTGGTTGATCTCATAGACTAAAGTATAGAGATACTTAAACAAAAGTGTAGGTGCTTGTTAGAGAACAAATTCACTTAATAAGCTCCATATGGAAATTTCTTTTGGAACATTATTTGTATATCTATTGATGATTGTGTAAGTGATCATTTGACTTGAGATCTCTAAAAAAATCTCATATAGACATTGCTATATTTTGATAATACTTATGACAGATTTTGTTGATGGTAGTTTAATTGGAAGTCATTAGATATATCATGAACTATATGGAGATAACTATGGTCAAATAGGATTCATCAATCTAAATTGATTAGAAAGAATGTTCCATTATCCTCAGTTAGTATTGATTTAGGAAATCCTTGGTGAAAGTGAAATGATATTTTGTAAAATAGTTTACAAATGTCTTTAATAGAATCAATTACTAATAGTGAAGAACTAATATGATTGGACTAAAATAGTGTAAATATTAATTCCATGATCTATGTTTAATTAAAACACTGAATGATGAAATGATTTAATTATACCTAAAGATTATGCATAAAAGGTTAGTCAAAACTATTTTAACATTCTTAAATATTTGAGTTCTCATATTGTATAGTGTCACAGTTGATCTATGAACATAAATTGTTTACTTAAATAATTAAAGATGAATTAAAAGAGTTTAATTTATTTAATCCTAAATATGATTGGAATTTTAATTTATATTCATTGTCAATATATTTAACAACTTAATAGGTCACAAACAAAAAATAAGTTGAAAAGAGAAAAAATGTTTTAATAAAGTTAGATTTGATTGTAAAGTTTAATAAACTTTAAAATATGAAATATTTAAAAACTATATGGTTAATGTAATTCTAATTAAATTTAAAGTTTTATTTTAATTAAATTATTAAAAGATCCAAAGTTATGATATGCTTAAGACTTCAAAAAAGTTGGCACTTCTTATCTAATTTTCTGGAGTTTAGGTTTAATTAAGACTAAAACCCTAAACCATAAAAGTGTTTTGTATTATTAGGTGGGTAAGTTTCAGGATTAGAGAGTTGCCTAAGTAATTTGGGTTTTGGAAGCCTATCTTCATTGGTTCCTTTTATGTAGCTGACGATGACTTTGTTTCTTGTTACTTTTTTTTTATCGAGTTTATGGTTCCATGGCCAATATGGATTGGCGAATGGACTCCCCTGTGATTGCCATTGTCGCTGGAGGATAACCCAAAATCTTTATAGATCCTTCTCTCATCGCAGTGGTTCTGCCTATCCTAGTGGTGGTTGTGGTAGTGGTTAAGGATCACAAAGAACAAGTCTTGGTTATTCGCTGCAACTTGGAGAAGTCAATCGTGACTGAAATGAAGTGTCGAGGTTGTTGGAATTGTGAACGGTTGGTCTTGCTCCATTTGCTAGTTGTTTATCGAGGAGCAACAGTGTCTGGCTGGCGACTGAACAGTGGGAGACAATGATTGCTACTGTTTCTTATTGTTGGATCGCTGTTGACTCGAAGACAGTAGAGGAGATGGGTCTCGCATCTACTTCTGGCTGGATGATTGGGCCAAAGATTGGGGCCGCCTATCCCTCATGGTCACTTCTCCCATCCCCGATGCTTCCCTGTATGGTACTGTTACAGATATGACAAATGCTGATGGCTCCTGGAACTGGACGTTGTTTCAATAGTATCTCCCTTCTTCGGTTTGTCAGGACCTAGCAGATCTTTGTTTACACCCCGCTAGCTCATCAGAGGATACCATGAAGTGGGGCCCCGCTGCTAATGGCCGCTTCTCGGTTGCGTCTGCCTATGAGCTTATTGAAGGAACCACCTCTGACTCCAATGCTAGTCTGTGGACCGTCATTTGGAAGTGAGCTGGCCCTTAACGAATCCGGGCGTTTCTGTGAGTCCTGAGTAAGCAAAAGCTTCTGACCAACCAACAACGGGTGGCCCATCACCTAACTATAGACAGCAGCTGTTCTTTCTGTGGATAGGAAGAGTCCACACTCCACGTCGTACAGGACTGTCCACGGGTCCGCACGTTCTGGCGTCAGCTTCTCCAACGCATAGCCGTTCCGAAGTTCTTCCAACTAGCGGTGACCGCCTAGGTTAAATCCAACTTCCTGATTCCGTCTCACGGTCTACAGGGCCCATGGGCTACTATCTTTGGTGTTGCCTGCTGCATGCTATGGAGTTAGTGTAACCAAAGCATCTTTGACGCAAAGTTCAACTGGCCGAAGTAGGGGCCGCGAGTTGTTTTGACTTATGTAGAGTGGATCGTCAGAGCCCGGGCCGTAGAGAACTGCGTCTTTCTGCCACCGGGTCTCTCGGTGGGCAGCCTCGTCGGGTGGTCTAAACCACTGGAGAACTGGATAAAGCTCAACACCGATGGAGCGTATCATCCCGGGTCGTCCGTTGCTACTACAGGGAGCCTTCTTCGAGACTGCATCGGCAACTGGTGCGGGGGATTTACTCAACACATTGGGTACGATTCTCCATAACTTGTAGAACTCTGGGGACTCCATTCGGGACTCTCTTTGGCGTGGGCCCTTGGGCATCATCGCGTCATTGTCGAGACGGACTCCCTCGAAGTGATTAATATTCTTTCTTCTTCTCGCCCTGCACTTACTAAGAATTTTTTTTGTTGGCAAGTACTAGAGACTTACTCCAACGTGATTGGGATCTTTATCTCTAGCATGTTCGACGGGAAGGAAACCAGTGTGCAGACTTTCTGACTAGCCTCGCTGCCCGTACTGGCCCAGGGCTCTGTTTTCTGCCAGAACCTCCGGTGCCTCTCCTCACCCTCCTCCTTCGGGACAACCAAGGCACTCTGTTTCGAAGAGCCATTGGCTAGCTAGTCTTCTTTTGTTTTCGTTTCCTTGTAATAAAAAAAAATATAGTGGCGGTAGTAGGCAACATAGGCTGAGGTGATGCGAGATTACAAAATGTTTATGACAAGAAGAGAAACATGTGGATGTTGATATTATTTTAATATTTATGTTTTACGTTTATCTAAAATAAAGTGGAAGATTCTATTTGACCTGGTCTTTAGGACTAAGGAGTATTTGTTAAGTTGAATTCATGTAGAAGTGGAGTTAACAACGTTTCAAGTTAGTGGAAGTGGTCTCTTTTTTATTAGCTAATTTCAGTTCATGTAATGCCTATATTAAGGCTATTCTATATTTGAATTAAAGTGCAGAAAAGTTTCCAGTATATCCTCTTCTGTCAATTTATTTTCGATAAGTTCTTTTATTTCTTCTTACAGTGGTATCAGAGATAGTGTTTAGAATAAAAGTATTAGCTTTTTCGTTACATCAAAAAGTGTGAATGGCCTCTGATAATTGTGTTCAACCAACGATTCCTAGCTCCGATGGTCACTATGATCATTGGAGCATGTCGATGGAAAATTTCTTAAGATAGAAAGAATATTAGCAGCTTGTTTCAGATGGAATACCAGAATCGCCAAAAGACGCAGCAACGTCAGATCAACACAGGGTTGAGATTGAAGCAATGAAGTTGAAGGATCTCACAGCGAAGAATTACTTGTTTCAAGCCATTGATCGTACAATTTTGGAGACCATTTTCTGCAAAAATACATCAAAGCATATATGGGACTCCATGAAGAAAAAGTACCAGGGCAACACAAAAGCAAAGAGGTAGCAGCTTCAAGCACTTCATACAGACTTTGAATTGAAGTTAGGGGAATCAGTTACTGATTATTTCTCTCGAAAAATGGCGATCGTGAACCAGATGCGTATTCACGGTGATTGGACAGATGATGTGACTATAGTGGAAAAGATTCTTCAATCCATGACACCAAAATTTAATTATGTTTGTTCAATTGAAGAATCTAACAATATTGATGAACTTTCACTTGATGAATTACAGAGTTCTTTGATGGTTCATAAGAGGAAAATGAACAAGGAAGAAAGAGAGGAGCTAGCTCTAAAGGTGTCAGTTGATCGGTCGGTAGACCATGGTGCTAGAGGAAGAGGAAGGGGAGGTCAAGTATTTAGAGGTCGAGGTAACAGCGATGGAGGTGGTCGAGGTAACAGAGATGGAGGTGGTCGAGGTAACAGAAACGGTGGTCGACAAAATCGAAGTTATAATAATGAAAGTAGACGTAATCAATCGATTGATAAGTCCAAGATTGAATGTTACAGGTGCCATAAATTTGGCCATTATCGCTTAGAATGCTATACCAATCTACCTTAAGATACAGAAAAAGGGGAGAAGTCAAATTTTGTAGAAAAGGATGAAGAAGGAACTCTGTTAATGGCTTACCATGTCAAAGAAGAAACCGAGTCAAATATTTGGTATGTTGACACAGGTTGCAGCAATCATATGTGTGGCAGTAAGTCTCTCTTTTCCCATTTAAATGAAACCTTCAATACTATTATTCATTTTGCTGATTCTCATACAATAAGGGTAATGGGAAAAGGTGATATTGACATTCAAACAAAGAACACTTTTGTTGAAACCATTTCTAACGTGTTTTACGCTCCTGACTTGAATAGCAATTTGTTAAGTGTCGGCCAATTACAAGAAAAGGGATATGAAATAACTGTGAAAAATGATAATTGTGAAATTTATGATCCTTTGAGAGGGGCTATTGTTGTTGTTCCTATGAGTTCAAACAGTTTGTTTCCATTGAAGATTCAAAGGGATCCATCTTGCTTCTTGACTAGAACAAAAAATCCATCATGGCTTTGGCATTTTCGGTACAGTCACTTAAATTTCAGTGGGTTAAAGCCTCTCTAGCAGAAAAATATGGTATCGGGTCTCCCACAAATTGTAATTCCTTCTCAAGTTTGTGAAGAGTGTGTTGTTAGCAAACAACTTCGCTCTCCATTCCCACAAGGCAAGTCATGGCGAGCAAAGGAAGGGTTATAGCTCATTCATTCTGACATTTGCGAACCGATAAATCCATCCGTTAATGGGGGTAAGAAGTATTTAATTACCTTCATTGATGATTTCACTAGGAAAACATGGATTTATTTCTTGCAGGCAAAATCAGATACTTTTAACGCATTTAAAAGCTTTAAAACACATGTTGAAAAAGAGTCAAAAAAAAAATTCAAAACTCCCCGAATCGATCATGGTGGGGAGTACTGTTCGAAGGAGTTTAAAGATTTTTGTAGTGAACAAGGAATTAGAAAATAACTCACAGCTGCCTATTCACCATAACAGAACGGAGTATCGGAAAGAAAAAATAGAATAGTTCTGAACATGGTAAGAAGCTTGCTAGCAAAGGGAAATGTTCCGAAAAACTTTTGGCCCGAAGCAGCAAATTGGAGCATTCATTTGTTAAACAGAAGTCCCACTTTTTCTGTTCAAAATATGACACCGGAAGAAGCATGGAGTGGACGAAAACTAGTTGTAAATCACTTCCGTATTTTTGATTGCATTGCATATGCACGTGTACCAGATGAGAAAAGGAAGAAGTTGGATGACAAGGCCAAAAATGTGTTTTTCTTGGCATAAGTGAAGCTTCCAAAGCATATAAGTTATTCAATCCTGTCACTAAGAAGATTGTAATTAGTAGAGATGTGGTTTTTGATGAAGAAAATACATGGAATTGGAGTGAAAAAGGTACAAGCAACCAGCCTATACCAATCAATTTTGATGAAATTGATGATACTGTTGAATAGCCGGTGCAAATTCCAGATGCAAACCAACAACCAGAATCTGATGGTGAGATTCATTGGTTACTGATCCAGTAGAAATTATATGGCCCCGTAAAAGAAAAAGACCTGCTTGGATGACAGATTATATAAGTGGAGATAATTTATCTAATGATGATTTGACTATACATTTTGCTTTATTTGCAGATTATGACCCTCTTACATTTCAAGAAGCTGTAGAAGATTCAAAGTGGCAAAGTGCAATGGATGAAGAGATGAGATCCATAAATAAAAATAATACATGGGAGTTGGTAGAACTTCCAGAGGGGCAAAAATCCATTGGAGTTAAATGGGTTTATAAAACAAAGTTGAGCAAAGATAGCAATGTTGACAAGTATAAGGCACGACTTGTTATGAAAAGGTACAAACAAGAATTTGGGGTTGACTACAAAGAGGTGTTAGCTCCGGTTACAAGGATGGATACTGTTTGATTGGTATTATCCATGGCCGCCCAAAATTCCTGGTCCATCTATCAATTAGATGTAAGGTCAGCATTTTTGAATGGTGAGTTGAAAGAAGAAATGTATGTTGATCAACCACCTGGATATGTGAAGAAAGGTAATGAGAAAAAGGTATTTAAATTAAAAAAGGCTTTATACGTATTAAAACAAGCTCCAAAGGCTTGGTATAGCCGTATAGATGTTTATTTTGCTAGAGAAGGTTTTCTAAAATGTGCTCATGAACATACTCTTTTTACAAAGCTTGGAGATAATTGATGGCGTGTCAAACCAGCAAAAATAAATTCCTACTCTAGAACACTTAAGCGAGTAAAATGGTGAATAGAGTCGAACCACAGAGACCAATGTAGTAATTATTTATTTGTGCGAAATCGAAAATAAAATAAAAATAAATAAAAATAAAAATAATTGATTTGGGAATGATTGGTTTTAGAACAAGAAATCGCGTCGAAGGAAATTAAAAGTAGAGATTGAAAATAATATAAAGAAAAGCCTAGCCAAGATACTCTCCTGCTTGATACTGTAATTCGATCATAGACTCAAAAATATAAAGTTTGTTCATTCTTATTGACAAAGTTATAGTAGACAGTGAACAACACATATTGACCAATCCATTCGTAATTATTCGATAACCCCGAGTAAAGCTTCGCAGATTATTACCCTAACCAATTAGACTATTCTCGAGTAAAGCTCCGCAGAATATAATCTATGGCAGCGATAAGCTCTAATGGACCTTTGTCTAAGCCAACAGAATCGGAAAAGCTGCAATCTATTTAGACCAAATTATTTAATCTCATT
>JAOTAX010000009.1:14400539-14414664 GCA_025629825.1 Erythroxylum guanchezii | reverse complement strand
CTCTATCAACTGCAGAAGCTGAGTATATGTCAGCCGCAAGTTGCTGCTCACAGACGTTGTGGATTAAGTACCAGCTAAAAGATTATTCAATACATGAAGATCAAATCCCAATCTTTTGTGACAACACAAGTGCTATCAACTTATCGAAGAACCCAATACAACACTCGAGAGTAAAGCATATTGTAGCTAGACATCATTTCTAAGAGACTACATTCAGAGGAAGATCGTAAGTCTACAGTTTGTTGAGACGAACTATTAGTGGGCAGGCATCTTCACTAAGCCATTGAGTGAAGAGAGATTCAAAGAAATCAAACGAAACCTGAACGTAGTTATATTGAGTGATTAACCACCTGACACGTCATGACCCAGTTAGTCCTCTTATTCAAGAAGATAAAAAGTCATAAGAGTTAACGGTAACAGCAACAGTAAGTTACAGACGGTAACTTTTGTCACAAGAAAGTTTTGGAGGGAAAGCTTCTTAAAGCCTTGAGAATACCACCTACTCTAGAACACTCTTGACATACCCTGACATCGACTTTTGAAGAACTCTCAACAACATTTGCCATTACTCTGTTTGGATATCAAACCCTCTCTGCTCACACTCTCAACCTCAGAAACCAACTTCACCTCTTTGAGAAATACATCTGTGCATTCAGTTCTTTGTTGATCTTAGACACAAATGGAACAATCGATGACTAGTGGAAGACTTGTTGATTTTGAGTCCTTGAAGCAGGACCATATGGATATCGAACCGGAGATTGTAGCAGTCGGATGGAGGAACTTCTTCCAGATTCATGAAATAGTTTACATGAATGAAGTTTATGACTTATTTACCAAAAAAAAAAGAAGTTTATGACTTCTGGAAGAATGTGGAAGCAGTTGAAGATACTCTAGTATCATTAGTGGATAGATTGTCGGTGATAATAACACTAAAATCGATCAAGAAGGCTACTGAGTGTCCAAGTGCTAGAGTAAAGCTTGCTCATAAGGCTAAATGGATGGCTCAAGCTAGCGTGGAGGAGATTCAAATTAACCGACAACTATATGGAAGTAATAACCCAAAAGAGAAGAAGGCGTCAAGTCTTGTGCCGAAGGCTAGGGTTCTCTACTCACTACTATTTCACTGTGTTCTAAAAAGAACAGGATCGAGGAATTTGGTGACAACGTTAGATGAGCAATGCCTATTTCATCTACTCAATCGTCAACCCTTAGATCTTCCATATCTTATCCTCCATTACATGATAAAGTCGAAGAAAGACTCAACCGCCCTACCATATAGGATGATGCTGATAAGAATCTTTAGAGATTCTGGAATTCTCCTGGAGAGAGAAAACAAGATGAAGCTGAATATCAAAAGTGTCATCAATTCTACAACTATTAGTAGAATAGGCTTGAAGAATCTAAAAAAAGAAGAAACAGATTCTAAGACAATAGCAAGGATTGAAGGGGAGCGCGCTGTTAAGCGAAGCTTGAATGAAAAAACTCCCACAAGAAAATCAAAATCTCAATCCACTAGAAGAATGTCGACAGAGAGATTGAAGAAATCGTCAGATGATACAATAAAAGCAAGGGCGATTTCTTAGAAAGAAGAAAGCCAGGTGTGACAGACACAGACCCAAGTGACCTTGAAGAGAAAGGGGGAAACACTCCTCTCAGAGAAACCTAAGCAAGCAAAAAGGTCACCTAGAGTACGAACCCTACGTCAACAAGAGGAAAAGAAAGGAAAAGAGTTGACTCATGGTGAAGACTCTGAGAAGAAAGCACCGCAGGCAACCAGGTCTTTAGTCTCAATTTTGAAGGAAGATTCAGCAAGATTGGCTAAAGAAACTGAGATTAGGAGGAAGTTAGAATTTGAGAAGAAAAAGTCTCAACCTCAACTTTAACAACAGACTCCTAAGCTGATTGAAGAACATAAGAAGCAGAAAATCAGTCAAAAGAAGAGCACTCCAACGATTGTTCAATAGAAGAAAAGGTCAGTTTAACACAGTCCAGCACAGGTCAATCCTTCTAAACTAATGAGGAAAGAGGATTTAAAAATGAAGATCATTGAAGAAATTCAACCTATTAGGAGAAGCAGCTCTATAATCATAAGAGAACCTCTGAAAAGGTTAGTCAAGGTACAATTTGAACCAATCTTGGTAAATTGTGGTACAATGCATCTGTTGGTTGATGGAGAAATAAGGTTGTATAGTGTTCTGTGGGATGAGAAATCCAAACCATACCTAACACAGATGACCAAACAGAAGTACACTATTTTCCTAGTTACAAAAAGAACTGTGATAAAGATTGTACCTGACTTTCAGCCAAGACCTTACATTGTTCGCAATCAGGAAAAGGGGAAGAAGAAAATGTATCCTGAAGGGATGACGAGTGATCTGACAGAAGACCAGATTGAAGCTGAAGTGAGAAACATAGATGAGGCGTGTTATGCAGCCCATCACAAAGGAACTTATGTTTCCCACTATATCTCAAAGGCATCAGGAAGTAATTGTGGTCGCGTCACCACTGAGGAAACTTCCCAGGTAGTTGGGAGAATAACAGAAGGGTAGTACAGATCCATCAAAATTGGAGATACTAGTTACAATATAGAGACTCTAGTGCACTTAGTCATGCATATTAGACCCTTGAGTTCTATGTCCTCAATTGGAGATGTATTACACCTTTTTGAAAAACAAGTTCCAAGACTACCTTGACCTGATGACCTTGAATTCCCTAAAAGAAACTTATCTTTCAAACCTCCTGTAATTACAATCATGGAATCGAATGTTATACCTTCAGATGCATATAGTACTACTACGGGTTTTGAAGTAGTACAGCAAAAGAAAAATGAAGCCTTAGTCAAAGAAATTGAAGATATTAATGACAAGGTTGATGATTTGCGTACTTCAGTGGGTGACTTGCATAAGGAAGTAGAGTATATACGACAAGACCTCAAGTCACTCCGCACTAAAGTGAAGGACGTGTTCTCTAAAATTATGAAACACCTTCGATCATGATTTTTTGATCAATAACAAATAGGGGAGGAAGGAGAAAACGAGAAAGATAGGGGGAGAAGAAAAAAAAGATGAGAAGAAGAAGAAGAAGAGAAGAGAAAAAAGAAGAGAAGAAGAAGAAGAGAAATGTATAGAAGATAAAGTTTACAATTTTTTCAATTATATATCTTCTTATAAATAATACTATCTTTCTAACAACTATGATTATTTGTTATCATCAAAAAGAGGGAGATTGTTAAGTCAAAATGACTTCACAATTAATAATTTTGATGAAAATTAAATAATAATAATATTAGAAAGTGAGACGAAGCGGAGAAACAAAAGTAAGACGAAGTGGAAACAAAAGTGAGACGAAGCGGAGAAATAAAAACAAGACAAAACGGAAACAAAAGCGAGACGAAGCGGAGAAACAAAAGTAATACGAAGCGGAGACAAAAGTGAGACAAAGCAAAGAAACAAAAGTAAGACGAAGCGGAGACAAAAGTAAGATGAAGCGGAAACAAAAGTGAGACGAAGCAGAGAAACAAAAGTAAGAAGAAGCGGAGACAAAAATAAGACAAAGTGGAGAAACAAAAATAAGACAAAGCGGAGAAAAAAGTGAGACGAAGCAGCGAAAGAAAATAAGATGAAGCGGAAGAGAAAATGAGACGAAAGAAAATAAGACAAAGCAGAAGCGAAAAACTAAGACGAAAGACCCAATACCACGTCGGGAGGTTAATCAGGTTGAGTTAGTTACAAAACTCAACTGAATAACTGTTTCTTCAAAGATCAAGATTCAAGAAGAAAGAAGTGGTTATCAAGAAGCATTTGAAAATGAAGGCTATAAATATGAGTCAGAGTCGAAGACTGAAAAAGTTAGAAAAGTTAGCAAAGATAGCGATTTTGAAAGAGTTAGAGACTTTAAGAAAGCTAGTGACTTTGAGAAACACTGTATTCATTTTGCTAAACTTTAGAGCTATTATTATCTGTAACAAAGCTCGCAATATTTCTCTGTAAGAGAGAAGAAAAGCTAAGAGCCTGAAAAGGCTAAGTGAGAAAAGAATACTTGCTGTAAGAGACCTGAAAAGGCTCGGTGAAAAGAATACTTGTATTTTTTAGAAGAATAGTGAAATCTCATAAAGGATTCTGATGACTGGACGTAGGCCAAGATTTGGGGTGAACCAGGATAAAACTGCTTGTCGAATCTTACTCTCTAACCCTCAACTTTGAATTTATATTATTCATACAAGTACTTAGAAGCTAATTACAATACATTGTGATATTCTTTATCCATAGTCTTTCAGAAAGCAAGTTTTCAAAAATATATAAGGGGATTATATTCATCGAAAAGATTACACAATTCAACTCCCCCTCCTTCTTGTGCATATTGTATTTCGAATATAAAGTTCATACTAACGTGTGATTTACTTCAGTCACGATCGTGCTTCGATCGCGCAGAAGCACGATCGTGACAGAGTAACCCTCAGAGGATTTGCATGATCATGACATTGAGGAGATATCTGTCAAAGCATGATCATGCTTGCGAAGAATCAACTAGAATTGCAGATCATGACAGCAAGAGTGTAGACGTATATAATACAGATGGTAGTACTTAAGATATGTATATACTGAAGAGGTATATATATACTAAATATTAGTATATAATATTAACAATTATTAACAATTAATAATGCAACATGTACTACTTAATCAATTAATTATATTTTATTGCATCAATGAATTAATTAGTTATAAATTATGATTAATTATAATTGAATAAAATTAACAATTAATCATGGATAATTAATTTATAAATAAATTATATATGAATAAATAAGTTAATTTATTATATCTTAATTATTATTAATTCCAACAAAATTAATTAATTAATTATATTTTTATACGTGTTAAGTATATTATAATTGATTAATCAATTAATTATGTTATAATTAATCAGCAAACTAATAATATTTCAATTAATTAATAAACTATTTAATAAAAGATGTTATAACATCATATAGGTGTTAATTAAAACCAAATATTAATTAATTAATTAATTAATTAATGTATATATATATATAAATATATATAGGTAAGTAGTGTGACTTAAGAAGTCACAACCGTACATAGCATTCATGCCTGTGAATATTAAGTCACAGGCGTGACTACTTACCTATATATATCCATCAATTAATTAATTATATATTAATCATTATTAATTATAGCTGAATAAGCTTAACAATTAATGATTAATAATTAATTTATAAATAAAGTATATTTTAATCAATCAATTTATTTATTATATATATATACATCAGTTGATTAATAATGTATTAATCATTATTAATTATAATTGAATAAGCTTAACAGTGAATGATTAATAATTAATTTATAAATAAAGTATATTTTAATCAATAAATTAATTTCTTATATTATAACTACCATTAATATATGAAAATTAATTAATTGACAATTATAGGCAACAATTAAGAGCTAATTAATTAATTATATTTTAATAAATTAAGCATACTTTTTTAATGTGTTAAATATATCATAATTAATTAATCAATTAAATAAGTTATAATTAATAAACTAATTAAAATTATTTTAATTAATAATTAATATTTTTAAAATAAAGTTATAAAATTATACAGGTGTTAACATGCACGGTTGTGACTTAACAATTCACAATCGTGCATTGCAATTACGCCTGTGAATATTAAATCACAGATGTGACTAGTTAGCTATATATGTATATAGTGGATATTACTATATAATAATCAATAATAATTAACAATTAATAATGCAGGTCACGAGTAACATATATACTAAATATTAATACGTACTACTAAATCAATTAATTATATTTTAATACATCAATTAATTAATTATATATTAATCATTATTAATTATAACTGAACAAGCTTAATTAATAATTAATTAAAAATTCTTTAAGAAGACACAACCGTGCATGTTATTTTCTTTTTCTTGTTACTAGGCAATTAACACGTATATAATTTTCTAACAATTTTTATTAAATAATCAATTAATTAATTAAAATATTATTGATTGTTTGAGTAATTATGACATAATTAATTGATTATATAAATAATTAATTAGCAATTTAAATATTATTAATTAATTTATTAATTATAGCATAATTAACTGATTAATTATAACATAATTAATTGATTAATTAATTATAATATATTTAACACATATAAAAAATTATACTTAATTAATTTAAATATAATTAATTAATTGCCTCTTAATTGCCATGCTTGGAATTGTTAATTAATTAGTTTTGATATAATTAATTGTAATTAGAATTTAATAGATTAATTGCTTTATTAAAACATACTTTATTTATAAATTAATTATTAATCATTAACCGTTAAGCTTATTTAGTTATAATTAATAATGATTAATATATAATTAATTAATTGATGTATATATATAGGTAAGTAGTCACGCCTGTGACTTAATATTCACAGGCGTGACTGCCATGTATGGTTATGACTTCTTAATTCACAACTATGCATACTATTTTCTTTTTCTTGTTACCAGTTAATTAACATTATATCTACAGTTTATTGGAAGTTTTCAACTGACTTGCCTGAGTCCAATGCTCACAATGCATTGAACTATGACATTCTTAATCCTGATGGTTACTATTGCACAAATTCATGCGTTATGTTGTGTTTGGTAAAACTCAAAGAAATAAATGTTCCACTAAGGAATTATTGTTATTATGTTGCATAGATGAAAGGATTAAACTAAAATGTTCTCTTTTTTTGCCTTAATCTTTGACTTAATATGTGGCAAAGAAGAGAACATCGTTAGTAATGGGTTATTTAGCCACTACTTTGGCCTAACATTTTGAAATTGATCTTACTGGACTAACCCCTATTCCTTATGAGTATTTTGATCCACCGTACTTAAGATGCGTGGAAATATTATTGCATGACAATGTGGAGCTTCGAGATCCTTGGACACGCACTACAGTCAAGCATAAGTTTTTAGGTGGAGCTTCTAGTTCTGGAGTTTCTGTGGACTCATTTGAATCAAGTGAGGAACCAAAGGGGCAAACAGGTTGGGAGAGAGTATACATACTCCTGGCTAATAGTAGCAGAAAGACATAGCAGCAGCTTGACCAAATAAATGAACAAATGCAGCTGATAGCCCGCCAATAGCAAAACCTCAAAAAGAAAATCCAAAAAGTCTTGGGAGATGCAAGGACTTCACGTGCCATCTCCAACCCCATCGGCTCTACCCTCTCTATAAGCTTTCTAAACTCCCTCTTTTGTTGTTTTTGTTTTTTATATTTGTTTGTAAGTTATTTTTATTCTCTTGTGACTATGCATTAGTACTTGTTTTGTGCTGTGTTTTTGGTTTTAGTAATTGTGTTCTTTGTTTGTAGTATATTAGGTTGTATATTATGTTAGGAGTTGTTGCCTTGAAATTCTATCATAGTAGTCGAAATAGGATTGAGTTATATGCTTGAAGATTGAATTAGGCCACTTGGATAGAAGGTGAACCATGCGGATTGGCTGAAGTAGTTAGTTACATAGGCTTACTCAGAAATTGATACTTGAGGGATAAGGTGATGTGTAGAAACATGATGGATTTTCATTTGAGCCTAAGTGAGGAGTTGAGCCTATATGACTCTATTCCATAGTCATATCATTTCTTTGATTGTGTGATACTCCCATAGGTAGTACACCCAAAACTTGCCTTGAACCAATTTGAATCTATCAGATGCATGCTAAATAGAAAGGATTAAGGTCCTCGCTCTTTTAGCCCTTGACTTAAACAACAACCTATGTCATTGTCCCTTGCAAACCCCTTGGAGCCTTTAATCTTTTTGCTTGTAAAGAACCTTCATTTTAAACCTTAAACCCCATTAGTTTACCCTATCACAAGTTTAATAGAGTGATAAGTTGCATCAGTTTAGGATTCTTGACAAAATTATTTTTTCTAAAACACTTTGAGTAGCTTTCGTCATACCTCTACTTTTATAGCACATTACACGTAGCTGCTAATGTTAGTTGTGTTTCTTGATTTTTGTGAAAAGAAAGTAAAAAAAGAAAAGAAAAAAGGAAAAGAATGACATATAGTAGCAATAAGAAGTGGGGAATAGTTAGTTATATCCACTCATATGTCTCAGAAATCATTTTGTGTCCCTTTGCATACTTAGTACTCTATGAGTGCTTGTGATGAGCCCTCAAACCTCTTTGACATACATTAAACCCTCAGCCCCATTATAACCCCCAGCAAAGTCCTTTTGATCTATTTCTGCATGTAATTATTGTGGAGAAGAATTGGTATATTCGCAAGCCTATGGCACTGTATTTTTTTATAGGGAGTCTTGAGCGAAACACTAACCTTAAACACTTGAGTGAAATGAGTGAATTCGGTGAGGAAGATCCATTTTGAATCTATGCTTGCCTTTGATTGATAGTGTTAGAATTTGAGTTTGATTATGTATGCCCATAGTCATGATGCGTGTAGTAGTAATTGGGCATTCAAGTGGCCGAAGTTTGAAAGATTGCATTTTCTTAATCGTTGGGATGATGAATTGACATAATGGATTGGTTGTTTCATCAGTTTTAAATGCTTCTTTGTGGGTGTTTTTAGTTCTAGTTTATTTTATCTTTAGCATTTTTTGCATCTTTTCTTGATCTTTGAAGTGTTTAGTTTTTTCTTAACATTATCTAGTGTTTGAGGGTTGTTTAGGAGCCTATTTGTAGGATGGATTGATGCACATCATTGATGAAGTGTTCTGGTATCAAATTTTTTTAACTGTGGATGCAATATAGATTATTTAATGATACCACTGGATAGATTTAGAGAATTCAGCTGACAATGAAATCTGATGGAGAGGAAGAACAATGTGTGAGGAGCGTACAAAAGGAATGAAGAGTGCAGAAAGCCATGGATTCTGTCGGATTGTTCATGATTATGAGCAGCTAAATATTTTGTAGGAGTTGTTATTGAATTATTTATAGACCTCTTGGTGTTTTGGATGCAATTATAGATGTTTTGTGGTATTTGTTGTGCTTAAAGCACTCAATAAATAATTAGAAATTACTAATAATGTTAATAATTAATTATAACAAGTACGTTCAGTATATACTGAAGAATAGTAAATAATCAATAATTAAATGTTAATAATTAATTAAGTATAATTCACACATGCTTTAATGTTAATGCGCTTAATAAAGTTAAATCTCACAGTAGCTCTTAATTAGTTTTATTTATGTTATTATTAATTTTAAATTATTACATGTTTTTATTAATTGTCATCATTAAAAAATCGTACATTATGTAATTACTAATTATTATTATTAATTATATGCTAGTCACAATCATGCACGTCATTATTATTTATTAAATATCATTAATTAAAGAGCAATATTAAGTATATTATAATTAATTTATCAATTAATTTTAATTAATTAATTAACTATTTAATAAAAGATGTTATAACATCATATAGGTGTTAATTAACTGGTAACAAGAAAAACCAAATAACATGCATGGTTGTGAATGACAGTCACGCCTGTGACTTGAATATTTTAATTAATTAATTAATTATATTTTAATTAAAATGATAAAATATATATGTGTCACAGCAGTGACACTTAAGTCACGCCTGTGACCTTATATTTTAATTATTAAATTATATTTTATTTAATCAATCAATTAATTATATTTAATTAAGAATAAAAATATAAATATAGTTAATTAATTAATTAAAATATTAATAATAATAATTAAAATATTATTTATTTATTTATTTATACTTAATTAATTAATTAATTAATAATTATTAACAATTAATTATTACTTATATTAATGCTTATAAAAAATTATTTTTTTCAATTTTTAATTAACTATACTTAAAATATATCTAATTAATTAAAATATAACTAACTAATTAATTAAAATATAATTACATATAATTAAAATATAATAAGTTAAAGGAAGGAAGGAATGATTAGCTTAATAATATTAATTAATTAATAATTAATAATCGAAAAATGAGCCGTCGGATCATTTGGACGGCGAGATGGAATTTTGTGTTCGTCCATCCCATTCGTCCTTATTATTATATACTTAATACTTAATTATATTTTAAATATATCAAAATTAATTAATTAACTATATTTTAAGTATATTTAATTAAGAGATACCATGAGATTTAATTTTATTAAGCCCTTTGACATTAAAGCATTATTAAAAAAGAGCACCTTTCACACCTATGGGAGTGTGTTAATTATACTTAATTAATAAGGAAGCCAAAGATTTTAATTATATTTAATAAAAAAATTTAATCAATTATTAATATTTAAATTAATTATATTTTAATTGATTAAGCAATCACTTATCGTTTAGTTATTTGATTAATTATATTTTAATTAGCTAATTTTATTTTTTATATGTGTTAAATATATTATAATTAATTAATCAATTAATTATGTTATAATTAATCAACTAATTAATAATATTTTAATTATTTATTTAATAAAAATGTTATAAAATTATATAGGAACAAAATACAACTCCCATGTCACGCCTGTGATATATCTTTATTACTTTTTACTTACATATAATAATATTTTTTAATTTAGTTTATATATTTTATCCATTTATAACAAATACATTACACTATACATTTCCTTAATTTTTAAAATTTTCATTTGAAATTTTTACTAACTAATATTACTAATTCATTTCTAATATTCTAACTTATATATTTTTAATGTAAATAATATAAACCTTCTTAAGAAAATATACATTTCAATATTTAAATATTTATAATTTTATTACAAAATTTTAAATTACCCGATACTAAGGACGAATATGATGGACAAACATGAAATTCCATCCCACCGTCCAAATGATCTGACGGTTTAGGTTTTTCTTTCCGTCGTTCTTTATTTTGTTTGTCATTTTTATTTACCATCGGAATGATCCGACGGTTTAGGGTTTTTTTTTGCCATTGTTTCTTCTTCTTTTTGTCATTTTCAATTAAATATAATTTATAATTTTCCCTTGTTTCTTCTATTTGTTTTTTAAATTAAATATAATTTATATATAACAAATCTACTAATTAAGTATATAATTAATAGATTGATTACTTAACATTAACTAACTATAGAGTGACAGGCTTCACTTAATTGTTAATTATTCAGTATATATATATATATAGCTAATATGTCACACCTGTGACTTAATATTCACAAGCATGACTACCATGCACGGTTGTGACTTCTTAGGTCACAATCGTGCATGTTAACACCTATATAATTTTATAACTTTATTTATTAAATAATTAATTAGTAAGCATTAATTATATTTTAATCAATTAATTAATAATTAATCATATTTTGTATATGTGTTAATTATATTTTTATTAATTAATTATATTTCATTTAATCAATTAATTAATTATATTTTATCAATATTTGTGCTAAAAAATGTTATACACTATTATATATTTGGAAATTAATCTTAATAATATGGATTCTCTATAAATAGATACATAAATTTTCTTAGATTTTTAGCTTATATGCCAAATTTTTCTATGTATATACCACTATTAACAGAAATAGTGCTAAGAAATTGTATATCCTTAAGATAAGAAAAATTAACAGGACCTAATATAGCATGGCATAAATTAAAAGAATTAACGTCACAACCATGCATGTTAACACCTATATAATTTTATAAATTTATTTATTAAATAATTAATTTTTAATTAAAATATTTTTAATTAGTTGTTAATTAATTAATTTTATAATTGTTAATTAATTAATTTTGATATAATTAATATAATTAGAATATAATAAATTAATTGATTTATTAAATTATACTTTATTTATAAATTAATTATTAATCATTAACTATCAATTTTATTCACAAGCGTGACTGCCATGCACAATTGTAACTTGTGCATGTTATTTTCTTTTTACGGGCAATTAACACCTATATAATTTTATAACATTTTTATTAAATAAATAATTAACTAAGTATTGATTTATTAAAATATAACTAATATATTCAATAATTAATTAAATAGAATTAGTGCTTATATTTTTCATTTTTATTAAATATAACATATATAATTAACTAACTAATTATAATATATTATTGATTAATAACAAAATAAATAATTAATTAATTACTTAAAATAAAATGAAAAATTATTATTATAGGAATCTCATTTGTAACTTAAGTGTCACGCTTGTGAAAAGATCTATTTTTTAATTCCTTAATTAAATAAAATTAATTAAAATATAATTCATAATAATCAATATATAATTAAATAATGATTTATTGAAATCTTATTAATTAATTAATTATTGATTATTAACACGTAATTATTACTTATGTTATTATTAATGCGTATGAAATTTTTTTCCTTTTTTAATTACATATTCTTAAAATATATTTAATTAATTTAATTATAGCTATTTAGTAAATTAAAATATAATTTCATGTAATTAAAATATTATCAGTTAGTTAAAATATAATTAATTAATTGATTTATGAAAAGGTGATACTTGATTAATAATGGTAATTAGAATATAACAAATTAAATGATTTATTAAATTATACTTTATTTATAAATTAATTATTAATCATTAACTATTAATCTTATTCAGTTATAATTAATAATGATTAATATATTATTAATTAATTGATGTATATATAGGTAAGTACTCACGCCTGTGACTTAATATTCACAAGCATGACTGCCATGCACAGTTGTGACGTGCATGTTATTTTCTTTTTACGGGCAATTAACACCTATATAATTTTATAACAATTAATCTATTAAATTCTAATTATCGTTAATTATATCAAAACTAATTAATTAACAATTTCAAGCATGGCAATTAAGAGGCAATTAGTCAATTTTATTTAAATTGATTAAGTATATTTTTATATGTGTTAAATATATTATAATTAATTAATCAATATATTATGTTATGATTACTCAGCCAACTAATAATATTTTTCTTAATTAATTAATTATTTAATAAAAATTGTTAGAAAATTATATAGGTGTTAATTGCATGGTAGTAAGAAAAAGCAAATAACATGGACGATTGTGACCTCTTAAAAAATTGTTAATTAATTATTAATTAAGCTTATTCAGTTAGAATTAATAATGATTAATATATAATTAATTAATTGATGTATTAAAATATAATTAATTGATTTAGTAGTATGTATTAATATTTAATATATATGTTACTCGTGACCTGCATTATTAATTGTTAATTATTAGTAATTATTATATAGTAATATTCACTATATATCTATATAGCTAACTAGTCATGCCTGTGATTCAATATTCACTATATATATATATCGATAAATGAATATTCGATAAATTAATAATCTTGATTAAATAATAATTTTCTTTGGTGCCGACTTGGGCCAATAGGATAAAATAATAACCTCGCTAAATGCGTAAGATAAAAGTTTTTCTTGAGGCCTATTGAAAATATAAAATAATAATTCATTAAATAAGTATGAAAATTACATATATAATTCATAAAATAAAGCACTTCCTAAACAATTTTTATTTCAAATTTTATGCTTTCATAAAATATGAATCTATAGTCAATTGATTCTTCTTTTAATGCGAACTGAATCCAATTTCATCTTTAACTTTTTGGAGGGCATAAACTACATTCTACACATTCTTCTCATTTTGAAGCAAGTAACTTTTCAAAGTCTTTACAACAAGAAAAGCTTCTTTTGGAGAAACGTGTGGTATAGCATTACTATCATTTAGATCTTGATTATCATCATCTTTTGTACCTATTACTCCTTGAATAATTTCTTCATCCATAGGCGATTCCATTAAACTTCATTTTCACTAGGATAATTCAGAATCTGTTCTACATTCATGGCATTTCTATAATGTAAACTAGAAATAACTTCCTCTAATATTTGAATGCCTTCAACATCATCATTTTCTTCTTCTAGAAGCATACCTTCCTCGGATAGAATTTTGCAATGTTGAAAACAATTTGCAATAGTTGTGGCCTTCACATCAATATTCCAAGCAGCATTAATAAAATAGATAGCATCCAGGACATTAATTTTTTCAGGATTTATTGCTCCCATCTCAT
>JAOTAX010000009.1:14369417-14395856 GCA_025629825.1 Erythroxylum guanchezii | reverse complement strand
GGAATGCGTGGCACAACATTTAATGAAACATATAAGCCGTGAGATGGGCGGCACAATATTCTATGAACGATATAAGCTGTCAGATTAAATGAGGACGTAGAAGAGGGCGGTTGGGATGGATTGCGTGGAGGGACGGAGAACCGTTGGATTAAATGGACGGTTGGGATGAATTGCGTGGAGACAAGGAGAATGTAACCGTTGGATTAAATGGACGGTTGGGATGGATTGCATGGTCGTCCATCCCAACTCGTCTTTAGTATATATATTTAATAAAGTAAAATTGAGTGATTGATTCACCTCTAGCAGCGGACAGCTTGGGTAGGTCCGAACCCGAACAATAAGGCAATTAGATCTCCAAGTATCCAACTTTTGTTTTATACAAGGGACTGCGTAGACGACAATCCTGGAAAACTGAGCGAGAAAATGTTCAACATGAGCCGAGTTTCTGTTTCCCCATATTCCAGCTTCTACTCTCTTCAATCCAAGACCCCAACCGAAGCTAAAACTAACAGTTACAGCCATTCGCTTGCCTCGGTTAAACCTCGTATCTCGTTTCTGTTGGACAAGGAACTCAGAAACAAACTAGGTCTTAGGACTGGAACACTAAAGAAAGATTTTTATACACCCATTGTAAGAAGCAGCACCGGTGACTCCAGTTCTGGTATGGGTATTTCGTCCCTCTTTTTTAATTTGTTTCCTTTTGTGGTTGGTGGCTAGCCACAATTAAACGTTACGTTATATATCTTGTGGATTCCATGAAAGGTCCTTCGTTTGTTTGGTAATGGAACATTTTAGACATTGAGATCTGTTCTTTCTTGGAATTTATTGGTTTATGCTGAGACGCAACTCTGTACATGTTTAGTTTCTTACAACTGAAAATTTGGCTGGATAAGATTGACCAAAAGACACTTTGAACTTGAGATTTGAAGGTGAAAATCTATTCTTAGACTGTTATTCATTGATCAGAATTTGCTGGGATGTTTTGGTTTTATCTATAATAGACAACGGTATACCTTAATAAGACTAAAGGGTAACCATTTCTTGTCCAAGAAATTCCTTCCAACTAAAACCCTGAATACCGATTACATCCTTATTAGCAGACCCCTGTTCAACGAGGAAAATGTGTCCATACCTTGTTGCTCATATAGTCTTTTTAAAAGCATCCTAATTGAATCAGACAAATTCATGACATTGAATTGTGTGGGAAAATACAGAATGAAATCCTGGAACTTATTGATCTACATTAAATGCTTGCCAATTGAGGTGAACTTAAGCCCCCCTAGGAATTTATGGGCCTATGGAGTATTTGAAATCATTTTTGTAAACTCTTCTGGACTTCAATAAAGTGACAGAAAACAAGTGAGATAAAGGGGATATCAATCATCTTCGGAAATGAGACAACACATGTATTCCCTTTATCAGATGTTGAAGGGCCGTCTTTACCATAACTTCCTCCTTGCATGCTTGACTGCATTTTATAATTTCATCTAAACCTGTGAGATGATCGATTTTACAGGTGATAGTGATAGCAAAAACATTCTCGATGCATTTTTCTTGGGTAAGGCTTTAGCAGAAGCACTTAATGAGCGAATTGAATCTGCAATGGGAGAGCTTTTGAGTACAGTTGGCAGGTTGCAATCTGAACAACAAAAACAGATACAGGATTTTCAGGTAGTTGAAACATGGTAGAACCTATGTTGGGTAAAATCACTGAATGTATGTTGCCTGGAATTTTTGCTGTTATTTCGTTGGAAAAGATGAGTTCTTTGAAGTATTTTGTTCATTAGAGCAAGGGTACCAGCCCACTCTCTCAAAACTGATTTAACTGTAACTAGTTTCAAAGTTGGTTAATGCTTCCAACCTATGCTATCAAATGGGACTTACCAATTTTTATGGATGCTTTTACCTGATTTTAGGTTGTTATTATCTAATTGTTGCCTTTGTTTTACTGAATATCGGTGTTGTAATATGTTGTTATCTTCCAATTTGAACTCAGAGTCTCTTGCCAGAATTGCTAATGTATTTTCATTGAAATTAAGTTATGTGAGAGTTGATGGGCAAGCAAACATGGAATATCAAATCTTCAAATGTTTGCTTTTGCACGTGAAACTCTGGTACTAGGCTCTTTCACCCATTAGTTGGATTTATGCTGCAGTGTATAATTAAGTCTGCTTTTGAAAATGTAACAGATACACAAGCCATTTATCAAAATGGACTTTTGATTTTGTTACGTCTTTTAAACATTACAACACGAAGTATTTATTGCTGGAAGGAATTGATTTACCGAGGGCTGCATAGTTTCAGCATCTGAGGTTACACAAGCCATTTATCAAAGTGGACTTTGATTTTGATACATCTTTTAAACATTACAGCAGGAAGTATTTATTCCTGATTTACCGAGGGCTGCATAGTTTCAGCCTTTAGGTTTGATTTCTTGTGCTTGATCCAGCAACGTGTATGCAGGCTGATGTATTGGATAGAGCCAAGAAAGCCAAGCAGAAAGCAGCGAAGGATGCCACGGATACGCAGGAACATACTTCCACATCTAGTAAAACAGAATCATCAGCAGCCTTTAATACCATCTCAGGTTCATCATCTAGTACCGATACTACTACGTCTGCAGCGACATCAGGGTCTGATGAAACTACTGCGTCTGCCACGGAGACTAGTTAAGAATTAAGATTCTGCTGCAAGACCCAATCACAGTATTGGCGTTCTCAGTTAGAATTGTAATTTTAAAAATATTTTAGAATGAAAAATTTAATCTACAATTTTTTAAAATTATCATATTTGCTCCTGATAATTATAAATACCGGTAAAATTTTAATCTACAATTTTTAAAATTTTCATATTTGCTCCTGATAATTATATATACCAGTAAAAATTTATACTACAACTTTTAAAATGTTCATATTTGCTCCTGATAATTATAACTACCAGTAAAAATTTAATCTACAATTTTTAAAATTTTCATATTTGCTCCTAATAAAAACTCGTATTTTAGGTATCAGTAGCTAATACTAATCAATATCGACCATTATGGTATTAGTAGCATAGGTCTGCGTACCCTTTATTTGGCCACTTACATGTATGGTTGACGGTGATGTTACAATCAAATGTTCATTCTGCATATTAATATTTAAATTATAATTGAAGATAACAGTGGATTTAATTTAGTTGCAATTAGTTAATATTATGAAATACCATAAAAACTTAATAAATAATTATAAATTTTTATTGAACTCTAATATACAAATAATAGAGATGTGGTATTTAATATTCGTAAATTTTATTTTAAATATTAGACTTTATTTTGCATGTTCTAAAAATTTTAGGATTTATTTTGTATTTTAATAAAAAGATCTCTTATCTAAATTACGATTAAAGGGCAGGAGCAGGAGGGGGAGCTAAGGTTAAACTCAGGAGCTATGAGATCTAGACGCTAGCCAACTCGTAAGCTTTTGCTATGAAGTACTTAGTAGCCTTGGTCCCTCTCACTACATCGTAAGCTTAGCCCCCACTTGATTTGGACCTGTATTGTTCTTATTATCATTTTTTGTGTCAAACTCAAACCTGGTACGCACAATTCCAATCCAATCCCCACTTTTGTCTACACTACTCTTCTTCCTCTAATTCGATTCCACTTACCCTAACCCTAATTTTTTTGTTGAGAAATGTCTTGAACCTGAAAAAGTTCGGGTGTGGCAATGTCTTGATTGAAGAGACATTGACGTTCTTGTTTATCTTTCTTAAGAAATGGCGACTTCAACGTCCTCCTCCTGCTTAAAGCCTCCTGTGTGGAGAAGCTATGTGGAAGAGAGAGGCTGTGTCTCCCCGATCTTACATTTTAGGCCTCAGCCTCGGTCTGCTCTTATTTGCTAGCCTTCTTATTTTGCTGCTTTAAAACTGGGGAGTGACATGTTGAAGTTATACCTTGTTTCTATGTTGAGGTGTAATTGATTTCTCTTGCTTGTTTCTGCGTGCAGAAAGCATTTTTGCACAAGTTACAAACTTGTCCAGTTCTCTGCTCGGAAAAACCATGGTGCAAGTACTTGTTTCGGGTCGCTAGTGGACATTGATGGTGCTTCAGCTTCTGATTGGGTTTCGATTAGCGATCAGTTGCTTCTGATGACAAGTATTTTGCTTACTTATATGGCTGGGGTCGTTCCTATTAAGAACGCTAATTTCATTTCCCGGAGGAACGCATTGGCTGACGATTTGGTGCTTGAAAGCTCAGAGTCGTTTGGTAGGTAAGAGTAGTCAGATGAAAATTTTGATCAAGAACAATATTTTAGTCTGCTTAAATGAAAAGAAAAGTGAAACTCTTGTTTGTTATTGTTTTATTCCTTGTATTTGCTAGTGATATTTTTGTATTCGTTGTGCTAGGTTGAAAGATGACCTTGTTAACTTGGGGTATCCCTGGGATGCTGTAAAGGCAAAACTTTTGGATTCTCTAGATGCTTTAGAACACAGGAGCGATATAAGAAACAGTACCCTTGAAGTTGACCAACACTGTTCAAATCGGCCATTGAGTTTGTATGCACTTTCTGAGGGTCCAAAATTGCGATTACTCTTGACTTGTTTGCGGAAACTTCAGGAAGAGGCAGGCACTGTCATTTTCTCCCTTTATTCTGTAGTATATTACAAAAGAATGGCCAAGTGTTCTTAAACATGTGAGGTTTGAATGAGGTCCAACATTACTTGTGGGACTTTGTTTGCAAGGAAGCAGTGGAGGTTTTTGTTGGAAGTAACTGCTTTGATGCAATAGCAATGTGACGTTGGCTATGTTTCTTGGTAATAGATTGTCATTTGTATGAATGCTCTTTGGAATAGTCACTTTATAAATCCATAGTTTGTGACAAACGTGAGACTCAAGAAAACAGGATATAAAGTAATTTCCTCGTGTGATTCCAGAAGTCCTTGGTGCATATAATGAGTAATCATTATGTACTAAGTTATGAGTATGCACAAACTAACGGAGCTAATTTTAGTGTTTCACAATGCTCAAATAATCACTGTTTCTTATTTTCGAATGACTTTATTTGATTAGATGCATTGGGTGTCTTGCTAAGGGCCATCATCTATTGTAACCATAAAATCTTGATCAATCAACTGAAAGTTGTAGGTTGTTATTAAATGTGGCTAATTTGAATATTGATACTGAACTCTAATATGTGGATGTTTACAATGACAAGCCAGATGCTTCCCCTTTGATCTAGTTAAAGTTGTAGAGACCCAGTGATTTTTTACCTCTTGCATGAGGAGTTTATATTTTCTTCAATATGAGTTTTGTTGAAGTAAGCAGACGTGAAAAATTTTAGTGACCGGTAATTTGTTAATTCTGATTTTCAGATGAGCATTGTTTTACACAATTGTAAAGCTGGCAACATGGATAACTGGATGACAGTGTTTTCTGAAACTGTTCGAAGATGTTGTCAACCTATATACATGGCTTGGTTAGAAGAGGAGTTCAGTCGTCATAAGGACGTGTGTGGCAGGGTAGGTTGGAATATCTTAATGTATCTCACCTGTGGTTCATTCAAAATCTTTGAGCCTTAGCAGAAAACATTTTTTCTGCGTTAACTTTCTCTCTATGGAACATTCTTTTGCCCTTTATTTCTATTGTTGCTATTTTCAATTGTTTTGTTTTATGAATAGTTTGTTCTGAAACTTAGAAACACTTATATGGGACGGTTATGTTAAAGATGGCAGAGATTTGATTGAATAATGAAACATTATTCGTTATAAAATCCTCAAGAGAAATGAAAGATTGTTTATTATTATATGTTTGACCTGACTTGTTTATTCTAATCTGACTATTTTATCCTTCCTGTCAGGAAATATTTTCATTGATGGTTGAAAAGTTAAATGCAGATGACAGTGTACTACAAAATATAAGAAAATCAGGCAAGACAGGTCTTTATGCAGAGTTGTTCTACTTCCTGAGATATGGCTCTCTCTGGTAAAGTCAGTCGATGCATCTTGTCTTGATTAGAACAGAAGTCTCTTTAAATTTTCATCTTTCCTTAACAATTTGGGCAAAAGGTTTTACTTTACTTGCTAAATCAAATATAATTTTATGCATCCATTAAGTTTTAACGCTTATGCTAATATTCTCCATGAAGCTAGTCAAGTAAATGGGTATACAGTGAAAATATTAGCCGAAAGGTTGATTTTTTAGATGCTTGACTTTTAATTCAAATGCTAAAGACATGTTTTGACTCTAACGTTTGGTTATGCTGAAAAAGGACTTTGGAGCCATAAAATGCACAACTGATATTATTGTGGCTTTTGGTAGCCTAAATCTTCGAGATGGTCAAAATGACTGAAGAAATGCCAAGTCATTCCATTAAAATTTGGACAGAAAAATGACAAAGACATGTTTTAGTTACTTTTAGATGCTTGCTTGTTTTCATTTTATGGTTTGTTCACAAGTTGCTCACATACTTTTGTTCGGGGATCCAAGATATGCTCTCGTTATTTTATTACCAGATCAATTTGATTTTTCTATGTTCTGGCAGGAAATGTAGCTCTTATGATCAAAACTTTTTTGTTTCGAATGGGAACTCCATCTTGGAAGATTTAGTGATAACTTTAGCAGATGGTGTAGCCAGTGCTTATTTGGAACTTATTTCTGTTGATGGCAACTTATCAAATGAGATTAACGCCCTGGGCTTGGATATGTGTAATTTTTCAACCCGGGCACTTCAAAAATTACGTAATGAGGTATGTATTTGTCAGTAGTATACAAGTATGGTTCTGTTTTCTATACTTTTCTCTTTTATGGTCATAGTTACCTTTGTGGCATTTTTTTAGGGTCCATCAATTCTATAAATTACTGTTTGTAGGTGGCTCTGAATCAATGGTTGTACCAGAATATTGAGGCAGTAGTTTCAATTTATGAGGATCGGTTTGACCTGAGCACATTTCAATTAAAAGTCATCGAGGAACCAAGCCTGAATCAGATCGAAAATTTTAGTTGGTGGGGGAAATTTGCTTTGAGAAAGCCTGTAACAACTTCGTCTTCCTTGTACTATATTGTCATTAGCCAGTGTTCTCTTCCTGTCAAACGGACTATGGAATTAAGAGCCTTGAATGGATGGTATGTTTCATTGCTTAATAGCTTTATTGCCTAATAAATTTCGTCGCCTTGTAGCTTTATTTTCACTCATGTGCTAGGGAAATGAATGTCTCAACATCTACTGACCTTTCCTTCTGCCCCTTAGACTTGTTGAAGATTGATGTTTCTCATAGTACTAGAACTATTTCTGGACATATTTAAGGATCTTAAGCAAGTGTGATTCAACCATCAAATTTTGCTCCCTGTACTACTAAGTTAAGTTTATGGTCGTGATTTTATTACCATGCATTGCCTTAATATATATTAAGAAATACAAGTTGACAAAGCATGAGCAGTTGAGCCTACTTTTTGAGAATGGTGTTGCTAATATAGTGTGTTGAATGAGGAGTGTTTGTGGAAGCCAATAACTGACACTATGGCACTATTTCTTTTGGATTTACGTCATACTATGGAACTATTTCTTTTGGATTTTCATCATACTTTAGTTGAATTACAATGTTGCGTAGGTCATAATTACTGCACCCATCATGCCCCTTAGTTCATCCTAGGGGTGATCGCTTCAGTAATGTTATGATTTTGTGGAAAGAAATGTGTCCCGTATATTAGGCTTTATGATAGGAATAGCAATAGAGATTGTATTATTTACGTAATCAATAGGGTACAACAATAGTCCACCTCTTGGAAAATAGTTCCAGGCCAACATAGTAGCTATATTTGAAGAAGAATACCCCCTCTCTCTATATAGATTCCTCTATATTCTCTGTAACCTCTCACAATCTCTCTCCGTAACTAACTTCTAACCACCTGCCTATGTGGCATTAGCTCCCTTCCCCATCTTACCGCTACGAATGTAGGTTTGGATGGGCTTAGTGGGTTGCTTACTAACACTAGCAGGCTGATCACTAGGAGCAGTCTGATCACTAGGAGGAATGCTAACAGTTCCCTCCACCTTAATAGGCACCTTGTCCTCAAGGTGAATGGAAGGGAAATGCCCTTTGATGAATTTTGCGTCTTCCCAAGTTGCTTCTTCTACTGGTTTATCTCTCCATCGAACAAGCCACTGGAGAATGCTTCTGCCCTTGGACTTAGACAGACATGAAGCTAAGATCGCCTCTAATTCAGCCAAATCTCCCCAGTCCATTTCCAACCCTTGAGGTAGGTTGTGCTTCACCAAGTGGTTGCCCAAGGCCTTCTTCAGCTGAAAAACATGGAAAATCGGATGGACCTTGGATGGAGAAGGGAGTTCTAGTTTATAGGCAACCTGTCCCACCTTCCCAATGATCTTGAAAAGCCCATAATATCTTGCTGATAACTTCGGATAGATCCTTCTTACTACTGTGAGCTGTCTATGTGGCCTTAGTTTAACAAAAAACCAAGTCACCTACCTGAAAATGTACCTCTCTTTTGTGATTGTCTCCTAATTTCTTCATCATGGACTGTGCTCACACTGAGTTGTGTTTGAGTTGGCATAAAGCTTCATCCCTGTCAACCAAGCTTCATCCCTATCAACCAAGGCTAAAGCTATTGATTCCACCTGAGTTTCACCTTGAGAGAATTTGCAGTAGGGTAGGTGGAAGATGACCATAGACAACTTCAGAAGGAGTTCGCCCAGTCGAAACGTGGTAGGTTGTGTTATACCAATATTCAGCCCATGCTAACCAATAAGACCAGTTTTTAGGTTGTTTAGAGGTGAAGCAACGAAGATAGGTTTCTAGACACTTATTAAGCACTTCGGTTTGTCCATCCGTTTGTGGATGGTAAGAGTAACTCATCTTCAATGTTGTCCCTTGTAACTTGAACAACTCCTCCCAGAAACTGCTAGTGAAGAGTGGGTCTCTGTCACTTAATATCGAGCTAGTAACTCCATGCAATCTCACAATCTCTCGGAGGAATGTTTCAACCACGGTTTTAGCAGTGTATGGGTGTTTGAGGAGTGAGAAATGGGCGTACTTAGATAAACGATCAACTACCACCAATATAATTTCATAATCGTGAGATTTAGGAAGACTTGTAATGAAATCCATTGAGACTTCCTCCCAAATCAGTTGAGTTATAGGTAGGGGCTGCAATAGACCAGCTGGAGACATTGCCAAGTATTTATTTTCTGACAGATGACACATTCACGCACAAACTTCTGAATGGAGGATTTCATTCCCAACCAAAATAGTCCACAAGCTAACCTTTTGTAGGTCTTGAGGAAACTAGAGTGCCGCCCCCAAGTTGAGGCATGATACTCATGTAGAAATTGAGGGATTAGCACTGAAGTGGATGAGAGGACCAATCTGTTTTTGTAAAATAGTAAACCGTCCCTTGGGTGGAAATCAGGTTTAGAATTAGGATCTTCTTTGAGTGCTGTCATGCGTGAGTTCAGCTTAGAATCCTCCTTGAGCTCCCGTCGTGCTACATCCAAATAAGGCCAAAATGGAGTTGAAATCGCGGAAAACAATAACTTGTCATCTTCAACCTGATAGAGCATCTACTGTCCCATTTTGCTTCCCTGGTCTATAGATTATCTCAAAATCCAGCCCCAACAATTTTGCTTGCCAACGTTGCTAATCTATAGAGGGAATTCGTTGATCCAGTAAATGCTTCAAGCTTTTATGGTCCGTATAGACCTTGAAATGCCTCCCAATTAGAAAGTGTTTCCAACGCTGAATAGCCATTACTACTGCCATCACTTCTTTTTGATAAACTGACTTAGAGTAAGTTGATTCAGCCAAAGCCTTGCTGAAAAATGCTAGTAGATGACCCTCTTAGATGAGGACTGCACCTAGACCTCTCCCTGAAGCATCACACTCAAGGGAAAATTCTTTGGAGAAATCGGGTAAAGCTAAGACTAGTGCTGAAGTCATCTTTTTCAATTCTTCAAAAGCTTTTTGAGCTTCATTTCCCCAGCTGAAACCTTCTTTCTTTGTGAGTTCAGTAAGAGGTTTGGCAAATTTTCCATAATCTTTGACAAATTTTCCATAATCTTTGACAAATTTTCGGTAGTATCCGGTGAGTCCAAGGAATCCTCTCACCCCTTAAACATTCTTAGGAATACGCCACTCCAAAATGCTTTTGAGTGGTCCATTGCTACCCCTTCATAGGAAATAATGTGGCCTAGGTATTCCACCGATTGCTATCCAAAAGTGCACTTCTTCTAATTTGCCATTAACTGATTATCCAGTAGCAATTGCAACACACAAGCTAAATGCTCCAAATGTTGATTCCAATCTACACCATAAATCAGAATGTCGTCAAAGAAGACTAAGACGAACTTTCGTAATAGAGGTTTAAAAATTGAGTTCATGGTGGATTGGAATGTAGCTGGGGCATTCATGAGAACGAAGGGCATCACTAGATGCTCATAATGCCCCTCATTGGTTCGGAACCCTGTTTTATAAGTGCCCTCCTCCCTAACTCTGATTCGATGAAAACCTATCCTTAAATCCACCTTAGAAAATTATCTAGCCCCATGTAACTCCTCCATCAGTTCGTCCACGATTGGAATCGTGAGCTCATTTAGAGCTTGGTAGTCGAAGCACATCCGCCATGATCCATCTTTCTTCTTGACAAGAATAACGGGACTTGAAAAAGGGCTGATACTCGGCCTTATAACTCTTGTTTCCAATAAATTCCGAATCTGCCTCTGAATCTCATCCTTATGATGGTGTGCATGTCTATAAGGACGAATGTTCACTGGTTCTACCCCTTCCTTCAAGTTAATTGCATGGTCATGCATCCGCCTTGGTGGTAGTTCCTTAATTTCTTGGAAAACTGACCCAAACTTGAATAAGACAACATTCAACTCCTCTCGTTGACCCTCATCCAAAGTTCCTATCTCATCAGATAAGGTTCTTCTGATTCTTAAAGACCATCCTTGAAACACAACCCTTTGACCTTTCTCTCCATAAGTTGTTCATAAGTCAAATTCCTCGTTCCCCTCCATTTTGAGTTCCCAGGTCGGTGACCTTTAGTGGTGGTGCTTCGGTTCTTGTTGGGTAACTCCCTTACTTCATTCTTGATATTTCCAGCTGCATGGAATGACTGAACTGGACGGTGAGTGCTGGAATTACTTAGTCAAGACCCAAAACTTGAATGAAAGCTTCCAGGTTTTATTTTTCCTTCTTCTGGCCGAATCACCCCTTCACCAACTAATTCCCTCTCCACCTTCCTTGCGATAAAAATAAGTCGAGCTCGAGTAGGGGGATCATGAGTTCGAACTCTGTTCTTCACTTCTTCACGTAACCCACCTAAAAAACAACTCATGTACCACTCTTTTGGAAAATGACCATTCTGTGACGCAACTCTCTCAAATTCATCAATATACTCATCCACCGAATCTCGCTGGGAGACTGATTTCAGCTGTTCTATCGGATGACCCTCGTCCTTTCCCCCTTAAACCTCTCCCACGTCATGCGTGGGTCGAACTTACGTAAAGTCATAAACCAGTATAGTGTTGTTCCCTCCATACAAATCTGGACCATCGGCAAACGTAGCTCAGGAGGAATCTTGTGAATCATAAAATATGATTCAGCTCGAGTGACCCATGCCAATGGGTTGTCACCGTGGAACGTCGAAAGGTCGACCCAACTTGCTGCATTTCTATACTCCTCCCATGCACGTTCTGTAGCTGTTGAAGAAACGTGCTCATTTTGTCGATGGTTACCAAACCCCTGCGAGCCACCTACGGGTCTGTCACCACCCTCTGATTGTGATGCGGAATGCGCAGGTCTATCGTTTCCAGCTGAAGAAGACGCGTGCCCATGGTGGGTAAACACTGATGGTACCTCTCCTTCACTCACGTTCTGTTTCTGCGGGTTCTTTGCCAACAACGTCTGAAACCCAACTCTCAACTTTGATTGCAATAGATTTTGAGATTTGGCCAATGTCTCTATGCTAGCCATCAAGGTACTGAGCTGCGTACGTAGGTCCTTCAAGGTGATGTCATGCGATTTAACCATTCCCTCTTGAGCTGAGAGCAATGATTCCAGTCTCCTAAGAGACACCTCTATTGCGGATACTCTAGCCTCCATTCTGGTTTGCATACAATCTCTATCCTCTTGGTCTCTCAATGAAAGCACCAATTGATAGGAATAGCAATAGAGATTGTATTATTTACGTAATCAATAGGGTACAGCAGTAGTCTACCTCTTAGAAAATAGTTCCAGGCCAATATAGTAGCTATATTCAAAAGAAGAAGAATACCCCCCTCTCTCTATATAGATTCCTCTATATTCTCTGTACCCTCTCACAATCTCTCTCCGTAACTAACTTCTAACCACCTACCTATGTGGCATTAGCTCCCTTCCCCATCTTACCCCTACGGATGGAGGTTTGGATGCGCTTAGTGGGCTGTTTACTAACACTAGCAGGCTGATCACTAGGAGCAGTCTGATCACTAGGAGGAATGCTAACAGTTTATAAAAGATGGCTCACTATCAACCTTTATAGTGTGCGGCCTTGCAAGCTTTGCTTCTATTGTGACCTATGTTTGATTCTCTTTGGGTGGGAAGTATCTCATTTGAACCAATCGAAAAAAAATCACGGAATATGTAGCCTTGCTGATTGACCTGGTTTATGCATTTATCTTTTAGCATCCACTCATTCTATTTTTCTTAACATTTCCCCTTTTTTTCTCGTTTGACTGAATGTTTCCTTCCTAAGCCATTGATAGGTGATCTCCATTTATTATTGTTCTTGCACGATTTATGGACTGAATGAGAACCCAAATGTTCCCTTCAATAATGGATGATCTTCTAGAAAATTTTATTTTCAACTTCAGTTTTGTTTGCTATACTCAACGAATCTTATGCTTATAACTCATCAAATGCTTCTAAACCCAATGTTATTTTATTTAATCTTCCTAAATCTGGATTACTTTTATGGTTATGATACAGGAGATACTACTTCAGTTTATACCTGGAGCTATCAGACATAACCATGCCGTTTATAAGAGCTTTAGTAAAGCAAGTCAGCAATGCCATCTCGTTCTTTCTGGTTTCCTTGATTGGAAGATCACTAGGGCTTGTGTACTCTGGCATAAGGCAGGCTTTACGATGGAAATGAGACGGGGGGAACGGTAGAAATTCAGTTTTGTAGCCAATTTCTCTTCATTTTTTTACTGGTGACGTTTTTACCAGTAGCTATAGAAAGAGTGCTTGATTTTGTCTCCGAATACTAGATTCTACCTTTTTGGTTAATATTCCGTTTTTCAAACCTGAAGTTCTATTACTTCATTCAGATTCAAGTTAAATCAACAATATTTAGTTTATTCATTTTATCCAGGAGATACCAGCGTGAAAAAGCATAGTAAAGAGAGATTACTTCCGCAATGTTATTGTATATCATCACCTTGGATCAGCGGCAAAGGCTTTAACCCTGGATTTCCGCAGTATTTGCTGCTTCTGTAAGAAAATAAAAGAGCACTCAATTCAAAGGTTGCACCTGGGGCTATGTATGGGATTATGAACTGTCTCAATTCCTCATCATACGCATCTCTGTGGTTGTAAAATAAAACAAATAATTAGTAATTACGCAGAAAACAAGGTTATTTTACGTGTCCTAGATACTTGTTAATAGCTATCGTTCGCATAGAGGCAAAACTTCCACTCCTGGCAGGTGATGCCTTCCTACTTTAAGCTTAGTTGTCATCAAATAGTTTTGAGCAATCATCTCAACAGTTTGTTTAACTTGCACGTATGTATTCTTAAGCTTTGCACAAGAAAATGGTGGGAACACAATAGCATTGGATAGTGACAGCCATGGGAATGAACATAATTTTCAAAAGATTTGCAGAAAAGCGAAAGTACATTTTAGGTGATAAACTCTGTGCCCTACCTTATTTACATGATTATCTCTTTTTGGGGAGGAGCTTCTTATTATACGCGAAATCAGTTCATGGAGTCCACATCTTTTCATAAAGCAAGTTTCTCCACTTTTGAACGTACACCTCTTTAAATTAACTACTCCCATATTATAAAGGGAAGGGTTGTGTATGTTTGTTGGGCAAGCTTGGGTTGTTCAAAGTATACCTGTAAATTCCATTCTTTCTCTATCTTTTTACTAAAGGTTTGCCTGAGAGTTCTGTACCGTAATCTATAAAACATAAGGTTTATAGTCAGCCTTGTTCCTATTGTAATGTAAATGGCTTACAGTTCGACTCAAAAAAAAAGAAAAAAGAGAGAGAGAGAATTGGAGAATTGCTTGTGAATAAAGAATGGGTAAGAGAGCTGTTGGTGGAAGGTGCATGAAGCTATGAAACTTCAATATCTAGAATTAAGCACAATTGCCACTTTTGGGGGACCCTTCCATTAGAAAATCATGAAATCTGATTGTCTCGTCCACTTTGCTATCTCTTGTTTGAAACCTTGCGCAAGACCAAGTGGGCAGATGGAATTGTTGCCATTTGATATTTCCATGGAAGAGATATAGAGAAAAAGGAATGAAGAGGAGAGATTTATCTCTCTTTTTATTCCTGAATTCTTGCTTGGATTAATGCTGATTTTGACATTTCCGTTGTCCAGGGCCACACTTTGCCTTGCCTGTCTCCCAACTGACTTTTAGCAAAAATACTAGAGGGCCAAAATTTGTTGTTTATTTTTATTAGAAAAAAGGAAGACTTACAAGATAAATCTTATTTTAAAAAATAATATTTACTTCTACGTTGTGTTCTCTCTTAATTAGAAAACTCTTCTAATTGGAAGAAATAATGGAGGAAGGCAGTAAACTAATTAGGATTGCCGCAGCTACTTAAAACTACCTAGAACCTTTGTAGGTAGAAGCACTTACAGCTACTTGAACTAGAACCTTTGTAGGATTGTAGGTAGAAGCACTTGGAATTTCAAGAAATAAGAGGCTTGCTTTCAAACGTAATGTACATGCAAGAAAGGGAAAAAAAAAAAGGGTCCTTTCCGCTATTTAAGACCCTTCCAATTCCAACTTACCTCCAATCGTATTAATTCATCCCAAAAAGGTTTGGTTTGTTGACTATTCCTATTTTGAAGCAAGCATCGCCTTAATTGACGGTTTCCTAAACCTAGCTAGCTACATGGAACAATCTCCCACCTTCAAGCCTAGCTGTAAAAATAACTGCATTATACTAACGGAACATACGAGTCTTTTAAATGAGGATATTGAATTTACACTAGTTGAGCAGTCATTTCGTAACCAGCACAGCAAAATTATTCGCATGTATGAACTCATATGATCAGTCAGCTCAGCTCCATTCTCATCCAATTCCTATTCTACACCATTTTTATTTTTATAAACTTCCCTACGCCGCAGAAGACGACCTTTCTTTAAGTTACCTAGCTAGCCAGAGGTTGGCCTTGGCATAATAAGAATCAGTGCCATGCTCATATACAATACAGAATGGTTATTTTATGTTTGTGTGATGTGAACATTGAGTCTATAGACAGCAGTAGCTACGTGTGTAGCATTAAAGTAATGCTTCTGATAGCAAATGTATAAAGCTAACTTCTTTGTCTTGGATTATCTTATCTGACTAGTGCTCTCTCAACTTTGAGGGTTTAAGCATAAACATAGAAAGAAATGTGCGGGCGGGGCCATTATATTATGATTGTTGACTCTTATCTTGGACATCGTTTCTTCAATTATACGGCAAAAGTAGCAACTTTATAAATCGCTAAAAAGACCAAGCATACACATGCTCGCTCAAAGCAAAAAGTCTGATAGGGGTAAATAGCTCCCTCCATCTCAATTGAATTAGTTCTTGGTTGGTTTCACAAGTAATGTCTCTTAAGCTATGCAGTTAGTAAATGTCACCGAGGATGGCTTTGGCACTTTTGTTACAGATTCTGATATTCTTAATCAGTGTGTTGCAGTGGAATTGTCTTTGTGATGATCGAGTTCTTACTTTATGACATTTCAATGGCAGTCGTATGGATAACAATGTATAGGATTTTGTACCTCTCTGCCCCAAAAACGATTCGAAACTATAGAATCACAAGCCATTATTTGAAATAATGGTTAAATATCGGCTAACACTGTATGATTCTAAACGTCCAGGACTTAAATAAAAAAAAAAAAAAAAACCTAAGTATAAAATCAAACCTAGAAGCTAACGATAGAACAAAAGTAGAAGAGAACCGTCGTAGCCACCCCGTACGCAGTTGCCACAGCCCCCCCGCAACTGTCTTAGTTCCCTTGCAGTTGACTTAGCCTCCCCCTGCCCCTTTGTGCCGCACCAGAAGCCCGCAACTTGCCACTTGCCATCTCCAGCCAACTTTCCTCTGCCAAGCGCCGCCTGCCATAACCCGCAGCTCGCCAACCAGGCGCCAACTCCTCTCCTCCACCTGTTGCCAGTAGCCGCCAGTTGCCACTCGCCAGTGGCTATTGGTCATCACTCATTTGTGTTATGTTGCAATGTTATGTTCTAAAATTGCAGTGTTATGAGCTTAAGCTAAGGTTGCATTTTACTAGTGTGTGTGTGTGGAAGTGTGGATTATGGAATTATGTGTGTGCGCGATTGATTGTGTTGTAGGCTTGTAGACTTGTGGATGTGATTGTAGATGGCTTGTGAGATGTGAAATGTGAAATGTGAAATGTGAAATATGAATACTGAATTTGTGATTGTGGAATAGTGAACGTTTGAATTTATGTTATTAATAAAAATTATCATGGTGTTCACATGAAAATTAGAATTGGTTGTGTTTCTGACTTTCTGTTATGATTGGGAACTAGAATTTTGAATTAGATTGTGAATTTGAGTTTGAGGTTATTCATTTGTTTTTTGAAATTTGGGATTGAATTATAAATTTGAAGTTTTTCTTGTCCAAATTTGAGATTGAGAAATTTTTAAATTTGAATGAAACATTAGTCTTTAATATAAATTTGGTTTTGTATTATAAAATAAATTTTGTAATCATCAAAATGGATTAGTTAATTTGTGGTTGATTATATTATTAGTAATTATATAAATTGAATTATAGTTGTGAGTTTATGTCTATGATTGGATTATTTAATCAACTAATCAATCATCATACAAAATAAGTTACAGTTAAGAGCTCATGGTTTAATCACATAATAAGTTATAGTTAAAAGCCTATGGTTAAATTATGTGATTACACAAATTGAATTATAGATGTGAGTTTATACTTGAAATATGTAACAACACAAAATAAGTTATAGTTGTGATTTGTAAGTTTATGATTGAATGATATAATCATACAAATAGGTTATAATTGTGAGTCTATTTTCGAATTATATAATTACACAAAATAGTTTATAGATGTAATTTTATTTTTGAATTATGTAATCAAACAAATTGTGTTATAGTTGTGAAAGTGTAACAATTAATGTATAAACTTGATGCTTAGGTTTAGAATGAAACATGAGTTATTGAGAAACTATCAAGCTTTTTACAGAACTTTATTTTGATATGAATTCATTAAACTAATATTGATATATGTCTTCATTTACTTTTACAAATAAATGAAAAGAAGTTCAAGTGCTCCTGATAATTCAACCACTTCAAGAAGATTTAAGATCCAGTTTAGGCTCATGTTAGATTGGTTCCTGGAATGAAAAACTATACCATTTATTTTTTTATAACAAGCATTTGAAAAGTAGAAGAATCACCAAATTAAACAAGCATTTAGCTGGGCTCAAAGGTGATGTAGAGCCTTGTAAAAAAGTGAGTCATGATGTGAAATAACAAATGAAGACTTTTCTTGAAGAATATTAGTGTGAGAGTGATAGAAGGCAAAGATGGAATTACAAAATTGGTAGTGGAAGTTCTTTTGTTGATGTTTAGGATGATAGTGGAAATGTTAAAGGTAGTAGTATTCCCACACAACAAGAAGGAAATGTTGCATTTGATGTTAGGAAAAGAAAAAGAAAAGTGTCTATTTTAAATCATGAACAACAAGAAGGGAATGTTGCATCTAATGTTAAGAACAGAAAAAGACAAGTGTCTAATTTTTTTACACTATGAACAACTCCTAAAGCTGAGCCCTTAATTCATAGTGCCTTACCATCTAAAGAAGTGACTTATAATGTGGATATGACAATGGCTAAATGGTGGTATGATTCAGGTATACCATTTAATGCTTCTCAATCTTATTATTATTAGCTAATGGTAGATGTTATTGTCTCCTATGATCTAGGATACAAAGCTCCTTCAATTGATGATTACAGAGGTAAACTTCTGAGTAGCACTATTTATGAAATAAAAAGTTATTGAATGAAAGAAGAATGACTTGGGCTACTTTTGGGTGTTCAATATCGTGTAATGGTTGGACAATTAGAAGATATGAGCCTATTATTAATTTTTTGGTTTATTTTACAAAGGAGACAAGGTTTTTGAAGCCTATAGATGCATCTGGCCTTATTGATACTATATTTGAAATATTTAATGAAGTTGTGAATGAAATTGGGCTAGAAAATATTGTTTAGTTTGTAACTAACAATGATTCCGGTTTCAAAGTAGCAGGAAGAAAATTGCAAAGAAAATATAATTCTTTTTATTGGACTCCTTGTATTGCATATTACATTGACTTGATGTTGAAAAATATAAAAGATGCTAGGCATTTTCCTATTGTTGATGAGACACTGCAGAAAGTAAAAAAGGTAACCAATTTCATTTACAATTATAGATAGGTCTTGAATTTAATGAGAACGGATTTCACCCATAGTAGGAAATTATATTGTCCTTTTATTACAAGATTTACAATAAATTTCTTATCACTTTAGTGTTTTATTATGATGAAGAAAGAGTTGAAACAAATTTTTACGTGATAAGTGAGCTGCATCTCAATATGCTAAGCCTAATGCTGAATTGGAGGTTTCTAGAATTATACTTAAAGATAATGAATTTTGGTTCCAATGTTAATTTGTCATCCAAGTTTGTGAACCTTTAGAAAGGGTACTTCACTTGGCTGATAGTGATGAGAAGACAATAATGAGTTATTTTTATGATGTCATGAAGAGGGTGGAGAAAGTAATCAGGGTCAATATGAAAAATAAGCCTTTTTTATACACACATTATCTTACAGTCATTAATAAGAGATGGAAAAAGCAACTTTACTCTCTGTTGTTTGCAATTGGGGCATTTTCTTAATCCTATTGTCTATTTTAGGCCAAGTTTTATAAAGAAAGTTAAAGTTAACAGGGGAATGCTCTTAGCCATTACGATAATTTTTGCCTATAAGATGACGTAAGATCTCCTAAGCTTATAAATGGAGATTTATAAGGATGCTTTTGGTGATTTTGAGATGTCAATTGCTATACGTCAAAGAGACAAACTTAATGCAAACATATTTTGTAATATCCCATTTTTCCGGAATATGCTTAGGGTTTAACCCTAGATTAAGTATTGTATATACATGCATAACATTAGCATTCATACACGAATTGATATTAGAAGACAATACAAAGATAACATATGCACTCAATTGACTTATTCCGGGGTATGAAAAGTGATCATGATGTGAATTATGAATTAATGTGTCTTGAATTTTGGTATGATTGGATTTCAATTAGTAAATTGGGATTAAATGTTATTAATTGAGAGATTAATGGATTAAACGTACATTTGGTCAAAAAAGAGTCAAGTGGCAAGAAAAAATTGATATACGAAAATTAGGATGATTAAGCCTAAAATTGAGTGACATTTGGCTTAGTTAAATTAGGGACAAATGGACTAGTAATTAAATGACAATTAGATCAATTAGTATGTGACAAGTGGACCAATCTTGGAGTGACATGTGGACTGATTAAAGGGTGATAAATGGCAGCATAATAAGTGGATTAGTGGCAGCATAATTGTTGAACAAATGGCTGGCATGCTTTAAGACATATGTCTTTGTAAGTTGTTGACACCTAGCATGATGATGGAGCAAATTCCAGTAGCAATGTTTCTTCTTTTTCCCTCACCTTTCTCCACCAAAATTGCTCCAAATTTTCTCTGTTTTTTGTTCTTAACCCTAGCTAAAGTTATGCACAAAGATCACACCAAATCCTTCACCAAATTGCCAAGAAAACTAGCTAAGTATGATTTTCATATTGCTGTCCAAAAACCACCTTGCTTTCACCATAAGTTTGTGTTGATTTTTCTTGCATGGAAACTTGGTTTAATATGAAGTTTTGTGTTGTATTGGAAGCCTAATAGGTAAGTAACAATTTGAGTTTTATGGCATGTCAAATGATATAGGAATGATGCTTGAATTGGAATGAAGTGCATATGATATTGGTGAAGATATGCGCTGGAAAATGTTACATGAACTTGGAAGTTTTTCTATTTTGTTTTTGGTTTACAAAAACCGTGGGATATAGATTAATTTATGGATGAATTAGGTCTATATTTGAAGTATAATGAAGGTGGATTTATGCCAAAGAAAGATGTTAATTTGATGTTCTTGAAATGGGAAAGAACTAGGACTATATGTATAATAATATAAAAGTTTCTGATTTGATAATTTGTGAGTTGTTAATTGAATAATTTTAAACTGGAATAAGAGATGTTATTGATGAAAAATTAGAGTATGATTCAGGCCTAATAGAGGTATAATTGATCAACTATAAAGAGGTTGTTTAACCTTGGTATAAAGTGTAAAACAATCTGGAAAGAAAATGAAAGAAGAATTGTTGGAATATGTTAGCTGTAGTGTTTTACTGAACATGCATTGGTATTTTGGCCATAACTTGATATGTAGACATCCAAATAGGATGATTTTAAGTTAAGATTAAATTAGAGACATATGGCTATACTTTTTATGAAGGAATAGAATTTTAATTCTGTCTCTAAGAGTTTCAAAATTTGGCTTGAAATTGAGTTTTGGGATTTTGTCACTGTTTGAGAATAGTTTGTATAATTTTGGGTATAACTTGCAGAATACTGAACAAAATTGTATGAACTTTAGTTCATTAGAAAATTAAGACATATAGGAACATGTTTTTAATAGAATGTACTACTAATTACTTCATTTTCTATGTCATAATGGCCATACAAAACTGACCCAAAACTTATCCTAAGAAAATCTAGAAAACTAATGAAGGAATTCGTTGGGAACTTTTGGATAATCCATCCCACGATTGTGGGAAGCCATATAGGATTGTAGAAATTACATGGCAGTAAATAAAATGTTTTTTTGTGTGATTCTTGAACTAAATAAGGATAAGGTACTTAACTATTATGCATTTAGACTTGATTGGAGTTTAAAATGAACCTAATTTGATGTGAAAAATTTGGTTAAATGTTTGATAAGTTTTGATTGATAATTAATGTTATACCTTAAGGCAAAGATGGTTTGATATCGATGTATCTAAGTTTGGAATGAAGGAGTGTTAAAGGAATGAAGATGTTCTTATAAATGCAAATGTATTCCAAAGTTTATGAATAATGCATTAGGAAGGAATGAATGAGAATTGGAAATTTTGTGAATTCTTATGATGCTAGAAAAGGTTTATTGAATTTATGGTTAATGAATTGAGCATGATCAAGTGTATTTAAGGTATTAACCTAAGTGTTAACAAGACATATTCAAGTGATAATGTTTGAACGATTATAAATTGTGATTAAGGAAACATACCCTGGATAATCATTGAGCATGCATTGCACATGGCACATATATATGTGCATAGTTGAATATGTATTTGGTTGATCAAGTTAGTAATGTGTACAATGTATGTGTATTTAGACGCTCAAGACGTACACCATCATTCCAACATTGCTGGACCATCCAGGCAATAGCATATACGGGAGCGTACTGTGAGTCAACTTAGATGATATCACTAGGATTGATTTATTTCTGTTTTTGTTTAATTCCCATATATGGAACTGGTAATGAATTGGTTGTGATTTGTTTATGAATTTCAAACTTTGATGGCCCGAGGAGTTGATTTTTGGGAATGTATTGGAAGTGTTCTATTTGCATCTGAATTCTAAATGATATCTGTATTCTCAACGAAAGTTGAATGCCGGACTTAGGTTCGGTGAATATGAGATTATGTCTGTAAATCATAAATGAATGTTATACATGGCATATTATGTTATTTGATGCATTTCATAAAATGCATGTTCAGATAAAGGCGTTATGATGAGAGTAGCGACTCTGAAAGAGCTTTAAGCTCAGAATTTTGCATGTAGAGCTTTGCTCCGTGATTTCTGTATTTGTCTGAGCCCAATGGGCCGGTATTAGTATCTGTACCTGAAAGGTGCTCAATCACAACAAATAATAACGAATCTAGAGTCTCATATGCACCTGCGTTTGTATACTTATGATTGTAAAATATATTATCATGAAATCTTTTCTGAAATTGTGATGGTTAAGTGATATGCCATGATAATGTGCTTGATTGGGTTATCCATGTTCTGATAGAATGTTTGTGAAATTGGTTGATTGTGTAATATTTGTGTATTTCACCTGAGTGAGATCATCAATGACGGTTCACTCATTGAGTTCGCAAAACTTATCAAAAATTACAACGTGACTTTTCAGGTATGAGACAGGAGACTTAGTTCCTAAGATTATCTAGAGGAACAATTTGGATTAAGTTATGGCTTAAAGGTCTATCAGCTGACATCAGAGGAGTTATAGTTTGTAATTTGTAGTTTCTTGTCATATAGAACTTTTGTATAAGGATTGTAAATATTTGTTTCAATGAATACAGTGTAAACTTTTGTCAATTAATGAAATGAAGCTCTAAAGTTTTTAAGTATTGTATATTCTTTATGATGCCATTTAAGAGATCATGCTTGCTCCAACATACCATTGTCATAGGATATGTACTTGAATGTCATTTGGATGTTTAGGTATATACTCTATAGTAGTGGGATGTTACATATTTTTTACTTTTGTTACTTGTTGAAAATTGATTGTCACTTTTTTTTATTTATAATGCTACTTTTTTGTCTTATGATTTACAATTACTTGGTGGGACCAATTCGGAAGTGATATTCTATGCAATTCGAATTCTAGGTCAATGTATAAGTGCAACAGGATGTGAAACGAATTGGAACACATTTGAATTAATCAATTCCAAAAAAAGGAATAGATTGGAGCACAAAAGATTGAACGACTTGATCTTTGTTCGATATAGTTTAAAACTTCGAAGAAGGTATATTATTGCTATTATTAAGTTGGATATAATTTCTTGTAATTTTTTAATAGTTTAATTTTATGATTTACTAGACTCTTAATAGAATATGTAGTTATGTAGATCTAATTTACCTTGATAATATAAGTTTTTAAGGAACCGAGTTTAATAGATGAGAGTGACTTGTAAGATAATTTTGGATGGAAAAGTATTGACATATCATTTGATGTAATGAATTTAAATTATGATTGATAAGACTCCTCTCAATAATAAAGATTTTGTACCAAATAAGAATTGGGGTCAATGTGATTTAAGTGGGTATTTGATTGAATGACGTTTCAAGTTTTTTTTCCTCCTCTTCTTTTAATTTCACTTAGATAATTTGATGTATATCTTAAATTTTATATATGTAATATAATTATAAATATTTTTGTTTCAAGTTTCACTTCTAGTTGATTCTTTGGCACGAATTATTGTTATAAGTTGTAATAGTTTGAGAGTCATAAATATTTATTATTCATTTTATTTGATGTTTTGATGTAATTATTATTTATTATATAGTACTTTATATTGTCATTAAATTTTTATTTGTATGATAATTACATAATCTTTTTCATATTAATTGTGGTTATTATTTATATGTGAAAATTAATATTAATAAAAAATAAATAGATAGTTACTATTCTAAATTTCTATTATTATAATTTTTGGAGATATGATTGATGTAAAATTATGTATCATATAGTACAATATATTGAGAGACTATTTTATAATTTAAAAAATTTAGGGACTATTTTTTAAATTTAAAAATTACCCAAAATGATACATAATATTAACTGTATCGATATAATACCACATTAGAACTAAATCTAGTACTAATACTGATACTATGTTTATAATATTGATGAATAGAGTTTTGAAATATCATCACTTTATAGGTTAATTTTCTGCTGGACGAATAGTTTATGCCAGCAATTCTGACCAACTCTAAAGTAGATGTTCTATTACGTGGTTTTTCATTCCCACTTCTTTGACATGATATAGATACGCAAAAAAATTGAACAATCTTTCAGATGAATGGACTGAAACGTAGTAAATACCAACACATGTACGTTTTCATTTACTTCAAACCATGTACAGTAATTAGTTACGAAAAAATTACAAGGTCAATTAGGCAATTGGAGGCCCATGCATCCCCGTGCCTGTCGGATGGGAAAACACTGCGTGTAAATCGCCTCTGAGTGAAGACATTACGTTGGCGCCTCAAAAGTCTGAAACAAACATACTAGGAAAGGTATGGCTAAAAATCATCGTGTAGCCAGGTAGCTGGGGTTGCTAGTCTGACAGCGGTTGATGTCACCCACTATACTCTGAAACAGATGACCCTACGAACTAGGTTTATGTTGCTGTCTACATCTAACTATAAATAGACCAAAATTTTTCTGAATGGTCAGGACCAGCATTTACTTTTGCTAAGGCTAGAAGTGGAAAATGGAGCCAAGCAAAAGTTGAAACCTGAAAAGGAAATGAGAGAGAAACTAAAGTAGGACTTAAGGTCCAAAGAGTACTCCAACTTGACGATTCCCTAGAATGATTAACTATAAGATACATACTTTTCTTTGAAAGATAAGATATTTCTTGCAAATAGGTGGTGTAGAATTATACTCAGCCTATGAACCATCCGAGTTGGAAGCATACAAACAAAGAATCAACGAGAGGGTTATCTATTAAAAGCAGTTGTGATATTATATGCTTTGTAACATGATTCGTTTGGAGTGGAAAAAAAGACTTACCTACTTTGAAATGTCCTTCTCAAAATGGATATGTCGGCGGTGTATGGTTGGTAAGAGAATCATGGAGGCAAAAATTATCATATCATTGTGGTTAGTATATACAAGTCCTTATTTGTTGCATGCCTTAAAAGTAATCATGTACATGTGCATAATGAACCTATGATGACATGTTTTCTTAGTCTTTGCCAATTAAGCATGTATATGTATTTTCCTCTCTTACTTGGAAATTAGGAAAAATAAATAGGATATAAATTGAAATACATAATTTTGTCACCCAATATAAGATGAGTTTGCAACGTTCTTTACGTTATATAAAAAAAGTAGCCCTAGTTTAAGGAAAACAAACACGCGCAACACTCGTGCATACACAAAAACGAAACAATGATGGGTTGGATCAAATTTTGAGGTCAATATAGTTATAAGGAATCAGAAGATAGGGGTCTTTGGAAGAGTGGATTGTATTTCATTTTCATGCGACTCGAGAATCACTAATTTCACTAATGGTCTGTTTGATTCAAGGAATGAAATAGATAAGGAATAGAATAGTTATTCTTAGGAATAGAAAAGATGAGAAATAGAATAGAATTGATATTACTTTGTTTGGTTCAAGAAACGGAATAGATAAAGAATTTCTATTCCATTGTTTGGTTTGAAAATATAAACTTGAAATAATAAAGGAATAACCAACAAAAAGACCAAAATATCTTTATCCTTATTATTATTATAAATTTTCTACTTATTATTATTCTTTTTATTATTAATTTTATCAAATATTTTTATTCTTATTTTATTATTAAAATCCTTATTATGATTAATTTTCTTCTTCTTCTATTTATTATTATTATTATTATTATTATTATTATTATTATTATTATATAAAATTAATTTTCTTATTATTTTTTAAATATCATTATTATACAAAATTAATTATTATTATTATTATTATTATTATTATTATTATTATTATTATTATTATTATTATTAAACGCCTTATTTTTATTAATTTTCTGCTTCTTTTATTTTTATATTATTATTATGATTATACAAAATTAATTATCTTATTATTATTATTATTATACAAAATTATTTTTCTTATTATTAATTATTATTATAAACTTTCTACTTATTATTATTAATTTTATCCATTATTTTTATTTTTATTTTTATAATTAGATTTCTTGTTATTATTAATTTTTTTCTTCTTCTATTTAATTATTATTATTATGCGAAATTAATTTTTTTATTATTATACAAAATTATTTTTTTCTTCTTCTTCTTCTTATTATTAGTATTATTATTATTAACTTTATTATTCTTATTATTATTAATCATTATTATTATTAATAATTAAGCATATAAAGTTTCGTTCCTTATACTTCAACTACTCTTCCTAACGCCCTCTAATCTCCCATACACCAAACAGGAACTTGGACTCTTTGAAATTGAGGCATCTCACATTTCACCGTCTTCCCAACAAAAACTTGAGGCTTTTCTTATCCCATGAAAATCGAATAACCCATCACA
>JAOTAX010000009.1:14274584-14291848 GCA_025629825.1 Erythroxylum guanchezii | reverse complement strand
TTTCTTCTTCCCCTCAAGCTTCCGACGACTCTTTTCTCTTCTTCCTTCTCTAGGAAACGTTTTCTCCTTCTTTCTTGTAGGCATTCACGACAACTTCTCCTTCTTCTTTTAATTTAACCCACCAAATGCCTAATCTTCCAATAAAGCCCTTCACTTACATGGACTTTCCCCTTTTGCCCTCATTTTGTCTTTTATGGCTCTACACTTCCCACTAACAAGCCTATCACCAATAATCTAACTTAATCCTAACCCTTCATAATTCTAATTCTCATTCAATTTCCCAATCCAACTTACTAAAATAAAGACTTAACTATCTAAGATATAAAAACAATTAAAGCAAAATAAAGAATAAACAAAAGGAAAGGAATCAATAAATCAATAAATCAATAAATAATAAAAAAAATTCGGGGCCCAACAGAAAGTATCAAGCAGATACTGGTAACTTTCTCAACCATGCATGCAGAGTTTGTTGCATGTTATTGAGTTATTACACAGGTGGTTTGGCTCAGAGACTTAATTTCTGAGTTGTCTATGGTAGATTTGGTAGCTAGACCCATTCAATTGTATTATGATAATCTTGCTGCAGTGTTAGTCAGTAACAACAATAAAAATATCTCAGGATCTAAGCATTTAAAGGTCAAATACTTAACCATAAAGGAGTTAATTCAGAAAGGTGATGTCGAAGTGGAGCATATCAAGATTGAGGAGATGTTAGCTAATGCATTGACTAAAAGACTTCACCCATTAGTGTTTGTTAAACATGTATCTAGTATGGGCATGTTAAGATCCTCAAATAGTAGTAGTTAGGGATCGTTGTATTTGCTCCTTAAATGTTTGTACATTTTGATGTATTATGACATTATAATTATTTATTAATATAGATGATCATCTTTTATCCTTAGTAATAACTATTTTTTGGTAAATAATAATAACTATTCTTGTGTACGGTAATAATACATACGAAAGTCTTAAGATTTGTGTTGATCTTAAGCATTTTAAAGGTCATTGGGCATATATAAAGATTGGCCTTAAGCTTTTGTCATTTAGACGCATACAGTTTAGTACGGATATCCATAAATTTGACATAACATAGGGAGATATAAGGTTTAATCTCATAAAGGTTGACTAATGCAGTTTAGCATTTAGTTAGAGAGCATGGAGGTTTTCTTTAATATTGTTTAGCATTCAGTGAGAGAAAAAAAGTTTTCTCCAATGTTGTTTAACATTTGGTAAGAGAAAACAGGATTTCTCTACTACGGTTTAGCATATGCAGTTTAGCATAAAATTAGAGAAGTCGAGACCTACAAACGAAGATGATACATATTATATCACACAGGTATCATCCTAGTTTACCACACTCCATTTTCCCATTCATGTTAGTAAGGTATTACATATTTGTGATTATATTGGATCTGTGTCACACATGACACATGTGTTTGCTATTTGTCAGCATCGAAAGCCTTACAAGATGGCATATTGGACTTTCATTATCTTTGGATCAAATGTTTTTTAACTTTTAAATTTGGTACCAATACAGTGGCGTGACTTAACCGAGTTTTTAAACTAATTTCAAACTTAAAACAATACTGCAATTAAGTATTATCCAAAGGGGAGAATGTTGGACTTTTTAGTCTTTTCCTAAAAGTTGGAAAACATTTAATTGCAGTTTTGGTTTTTTCAATAACTTATTAATTAAGTTACATAATTTGATCTAGATAAAGGTAATAAAGTGGCCCAATAAATAATCTAAAACAATGGGTCGAAGTTTAGGAGGAAAATAGATCCTGATTAATGTAGACCATACCCATATCGGGTTTGTGATGGGGAAGCCCGATATGGAAGCTACATATAAAGGTTAAGGTCTCCTGCAGTTGCTGATATCATTCGTAAGCATACAAATTCTCTGACCTGTTAAGAGCGCTTAAGTTTTGAGAAAATTATAGAAAGATGTTAACCATGTATTGGTGAATGATTCCCGTGAAGGTGCCGGAAGATTAGAGCTCGTTTTGGCAACAAAAATTACTTCGGAAGTTAGAATGGAACCGAAATAAGGTATTTCGCATTTCCTTTGTTTTTTACCATTTCATGAACGATCTAAGACATGTAATAAGGCCTATGCTACGTGTTAAAAGTCAAAGTGTCCTATACATGGAAAACCCCATCTACCTCAGCTAAAACAACTTGGAGGGCCACTAGCAAACTCTTTAAATATGGATTCTCTTAGGACCAGAATAAAATATTAACGTACAAGTTCATAATACAACAACAACATGTGAAGAAGAAAATAACACTATGCAAACTGTTCCAGTAACTATCAATAAAGACATCAACATAAATGAAAATGGAAATCCACAAAATGAGAACACATTCCAAGAAGTAGCAAATAATGGAAATGCCTCAAGTACCCCACCAAGGTAACCACAGTAGTTAATTCTTGCAATGAGGATATTGGGTTCATATCTGCTAGTAAGAGAAGATTCAGTAGAAGGAAAAGGTCCACAATGGACCGAATATCGTGATAATCTCTGCATGGAATGTCAAGGGTCTTAATTTCCTTGAGAAAAAGCTTTTGTTAAATGACTTCATAAATGATAATAAGCCTATCTTATTAAGCACATTAGAGTCTCGAATCAAGCAAAACAATTGTGATAATCTCGTATTATTTTCCAAGTCTATGGAAGTTGATTCACAACTATGATGAATTGAATATTAGTGGTGTACAATCAAACTAGAGTTACAATCCTTTAACTCTATTATTATAGATCAAATGATCCATTTAGAAGTTTAGCTATTGGAATTGAACATCAACATCCACCTTTCCTTCATCTACTTGTATAACTACCTCTTTCTAGGGGCTCCTTTATGGACCAGGTTTAGAAGCTTAGCCCCTGTGATAAAGAATCCTTGGCTTATCCTGGGTTATTTCAATGCTACATTATATCTTGAAGAGTCAGAAGGCAAAATAGCTCACAAATATTACTGTGAAGATTTAAAGAGGTGTCTTAATGACATTCAAGTGTCCGACCGTCCTTACAGTGGAAGAAATGAGAGTAGTGTTTTCACCGGTGGAAACAACATTTGGCTTTATGAAGTATCCCATTAATTATGATAATTCATTACATAAGTTGTATTAAGGTGATAAGCATCTAAGAATAGGTTGTTGTCTAAGTGGAACTATGATTGTACACTACTTATTTCATTGAATGAATTACCAATTCTTTTTTAAAAAAACTTTTTTAAGAATTTTGAGATTATTAACATAATCCTTGATCCAATGGTTCAAGAGGGCTGTAGAACTCTCAAGGTAAAGCCATATTAACTCTTAGCCTAAGGCACATTACAGTATTTCATAAAGATAGCGTGGTCTATTCTAATCTGGTGGACAACCATATCCTTGCATTCTTTAAGAAGAAAAGGGTGTGGGACACAATCTCTGTTCTACAGGACTTTTATCCAACATGACTTGCCAAATATGTTTGTTCATAAAAAAGGCTAAACTTTGATATACCTGAAAGCGAAATGCTAGAATAAACATGACCTGTTTCGTTTTTGTTCTCTTTTCAAAATATGCAAGAGACGTAGAAAAATCTAGCCTTTTTAGGTACATAGAAATGCATAGCTTCTTTATCAGCTTCAAAGCAAAGCATAAGAGGTAAAGGTGGAAACAAGTAAATGGATTGTAGCTTTCACCTGAATACGAAAAGTGGAAGGATCTAGCTATTGAATGAACTACTCATTTCTAGCCTGTTCAAAGGCAAAAGTTACCTAGGCGCGAGGGTATTCTCTGTTTAGAACGCAGCTGGCAATTTCAGGCCGTCCATGTCCATGTTTGAAGTTCAAGCAGACGAGTGAAAGAAAAAGATTATAAGCAAACATGCAGTCTGTCTAGAGACCAACTTTTGGGAGATGCTGTCTACGGAAGATTTGGATAGGTTACATCAATCTACAATTCTAGGAAATTGAGAAAAAACTTGAGAGTTTTGCTTCGCTAGTTCCATTTCTTGTTTTTCGGTTGACAACTATTCCAATAGGAGCCTACGTAGGATAAAGAAATCGTTTATAGTTATCAGAAACCTAGCACTGGATTCATTAGTACCCGAACTGAAATTTAGATGAACCTTATCTAATAACTAGATTGTAGACTCAAATCCCAAAAAACTGCTAATAGATTGTCATCAATTTTAAGCAAGTTCTTAACCAATCTTTTTAACCATAGGCTGTGTAAGATCGCTTGGTAGGACAAGATTGGCTGACTAAACCGTCAATCATGGAAATTTCTTGGACTATGAATGCGGATAAGTTGCAACTAGGATAACCAACATGGTACTGTTGTTACTTATTCCTAGAGAGAGAGAAACTTGCCTATTCAGTGTAGAATATTTGCAACAGAAAAGAGGACTTAACGAAATCTACGTTTGAACAAGTTGCAACTGTGTGAAATGCATTAGTTTGCAGAAGTGTACGAGGCCCCATGTGAATAGGGACACACTCATCCACGGTCTCCCAATTTATGCGCATTCAATGAATGCCCACTTGACAAGCTGACCTCACTTTTATAACCACAAGTTTCAGAGAGCGAAAGGTGAAAAAAGAAAACAATTGAAACAAAACAAGGAAAACTCCACTGTCACAACAGCCTGAAGTTTTCAAGTAAGATTCTGTAAGAACAATCCAAGAACGTATGACCCCCACCACCAGCGATTCTGAGACCTAAATGTCCATGCATCATTGGTCCTCAATTGTCTGTTCAACTGACAGACCATGATTAATCATTGTGCAACCATACTCAATGCACGATTACGAGTATTAACTGAGAAAAGATAATTTTATCTAATTAATCCGTTTGTTACGCTATTTTATTAAATTTCAAATACATATTTACGTACATTTTAAATAAATGTATAGATAAATTTAGATTTTAAGGTGCTCTAAATTGGTTATAAAAGAAAAGCAATCAAGGAAAAAAGATCTAAGTTGATTAGAGACAGGTATATAAAAATCAGGTTAAAAACCAGTGCTGGTAATCTCAAGCCGACACATGTTGGCTTCAATGGCTGCTCAACTTTGTCATATACTGCTTGCGCACGTTTAAGTTGGTCCAAGATAAAGTGGAAATTAAAATCAATCTTATCTTTACCGTATAGGCCAAGCTTCAGTGACAAAACTTGAATTGAAGTGCGGAGTCTAAGTTATTACAAAGAGAAATTATGAAGGCAGGTGCCAGATGTAGGACAAGACAACCATATAAATACATACGAGCTACATTTATTTCTTACTTCATTTTCTTATCTAGTTACAAGAAAATGTAAAATTTTAGATGCAAAGAAGATTCCAAAAAGAAAACCTAGCTAATAGATAAAACCCCTAAAATGTTACAATGATGAAACTACTCAACTACCCTTCTACTCATCCTCTCAAACTGACAGTTTTGTCTTTTCCGCAATAGCAAAGGGTCCCGTATTTGATATTTGGTTAGTACATAAGTTTGATTCCACGGCTCCAATTTCCTTTACATGAGGTTGCAAGGTAACACCAACCAACATCAGCCATCCCCTTCAAAATCCAAGACTAAACCATGTAAGGAATTTGAGGGATAGTGCCCGGAAGCTGGTTATGGAATTTCTTGCCACTCAAATCGTCCTGGGAGAGGCACATCATTTAGAATATCAAAATTGTACCTGCAAATTCCAGGAAGCAACTGAGAAACTTGCCTCAATTAATGGTGCATGTAGTCCATGAATGATGCTTATGATGAACAACCATAATTTAACTGTAACGGAGGTGTGACTGAAGAGTTTCGAGTGGCATACTTCTCAATAAATAGTCTCCGTTGCTGCTGTTCTGCACGAGCAAAAAACTCCTCTATTTCATATGTTGTTGGAATATTTCTTCGTGTTTCATTCCTAGCTCTTTGATTAGCAGCACTTGAACTTGTAGGTCTAGTGGCGGACCCAGGAGTTCTAATGGTGTGTGAATCTCTTATCAGGCTACTTGGTGTGCTTTCCCTAGTGCTCCTGCGCAACAGTTTACTTAAATCAAGTAAGGCCAATATCAACAGTAAAACCTATCAAATCCCATCTATCAGGATTAGCAAAATTTACACTTAAGAAAAAGAAAAGAGAACTTAATCCTATCATTGCAAAAAACAAACTTGTCCAAAGAAAGTTGCAGTACTTGCAAGGAAAAGTTCCATTTTGGAGGCAGCAACAGTTCCATAAAAACAAAAAAAAATTTGGCCTCCAGCTAATCCTTGAAGAGGGAACTGCACAGGAAACCAGTCTAGTACTAGGCCCCATGCGCGGGATACATCATTTTCCACTAATATGCTAATGCAACTGAGACAAGCATTATTCATCCCAGTATCAAAAGAGATAGATGCACTGGCTTCTAAACAATTGTTTCTTAACATCTGTTTCAGTTTTCCCAACGCTATTTTGCAAACTAGAGGAGAAAACAGATAAGAAATCATTGCGAATGATAGTTTCAAACCCATATGATCAACTAGGACAAAAGTTCATTGCCCCCTTTCTTCTTTATTCCGGTAAATAATTTCCCCTCCTTTTTTACCACGTACTAAGAACATGAAAATCTTCTGTAAACACTTATTAACTCTTAAACGTTTAAAACCATCCTGAAGAAGGGAACCCTGATCTAATATAAAATAAGCAATATATCGATGTCCATCACACATGGACAAGCAAGTTTAGTAACTACGTTGATGGCTACCCTTCTTGAAGGAATTCAGTCTTTTGTTACACATACATTAAAGGAACTCTAAAACTAGTCGGTGTCACACGTCTCAACATCAGCAACCTCTATGCAAAGGCAAATTCCATAGTATCAATAACTTGAAAGCATTAAACGAATGTTAGAACACCAGAAAAACATTAAAAAATACACATACCAGATTGGTTATCTGAACCTTTTTCTTTTTTCGTTTATAAAAGTAATCAACTTTCAACATAAACAAAATATTGCCAGAATCAACTTAAACTTAACAATCTGTACATAACATATTTCCTAAGCCAACACAGCCTAAATATTCAGAGTGTTACATGTTCCAGGCTTCCAGAAGCCTTAACATGCTTTAAGATTATTAAAAAAAGAGAGAGAGAGAGAGATACATCAACCCCCACAAGAAAATAAAAGAAGAACGAAAGAAGAGACAGAGACGAGTTTATATAGAAGAAACCATCTTGGACGAAACAATCATACACGTGCACTTACTGATTTCCATTAGGCATCGTTAAAGAACATAGCCGATAGAGAATGAATTAAAAAGAAAAGCAGAAAATAAGTTAGAAATCCCCTACCCATAATTAAGAAAACAGGAAATACAGTTGAAATCCCCTCCTAGCACGAAAGTTGCGAAATAAGCATTTTAGCACATATTAAATCGTTTCCTATCTACTATTTTAAGCAACTAAAAAAGAAAGAAACAAAGAAATTGAACCCAAGTGCAAGAAAGGGAAACTACATAACAAAAGACTCGCGGATGAAAATAGCCCCACAGGTAATAACTCAAATCATTCCTAAAAAAGAAAAAAGAAAACTCGAGAACTCTATCGAAAAAGAAATGCTGCAGTTAGCTCCTTGAGAAAAATAAAACAGAAAAGGCAGGAGCACCAAAAAGCTCAGTAGCCAAAACACCAATCCTCAAGAAAACTTGAAAACATTATCACAAGCAACAAACAACGGGGAAAAAAACACTCAGGACAATGGATCGACAGTGAAGAACCCAGATAAAAGAAAACCAAAAGATATTCACGAATCAAACCCCATAAATGTCAACAAATACAGATTCGGGGAAAAGTTGGTACTTTCAAGAAAAATTAAAATGAAAGAGCAATCTTTTACTATGAACAGAGAAAAGGAAAGACAAATATACCTCTCCCTTGCTTCATAGTCTAAACAGTTGTCTCCAAACGAACCTTCAAGACCCAACTCATCCGCTTCACACTTCGAACCGAAAGTTGCCCATTTCTGACCAACACACCCTTTTCTCTCCACTTTCTTCCCACAGTCACTCCCCAACTTCACTGAACTCTCCCTTTGTTTAGGGTCTTTGACCTGTGGTTGTTGCATTACCTTGGTGTCATGGCCTTGTTGGGGCTTTTCAAGTCTGCGACTTCTGAGTTGAAGAAACGAGGAGGTATCTGGGTTAGGAGACGCCAATGAAGAGGATGATTGAAGTCTTTGTAAAGCTAAGGTCTTGGCTCTTGTACGGACGCCTAAGTTGGTAGACTGGGAGACCTCCATGACTGCAATGTCACCAGAGATTTTAGACTTTTTCATATACTTCCCCATTATGTCTCTTTGTTGACTCTCTTTGCCCAGTAAGCTTTTTTATTCCACTGTGGTTTCTTAGGTCTTGAGTGTTTAAGGTTTGATACTATGGTCCTAGAACAGTGTAAGAGAGTGTGTGTGTAAGGTTAAGGGTTGGAGGGAAAGAGAAGGGACCAATTTTTGTATGTAAGATAGGAGGGTGGACGGTGAATAGGTACAGTTTTGAGTTTTGGGTTTTTGGGTTAAATCCTTTGAAAGGCTCCTCAATTGTAATATAGTAAACCCAACCCATTTTCTTCCTTCCCTCACCGCCTCCTTTTTAATCGTGTCTTCCTCTTTTTCAAGTTAAGTAAATTAAAGTTTTTTTTTTTTTTTGAATGGATACGACGCATTTAAGATATATTAGCAATGTCAAAAAGTAAAACATCATACAAAAAAGATGGTGGACATATCTCTCAATCTAAATCAGGCATAGAATTAACAGCACGGGCAATATTATGAACCGCTTGGTTCTCTAATTTGAGAACAAACTAAATAGTTATATCTGGCAATAAAGACAAAAGATGTTTGCAATTTTGGACAATAGCACCAAAATAAGAGAAGTCAAAAATATCAGACTGTAAAGCATTGATTAAAAATAAAAAATCAGACTCCATAATATCACACCTCGTCTGAGTTCGTTTCAGCCAACTAAGAGCTTCCCAGAAAGTTAGTACTTCGCCTAAAGCAGGATCGCCTATATCTAGAGTGGTCATCATCTTACCCATCATACCTCGTCCATTTGAATCCCGCAAAATCATACTCATACCAAATAGCTGCTGCCCAACTACCACGGAGACATCAACATTACATTTATAGCACCCCACTGGTGGAGGGCTTCAGATAGTAATAGGATTGGTTGAAGTTGAAACTGCAGTAAGAACATGAGCAACCTGCCATTCCCTTAGGTGTTGTCTACTGCGCTGGAGAATATGTTGTGGAGATGAAGAAGATTTGTTCCAAACCACCTGGTTTCTATTAAACCATAACCCATAAACCACCATAACCCGGAAAGTAAATTAAAGTACTTGACGCATTGTGACTTGATGAAATATTTATTATTGATTACTCATATATTATAACGTCTATAAATTAAAAGTATTTGAACAAATATTTTATATCAACCAAATATGAAAATTTTAAAGAATTTATAAGATTAAATATTTAAATAACTAGTTCTAGTTATTTTTGACAATAGTTGATTTAAGCCTAATTTTTGTTAGTGAACTCTACACTTTGCCTATATTAACAATTCTAATATGGTATTAGAGTAAATTTGATCCAGATTATTAATTTTTCAGTTGTCTGTCAGAATATCTAGTCCCAACGATCTGGTTTGGTTACCACTGTGTTTATTTCAAGTGACAATTGGATGTCCAGTCTCAATTGTACCTGAAGGGAAGTGTTATAGTATCTCATATTCACTAAACATGAAAATGTTAAAGGGTTTATAAGAGGTAAGGGTCAACTATCCAAATGATTAGTTCTAATCATTTTGACAATGATTGATTCAAACCCAATTCTTATTAGTAAACTATACACTCTACTCATATTAAAAATTATAACATGGTATGAGAGCAGGTTTTGTCCGGATTATTAATTTCCTTGTTATCCATCTGGATATCCAATCCTAACAATCTGGTCCGATTACCACTGCATTTATTTCAAGTAAAAGATGGATGTTCAGTCCCAGTTGTACTTGAGGGGAGTGTTAGAGTATCTTATTTTGACTAAAGATGAAAATATTAAAAGGTTTATAAGTGGAAATGGTCAACTATTCAAATAACTAGCTCTAGTCATTTTGACGATGGTGACTCAGTGGACTCTACACTCTGCTCATATTAAAAATTCTAATAGTATTCATACTATACCATAATTGATAAATTATTAATTTATAATTTATAATATGTATTCACAATTTAATAAACTTGTGTTTACTTAATTAAATTTTATATTGTCAATGTAGTCAATTGAATATAGATAATTGAATACATTTATTATATTTATTTTAACTAGAAAATCAAACATAAAAATTGTATATATAATAAAATAGAGATAAGATTTAGTTAAATTTAAATTTCATGACAAAATATTATATATTTTTGAAAATATCATTATATATATATATATAACGTTGATGTTGTTTATAAAAGTATATATCTTATTAATTTATCAAAATTGTTAATTTATCTTATTAGCCTAAGTTTGACCATAAAAATTATTATATAATTAAAGTTATTACTTTACGAAGGTTTTACTGCATACAGTGAACTGTATACAAATATAACGGATGGATGGTAGAAATTTACTTTCATCATATTCATATTTTTGTAAAATCATTTGTCACAATAATTGTAAAAAGAGGAAGACCATTTACAATAATTAAAATTCTATAATTTTTAATTAATTGTAGCACTTTGATTTTCTTGACTCATCTTCTTAAATAAAATGGTGTTATAATTGGATAATCTCTTATTTGTCAAAATTAAAGGAAAATATGTAATAGATAATGACCAAACTTTTATATAACTTCTTGATATTGGAAGTGATACTTTAGCAATAAAATATGCATCCATGTATTTGTTTTTACTTCCACGTTACTTATTTGACATTTAAAAAAAAAAAAAGATTTTGAGGTTCTTTTAGGTTTATGTTTCATTGCACTTTTCGTATGTAATATGCCTTAGAATTTTTTATTTAGGAGAATAACAATTTTAATTTTTAATAATAAAAATATTTTATTAATGATAATTTTTAACTCTTTATGTAAAGAATATTCTATTGATTTAATGGAAAAACAACTTATAAACATTAAGAATCATGAAAAGATTAAACTGAACTTTTAAAGACTAAAGTTATAAGAAATTAAATTTTGAAGAAATAACAATACAAATTTAAATTTAAATTTTGTTTGAACTTAATGTTTTAAAGCAACATTAGTTCAAAGTGTTCTAATAGCGTCGAGAAGTTATTTTTTATAAGTCATTTTAAAATATTTAAGTTTTTGAAAAATAGAATTTCAAAGAATCTAATATAATTAAATCAATGTCAAATCTTTTGTTTTTCTATAAGCTAGGTTGATTTTAATGCTTAATTGCTTGCAGAACACTTCGTGAGATATTTCTAAATCTTTTTAAAATAAAAAAGTTAGTTTATTGGATGGAGTTAATTTATTAACCAAATGAATTGTTATAAAAAGCCTTTTAAAATAAAAGGTTGGTCAATTCAAGAAAAGTGAACTGATCAACATTTGTTTAAAATGTAGCACCCATTCAAATGTGTAGTGTTTGGTGTACAAAGTAAGAGTGAAACTAACAAGAATCAACCATCTAATCAAGTTACACAAATTTTAATGTAAGGGAATCATGAGGAGGGTTTTAGACAAATTGTAAAAGGTACAAATCAAATGCCAACAGTTGTTAAAGATTCGAATATTTGAGGACCATAAACAACAAATGAATCAAAGAAGGTCAAAGAAGTTCTTAATAATCTAACGATGGTTCTTTATGCAATGAATGAAGTTTTGTATTTTAAGACAAGGAATCGATGCCTATAATAATGATCGGAGTGAAGGAGCAAGTTTTAAGAAAAGGTTATAGATTGTAATTAGCGTTATTGTCATATTAGTGATCGACACTAATCTTTCACTAATTTTATAGCCTATAGAAACATAAGCAATTCAGGGACATAATAAATGTCATAAATACCGTACCGAATTCGGTACTAAATTTAGTTTTGATATAATACAATATCTATTTCGGTCAATATCAGGTACTATTTAAGGTATTCTTTTAAATCTACAAAATAATCCATAAATTCTATAAAATTATAAAATATTTTTTAATATATTGTGTTATATAATTCTTAATTATACATCAATCATGTCTCAAAAAGTCATAATAATATAAATTTGGAACAACAACTATCTCTTTATTTCTATTAATATTAATTTTATATATTTCATATATAAACAATAACTACAATTAATATAAGAAAAAGATTATTTGGTTATCATACAAATATAAAAACTAAGAATAACACAAAGTACTTCAAATATTATAATTTATATCATATAGTAAAGAATGATTACGTTAAACCATCATATAGTAAGAATAATATAGGCCCATAAACATCACAATAAGCGTTAGTGTTGAGAAATACAATAAAGTATAACATGAAACAAAAACACTTATAGTTAAAAGTACTATATTTATATTGCATATATAGAATTTAAAATATATATCAAATAGAAGTAAAATTAAAAGAAAAGAGAAAATTAGAAAACTTAGAACTTTATTCAATGACATATCTGCTCAAATCACACAGGCCCTAATTTTCTTTTCGTACAAAATTCTTATTATTGAGAGGAGTCTTATCATCACTATCATTCAAGTCCATTACAGCGAAAAACATGTCAATACTTTCCCATTCAAGTCTCCTAAATCACTTTAATATATGAAATTTGGTTCCCAAAAAATTCAATTCGTTAAAATATTGATAAGTTGAATCTATAGAACTACTTGTTCTATTAAAAATCATAGTAAATAAGTAAAAATTAATTACTAAAAAATTACAAAAATTATATTCAATTAATATTGATAATAATATACCTGTCTTGAAACTTTATGTTGTATCAAGCAAAGACTAAATTGTTTAATCTTTTATTTTCCAATCTGTTTCTTTATTTTAGAATGGACAAATTCACATTCCAATTCCTTTCACATCTAGTAGCCCACACATATTGACTCAGGATTTGAATTGCAAATCTTTACAATTCTAGAACATCATTTTTAAATTGGTCATACCAAGTAACTATATATAAGACAATAAAAGTGATCTTATAAATAAAATAAAATGATGATTAATTTTAAACAAGTAATAAAGTAAAGAAATATATACTTGAATTAAGTTTGTCTCTTTGACAAATTACAATAAGCATCCCAAAATCATCCTATACCTCCTTGAATGCCTCCATTTGTAAGTTAAAGAGATCTTGCATCATCTCACGGGAATCAACTATTGTGATAGATAACAACATTCCCCTTATAACTTTATCTTTCTTTGTAAAACCTAGTTTAAAATAGATCATCATCATAATCATCACACTCAGTTTAAAATCCCGCAGTGAAGCGGAGTTTAGGGAGATCTGATAATACGCAGCCTTACCCCTACATAATAGAGAAGTTGTTTCCGGTAAACCCACATGCAGACGTGACAGGAAAATAGTGATGCAGGTTAACAAAATAAATACCGCAAAAAAGCGTAAGAATAATAAATCACAATAATAATAATAAGATGAAATACTTAATACAAATAATAAAGATACAAATACAAAATACTATTAAAAACCTAGTTTAAAATAGATGCTAAGATTAAAAAAATGCCCTAATAGAAATCAATGGAGAGTAAAGCTGCATTTCTTATCTTTCATTGACGAATTTAAGATAAAGTGTATACAAGGAAGTCATATTTTGTAGATTGGACTTAATTGCTTCCTTCATCCTCCCATGGTATTATAAAAAATAACTTATTGTTGTATTCTCATCAATATCAACCAAGCGAAGTATTCCCACTAAAGGTTTACAAACTCAAGTGACAAATTAACCTTGAGACCAAAATTTATTATCTTCAAGTATAATTGTGAAAACTCCATTTTAACATTAGATTTGATATACTAAGATGCAGCTCACTTATTATTTGTAAACATTTTTCTCATCTTCTTCATTAGAACAAAATGTTGAAATGATAAAAAATGAGTTGTAAATCTTGTAATAGCATAATGATGTAAATTCCTACCATTGATGATACCATTTCTCATCAATTTCAGATTTTATACTTGATTATAAATGAACTTAGTCCATTTTTCTTACTTTTGTAAAGTTTCATAAATAATAGAAAAGTATCTAGCATCTCCTATATTTTCCAATATCTTGTCAATACAATGTGTAGCATAATAAGTCCAATAAAAAGAGTTACATCTACTTTACAACCTTTCTAGCTACCTTAAAAGCATAATCACTATCAATGATGAACTGTAAAATATTTTTAGCCCTGAGTTTATTCACAACTTCATCATATATCTCAAACAGAGTATTAACATTTCTTGTAAGGCAAGAAGCATGAATGAACTTAAAAAATATCGTCCCTTTAGCTGAATAAACCATAAAAATTAATAATAAGCTCATATTTTCTTTTTCTGTAACCATCACACATAATTGAACACCTATAACTTCCCCAAATCATTATTCTTTCATCCAAATTTTTTTAATAAATAGAACTTCTAAAAAAATTGCCTATGTGGTTATCAATTAAAAGAGTTTTATATCCTAGACTATGAGAGACAATAATATCTACTTTAGGCTAGTAATAATATGACTAAGTAGCATTGAATGATACACTTGCATCATATCATCATCTAACCATTGTCATATCCACATTAGGAACTACTTATTTAGATTGTAAGGCACTACAACTTGAAGCTTGAGCCTTAGGTGTTGTTCATAGAGTAAAAATATTATACACTATCTTCTTCTCTTCCTCACATCGAGTGCAACAATCCCTTCTTGTTGGATAGGAACACCTTCTCAACATTGTCAGTATCATCTTGATAACTGCAAAAAGAACTTTCACTAACATTTTTGTAGTTCAATCTTTGTCTTCTATCCTTCTTATTCTAATACTCTTCAATTAAAGATTTCATATGCTATTTCACAGCATGGTTAATTTTCTTATAAGGCTTCACATCACCTGTGATCTTAGCTAAATGCTTCTTTATCTGAGGATTCCCCTACCTTTCAAATTTTTGTTGTATTACAAATAAATAGTATAATTTTTCATATTAGGAAACAATCTAGCATGAGCCCAAGTCAAATCATCAAATTTTTTAGAATCTAAAGAGGCTAAATTATTAAGAATACTTGAACTTTCCTCTATTTATCTATAAAAATAAATAAAGACAAATGTCAAAATTAAATTAATAACTTCATATCAAAAATTAAAGTTTTTATATGTAACATCATTACTTAACTATAAAAATTAAATAGTCCATTCTAACAAGATTTATCATATACAAATACTTGAAAAAATAAATTTCATAAATATAAGTCACTATAAGAGTAGCATAATATCATGTTCAATAAGCATTGACTAAGTATAAGCATTGTATTAAAATGTACATCATTTGTCATCATTAAGTTTATACTTCTACCACACCTTTCTTATAATAATGTGATGGATTTTTCTATAGACATTCTTATTTAATATATATAAAGTTATATATGTTCACTATCTAATAAAGCATATAGGGTAATCAATCAAATAAATATGTTTATTAAAGAATCCTAATATTTCTATAATATTAATACATCCTCTTTGAAGAAAGATTTCAATGGTGACATTATGAGTACAAATAAGGAATTTGAGGCATCTATGAATGAGAGAATTAATAAAAAGAAGAATATGAATAGTTTATTCTTAAACCAATGGAGGAAGAGAAATGGATTAAAGCTCTATATGGGTAGATATACACCAAAATTCATTCTCAAAAATAAGATTGTTGTGAGGTGTCATATTATATAGCAACTCAATCCTTCTTTAAATTAATCTTACTATTGCATTTCTTGCATACATTGTCCTAAACTATGGATGAGGCATTAAGAAATAAGACTTAGGTATCACAAATTCAGGAGGCTTTTAATCAATTTTTAAAAATAAAGTTTAAACACAATCATCTCATAATAATAAGTAAATGGGTAATAGTGAGAAATAAAATTAAGATAGCAGTTAAAGGGTATAATTGATAGAAATTATGAAGGCTAAAGGGTATAATGAAATTGTGAAAGGGAGATGTAGAAGATGATGGGTTACTAGGTTAAGGTTAGGAAGATGAAGGCTAATGTTTTTTAAAAATCAATTCTTTGTCTTTTTGAAATTTTATTATTATACTAGTATTGACCAGTTTTCTAGGTATCAGTTGGTATAGACCAATTAGTACTAGCTGAAAAAGACAGTACCCATTGGTACTAAAAACTAAAATGATATTATTGCATTCAAGGACGGAGCCACAGTATGGGCGAGTGGGGGCACTTGCCCCCACTGACATCTAAAAAAATTTAATTTAAAATTATTGTTTTAAATTTTAATTTCATAAAAAATTAAAATTTTGTCCCATTAATTTAATTGGTGACAAAAAAATAATAAAAAATTATAGATATATTAAGATATCAAATAAAAAATAAAATCTGAGCTTATCTATTTTTATTAAGATTATTATTATTTGGGCCCATGACTTTTTTAAGTGAAAGTCTACAAATAGAGAGATAAAAACTACATGTTTAATTAACTTTTTTTATTCATATTTTATACCCTTTTGGCTTCTTCATCACACTACTTTTTGGCTTCTTCTTTCCCTAACTCCACAAGGACTACCACACCCAAAACGAAAAACAATAATCTATATTGAACGCAATTATGGAAAGGATTCTTCCACAGGCCCCACCCTGTTCTATTGTTGATAGATAAATTCCTACTTCTTTTCTTTGGAAGAATATGTAGTATGTATAATTTAGAGATGAGTTTTTGTAAGTTGTAAATTGTAATAGAGTTAGTACAGTTTTAATTTTTACATTCTTTTAGACTTTTAGTGAAGACACAAGATAAGATTTCTCATTGTAGACGAAATCATAGCATATAAAGTCGCAAAAATGATAATAGGGATAACAGAAGTACCCTAGATACCCTTATGAATTAAATTGAAAATAGTAGAAGTTCTTGTATTGATAAGTAGAGAAAAGACACATAGATGTATTTGGTCTGGTGTGAAGTGATAATGATCACCATGTGATTCATTGGAAAAGAGACGTTTAGGTTGATGTTGGTGAAGTCAAAGGTTGATGTTGCTTGAATCCAAGTGACTCTTTTTATGCTTTTGATAAGCAAAA
>JAOTAX010000009.1:14201559-14213530 GCA_025629825.1 Erythroxylum guanchezii | reverse complement strand
ACTTACCCATGGTCTATCTAAGTTAAAAAGACCAACACCTAGTTTAGAAATCCTAAAAATCAAATGGGTCTCTCAATCATCTTCTTCCTCCATTCATTCCCAACACAAAACCCATCTTTTCTACTTTCTTTTTCAACCAACAAGAAGAAAATAGCATAGAGCTTACCTTAACAAGTTGATTTCTCTTTTTTTCTTCTTCTTTCTCCCCTTTCTCTCTTTTTCCACGATTTTTTCTCTTCTATTCTCTCTTTTCACGTTTTCTCTTCTTTCTCTTTGGCTCTCACGATACTCTCCTCTCTCATTCTTAAAACAAGACAATTTTATGTCTTGTTTTTCCAAGTATACCCCGCATTAGTCTTGTTCCCCCAATTTTGCCCCTTCTTCATTTATTTTGCTTCATCCACTAACTCCTTTAACCCATTAAAGCACCATATTAATTCTAACTTAATTCTAATACTTCATTCTAATTTCTATTCATACTTGCTAATTTTATGACTCAACTCTAAAATTAATAAAACAAATAAATCAATAATAAATAAAAAAAATAAAAAAATTCGGGTCCAACAATTCTCCCCCTAAAAGAATTCTGTCCTCGAAATTCTTACCTGAGTCCACGAAGAGGTATAGATATTTCTCCTTCATTCCTTCCAAAGTCTCCTATGTTGCCTCCTCTGTTGAAAGGTTCTTCCATAGGACTTTAACCAGCTTTACAATCTTGTTTCTCAAAACCTTTTCCCTCGAATCTTGGATCTCCACTGGTTGGTCCTCATATGTCAAATCCTCCCTTAATTGAACCTCTGAAGGTTGAACTATGTGTGAAGGATCTGATCGGTACTTCCTCAGCATTGATACGTGGAAAACATTATGAATCTTAGATAATTCCAATGGCAAAGCTAACTTGTAGGCTAAAGGCTCAATGACCTTATATGGGCCTATGTATCTTGGACTAAGCTTGCCTTTCTTACCAAATCTCAAAACTCCTTTCCATGGAGAAGCTCTAAGAAACACTTTGTCTCCAATTTCAAACTCCATCTCCTTTCTATGTGCATCTGTATAGCTTTTCATTCTGTCTTGAGCTGCTTTAAGTCTCTGTTTCACCAATTTAATCTTATCAACCGTGACTCACACCAACTCAGGCCCTAAAAGCCTCCTTTCACCTTCCTCATCCCTACAAATAGGAGTTCTGCACCTCCTACCATACAAAGCTTCATAAGGTGCCATTTGAATTCCCGAGTGATAGGAATTATTATAAGTAAATTCAATTAAAGGCAAGTGATCATTCCACGAGCCTTTAAAATCTATAACACAAGCTCTTAACATTGCCTCCAAAGTTTGTATTGTCCTCTTTGATTGTCCATCAGTTTATGGATGGAAAGCAGTACTAAAATGTAATTTAGTTCCCAAAGCCTCTTGTAAGATTTCCCATAATCTAGAGGTAAACCTGGGATCTCTATCCGAGACTATCGAACTTGGAATCCCATGAACTCTGATTATCTCATCTACATATTTCTTAGCCAAAGCGTTCAAAGAATTTGTCTGTCTAATTGGCAAGAAATGTGCTGACTTAGTCAGCCTACAACAATCACCCATATTACGTTATACTTTCTGCTAGTCCTCGACAATCCCATCAAGAAATCCATTGTAATCTTCTCTCATTTCCATTTCGGAATCGACAAAGGATTAAGCTTGCTTGAAGGTGCTTGGTGTTCAGCCTTAACTTGCTGGCACACTAAGCATCTCTTAGTATATTCTACAACATCCTTCTTCATTCCTTTCCACCAGAATTACTCTTTCAAATCTCGATACATCCTTGTACTTCCCAAGTGCATTGCATATGGAGCATTCTGTGCATCATCAAGAATCTCATCCTTCAACTCTAACATATTTGGAATACACAATCTGTTGCCTATCACCATCAATCCATCTTCTCTTACCTCTACTTCATAAGGTTTACCAATTTTAATCTCTTCTCTAAGCTTGCTCAAATTCTCATCTTGTTGCTGCAATTCCTTAATCTTCTCATTCAACACTAGCCTTACTCTAAAATTAGCCAATACACAATCAGGCTAGACTTGCCTTAATTTTACCTTAAGCCTGGTTAATTCCTTCAACAAAGGAACATACACTATCTCCACATGTGCCATAGTGGACTTTCTACTCAGTGCATCTGCTACTACATTAGCTTTCCCCGGGTGGTAGTCTATCATCAAATCATAATCTTTCAATAGCTCTAACCATCTTCTCTGTCTCAAATTCAACTCTTTCTGGCTCATCAAATACTTAAGACTCTTGTGATCTATAAACACCCTAGTAGTGACTCCATATAAGTAATTTCTCCAAATCTTTAATGCAAAAATTATGGCAGCCAATTCCAAGTCATGTGTAGGATAGTTCATCTTATAAGGCTTTAATTGCTTAGAAGCATAGGCAATCACTTTATCTTCTTACATCAACACACACCCTAATCCCTTCCTTAAGGCATCACTGTACACTATGTATCCATCATCACTAGAGGGCAATGTCAAAATTGGTGCAGTTGTGAACCTATTCTTCAATTCCTTAAAACTGCTCTGGCACTCCTCTGTCCACACAAATTTTTGATTCTTCCTTGTCAATTTGGAAAGTGGAGCAGCTATCATGGAAAAGCCCTCCACAAACCTTTTGTATTATCCGGTTAAACCCAAGAAACTTCTCACTTCAGCTACATTCTTAGGTGCTTCCCCTTTCACAGTCGTTTCTATCTTCCTCGGATCCACATGTACTCCTTTTTTCGAAATCACATGTCAAAGGAACATCACTTCCCTTAGCCAAAATTCACATTTATCAAATTTGGCATATAACTCTTCCTTCCTCAAGGTCTTCAAAGCAAGCCTCAAATGCTCCTCATGTTGCTTGTCACTCTTAGAATAAACCATTATGTCTTCAATAAAGACTATGACAAATTGGTCTAAGAAAGGCTTGAAGACTATTCATCAAATCATGAAAGCTGCAGGTGCATTCGTTAACCCAAAAGGTATGACCAAGAACTCAAAGTGGCCATACCGTGTTCTAAAAGCAGTCTTTGACACATCTGTCTCCTTTATCCTCAACTGGCGGTCACTCGATCTCAAATCTATCTTGGAAAGAACTCTTTCCCCTTGCAATTGATCAAACAAATCATCTATGCACGAGAGTGGGTATCTGTTCTTAATGGTGACATGGTTAAGCTTCCTATAATCCATACACATTCGCAGTAACCCATCTTTCTTCTTCACAAAAAGGATCGGAGCTTCCCAAGGTGAAAAGCTCAGCTTAATGTAACCTTTCTTCAACAAATCTTCCAATTGCTCCTTAAGCTCCTTCAATTCCGCCGGAGCTATTCTATAAGGCGGAATCGATATTGGCGTTGTGCCCGAAAGAAGCTCAATGAAAAATTCAATTTCCCTAGGTAGCAGTAGTCTTGGTAACTCCTTGGGAAAGACATCTGGAAATTTCATGACCACTGGTATATCTTCTAACCTCCCTCTATCTGCCTTCGTGTCTACTACATAAGCCAAATACGCTTCACATCCCTTCCTCATCATTCTCTCTGCTGTCAGAGCCGAAACAATTCGAGGTGGACTGACTTTTCTGTCTCCCATAAACAACCCCTTTCTTACTTTGTTCAACTCGAACTCTACTATCTTTCATTTGCAATCCAAAGTAGCATTATACTTCTCTAACGTGTCCATGCCCAAAATTACATCTAATCCTCTCATTCTCAATGGCATTAAATCCACCACTAATTGTTCTCCTTTAATATGTATCTCCTAGTCTTTATAGACTTGACTAAAAATAATACATTAGCCTATTAGAGTACTAACCATCAAAGGCGTATCCAACGGGCTCAATTCCCTACCATTTATAATTCTACTCGAAGAAACAAAAGAATGGATAGAGCCCGGATCAATTAAAACAACAACATCAACATCAAATAATTTAACCATACCAGTCACAACTTCTGGAGTGGTCTTTGCATCCTCCTGTGTCATTATAAACACTCTAACTGATGCTTGCCCCCTTGATCTTCCTAGAGGATTTACTCTCTTAGCTTCCTCATAGCTGCCCACTTCAGTTGCGGTCTTATGCCCCATTGTCTCAGTTCTCTTTGAAGCTTGCATCTAAGTTCCCTCTCTTCTTGCATACTTCGGACACTCTTTAGCTATGTGCCCCTTTTCTCCACAGTTGAAACATGCTCCAGTCAATCTGTAACATTCCCCTCCATGGAACTTGCCGCAATGATTACACTTAGGGATGGATGACTTGTCCCCTTGTCTCCTTTAATTGCCTCCAACTGTTGAGGCTTGATGAGAAACAGTTCTCATCTATCTGGACTTGCTGGCACCACTACTTCTCTCCTTAGATTGCATAGGGAAAGTCTTGGCACTCCTCTCTAGCCCAGAAGCACCCACTCCCCTCTTAAACTGTTCTCTCCATTTTCTCTTTTTGTTAACAGCACTCTTTATGCTCTCAATGTTTTCAACCCTCAGTGTTGCTTCAACCAATTGTTGAAAATCACAAAAGTTTTGCACCACTACTTTTTCCCTGATGGCTAGGTGCAGTCCTAATTCAAACCGACGACACTTAGCCGCCTTACTCAGCATCATCTCTGCTGCATACCGTGATAACTATGTAAACCGGCACTCATACTCACTAGCCGTCATCGCTCTCTGGGTGAGACTCAGGAATTCCTTCTGCTTCTACTAAATGTACACCTTAGACAAATACTTCTTTTTATAAGTAGCGAGGAAGCCCTTCCATGCCAACACTGGCGGTTTCAATTGACTTCCCGGTACACACTCCCACCAATACAAAGCATCCCCCTGAAGCAGACTCGCAGCATAGACAATCTTCTCATCATCTTCACAATCCATCTGCCCCAATACCCTCTCTGTCTTTCTCAACCAGGTCTCAGCTTCTTCAGGATCAGTGATCCCATAAAAGTCCACTACTCCATACTTCCTCAGCCAGTCAAACTGTTTCCCCTTCTTAATTGGGGCCGAAGCAGAAGCTTGTGGCATCTGACCCATAACCTGGACAAAGGCTTGAGTAAACGCCTGAAACAATCTCGGATCCAAGGTAGGCACTTGCTCTCACGGAACAGGCGACTCTTGCGTTTGTGATCGAATGGGCTCACTACTTTACCCTAAGGAAGCCTCAGCATTTCCTGGGACTACCGACTCATCGATACTCTCCTCATTTGGTGGAGAGTTAGGTGCAATTAATCCTTGCAAAACTCCTCGTGTCCTTCTACGAGGTGGCAGCTTACTTCTTCAATGTAAACACTAACGATTAGCTTACATTTCATTTTAATCTTAATTCCTACATGTACATATGTCACTTAATGCAATCAATTAATTCACAATACAATAAGTAGTCACATAACATAACAATGCATCCTACTATGCATTCTAAGCGTAGGAAAAGCCTAAGCTTTGATACCAAACAATGATGGACCCCGTTTCCGGAGCCCAACATTTGAAGTCGCAAAATGCGAGCAAACTCATTCTTCTATTTCAGCACAAATTTTGGGAAACTTCCAACTAGAATTTCAGTTTGACTTCTTTGAAATAATTGTTCACCATTGTCTTAAGTTTCTAAAGACACCAAAATCATTCAATTCGGTTTAGAAATCTAAAAGTTATGGCCCAACCCTTTTTGGGACTGTTATTAACTGAAACAGTACACTATACCCAACTTCACTCAAGAAATTGAAAATCTTAGGGACTGAATTAAAATTCTATTTCTTCAGATAATTTGTGTCTGTATGTCTTTATTTTATTTGGAAATAAAAATCATCTCATTTGAAGCTCTACAGATCAAGATATCACCAAAATACTGAAGCATGTTCAGTAAAAATATCCAACTCATACTCTTCCGACTGATCCCCTCACTTCGATTCAATCAATCCTTTTTAAATCAATACCAAAACCTATAAATTCTTATGGAGAGATAGAGGAATGTATTAGAAATCCAATGCTTTAAAAATCAGGTTATTTGGAGGTCGGACGACAAAGTTACGAACAAAATAGTGAAACACATTCAAGTTAGAGGGGGGAGACCGGCAGGTTGCGATCATTCCGCAGATTGTTGCGATCCCGACTTTCCCTCCCTGCTTTTCTTCTTCCGACCTGTAATGATAAAAAGGGTATAACTTTCTCGACAAATATTGGATTAAGGTCATTCAAATGCCGTTTTGAAGAAGATTTCTAGACCTACAACATCTATAAAGACCCCAAAAACAATTTTTGCCTCTATAAGGGTTACAATTACAAAACAATGCAGCTGTCCCGGAAGTCCATCCTATTCTGCAATACAAACTTCTAATAATCATATCTTTCAGCTCCGATATCCAAAAATTTTATACTTTATATCGTTGGAAAGCTAGAAAGATAAGCTACAACTTCATGAAGACAACTTTGGCTAATTCTACCTAGATCGATCCAGTTTTTCCTTTGAGTTTAGAACACAATTTCTACATCTATGAAAGCTTACAATGTGGGAATTGATGGAATTAAAGCTTTCAATCAACTCCATTCAAAGTAACAACCATACACTACTCCAACGACTATTCCATGACAAAATCCATCTTTTTACACATTCAAACATGTGCAAATAGAAACTAAATTAAATGTAGTCCTAAACCTTGAAATTGGCCAACTAATTCTTGTAATGCTTTTCCTTCTCTTCCCCTTTAGCTTTGCTTGATTCACGAACTAGAAACACCATAAATACATATCTCAATCCCAATTCCATCCTTATAATTCCAGCTCATTATGAGCAAAGCAAGAAAAGATGAAGATGAGAAGAAAAACCACTAACTTTTACCTTGATTTCCACTTAGGATTAGCTTGATTTTTTATGCAAAATGATGTGATTAAGAAGATGAAATGGAGAGCAAGTGAGAAGAGAAAATTTTGAAATTACAACCCCCAAAATTTTATGCCTCTCTCCTCTCTTACGTACCTATTTTATGAACTTTCTAAACTTTCACACATGTTTCAATCCTATTAGACTGTGTGTTAACTTTAGGCAAATTTCACATTTGGTCCTTCTTTCTTTAATTAAAAGCTTAGTGGGAAAACACTTAGTTTGGATGACCACTCACAACAGTCATCTGCCAAGAACGCACACATTCATAAATATCACAAAATCATATAAATAGTGATGACATAATTAATCAAGGCATATAATGCAAATATGCTTCAAGATGTTATTCATATACCTTAAATTAACATTTATAAGTCAAAATGTTGGCTCAATGCTTATCAATACGAATTATTCATGTTGTCACGTTGTATCTCTTACTTATAACTTTTAATTTACTTTCTATGTTAGGCCTACACATTTTTGTAAATATGGATAATGGGAGCTGTGGATATCCGAAGATATCAAACTATAATATCCGAAAGTATCGAACTATAGATACCCGAAGGTATCAAACTATAGATACTCAAAGGAATCAAACTGTAGAGACACTATAGTCTCGAAATGAAGATATTATTGGTGTCAAACTATAACAGTTGCACTGTAACCCTATAGGCATACCTATCTATGCACCATCAAAAGAATAATGCAAGCACTATAATATTTTCCTTTAATCATTTGTCAATTTCATAATTAATATATTTACAAATCATATGATATTTATTTGAAATCATAAAATTTGTATTTAAGTTCATAAATGCAAGTTATAACTTACCACCATTAGAATACATACAAATCACATGTACTAGTATGATTTATTTCGTATATGTTTTGTTTAGTCATGCTTCTCTACATACATTCACATAATTCTAGTATATATATTCCTATACATCATTTAAATATAAAACATGTAAATTTGTGCTTAATTATCTTCACATAATTAGTATGTAAACTTGTATAGTCATACTATACACATATAAGCAATAAATATGCATATTAATTATTTATATACATGTAAATTTCCTTTAGCATGCGTTATATTCAATCTTAAATTGTTATGTTTAATTACCCAATTCACATATGGTAAGCCATATTTCACTTATTTCTAGGTGTTTGCAAAGTTTCATAAACATTCGAAAAGGTTTGGATATGATTCGGTAAAAATCATAAGCAAAAAACTCAAAATAGTGCGATTTAGACTAAGCACACGGTGGATCTAAAAATGAGCAAACAAATCTATCCAAAAGCAAATCACACAATGATCTCCACTTGTTCCATAATTTTTACATAGAAAACATTCAACTTAGACTTTGCAGTCTACTAAACACTTACTTGCTTATGTCTATAGTTTCTATAGCATCAAAAATCAGGTCATTTGGACTTCTTAAGATATTATGTGAGGCTAACTTAATTAGTTTTATATATTCACTAACACACCTCCTCAAGTTTCAAGCCCTTTTGGGCTTGAAACTTGCATAGACTCATTCTACCTTGTGCTGAATAATAGGTGGGTGGTAGGATTTGAACTCACGACCACTTGATCACAAAGGCTCTGATACTATATTAAGTAACCATTTCACCACAATAGCTTAAGCTATTGTGTGAGGCCAACTTAATTAGTTTTATATAGTCACTAACAGTTGGTAAGGTTGGGACTACGGTCGTCTGTCTCCAGTTGTCGGCCAATAAAATTTTTTTAATTTTTAGTATAATTGTGTATCCGTTTAGGGCCTAAAATGTGTTATTTGCATTTTTTATCCATAATGATATATCAATTTCCTAAAAAAGAAACATTAAGAGTAGGTAAGGCAGTACCAGTTATGGCAGACTTAGGCTTTACACATCTAATACAAGGTAATTTCATCTATAACTGGATCAGGGTAACGAAGGCCCTAACGTCATTGCCCATTAATGTACCTCATGATCTGAAGTGTTCACCTCCCCTTTATTGACAGGAAATTTGATGGACCAGTCCACGTTGGAAGGAATACCATGTCACTGACTGGATTGGTCATTTAGGCCGACTCACTAAGGTTAAGTTGCCGAGATGTGAGTCATGTTTAGCTAGTAAGGCAACAGTGAAACCTTTTGGTAAGGCTTCAAGGGTGTCTAAACCCTTAGAGCTTATTCACTCTGATATTTGTGGACCCATTAATGTTAAGGCACGTTATGGGGCTATCTATTTTCTCACTTTAATAGATGACTATTCTCGCTATAGGTATGTGTATCTTTTAGCTCATCGTTATGAAGCATTTGATATGTTCAAACGTTTTGTGACTGAAGTTGAGACACAATTGGAAAGAAGAGTTAAAACTCTTCAGACCGATCGTGGTCGAGAATATCTATCTGATATGTTCAAAAAAATTTGTGAGAAAAAGGGTATAATAAGACAACTAACGATTCCTCGAACTCCACAACAAAATGGTGTTGCGGAGCATAGGAATCGAACATTGCTTGACATGGTCAGGTCAGTGATGGCACACGCTGGTCTTCCAATTAGTTTTTAAGGAGATGCGTTGCTCACAGCAACTTATATTCTTAACCATGTGCCAAGTAAAAGTGTACCCGCCACTCCATATGAGTTGTGGAATGAAAGAAAGACCTCTTTAGATCATTTGTCCCTATGGGGTTCGGTTGGTTATGTACACAACCCAACTTATAAACATGGGAAACTTAGTCGAAGAGCCACTAAAATGGTATTTATAAGATACCTCGAATATTTTAAAGGGTATGTTATGTTTGGTGAGCACCCTAATGGTGGCATGACGGAAGTTGCTTCTCGCAATGTGGAGTTTCTTAAGGATGAGTTCCCAAGCATAGGTGAAATAAAAAAGGACTTAGATTTGTATGAGTTACAACAAGAAACTCTCGGTGAGGGGGAGAATTTAGTTACTCACCAAGTCACCGAGACTTTTCCTGCCCAAGAGAACCAAATCGAAAATGAGGCTCTTCTTCAATCTCTAAACCAAGAACTTGTGGATAGTCTACATGTTCAAAATCTCACATCTCAAGGCGATAGTGGGAGTGGTTCTCACTATGATCAGGACCCCGCATCTCCAAGAGCTAGGGAGAGATTCTGAATCAGGGCAAACAAATGTAGGTCCTAGACTCTGAAGAAGTGAGCGTGGAAGAATTCCTTGACGATATTTTCAAATCGAAGAGGAAATATTCCTTTGCACTCCTTTGGAAATAGAATAACCAACCTCTTTTCAAGAGGCTGTTGATTTACCTAACCACACAAAGTGGATGGATGCCATGAGGGATGAAATGGACTCAATGACACAAAATCGGGTTTGGGAACTAGTTGATCTTCCGCTCCAACGAAAGACAATTGGAAACAAGTGAGTTTTCAAGATAAAACGTAAGGCGGATGGAACGATCGATAAGTTCAATGCCTGTTTGGTAGCCCTATACCCAAATAGAGGGTATAGACTATAAAGAGACATTTTCTCCTGTGGTAAGATTTGCCTCTATTCCCTTATTTCTAGCTCTGGTTGCCCATTTGGACCTGGAGTTGTTTCAAATGTATGTAAAGACTGCTTTCCTCAATGGTAACCTTGAGGAAGAGATTTATATGAATCAACCTATTGGTTTCGTATCAAAAAGTCAAGAAGACAAAGTGTGTCGTCTTAAAAGATCCATATATGGTCTCAAATAGTCTTCTAGATCCTAGTATTTCAAATTCCATGAAGTCATTACTTCTTTTGGCTTAGTTATGGTTTCAGAAGACCATTGTGTGTATGACAAGAGAACAACAAGTGGAATTTTGTTTCTCACTTTGTATGTTGATGACATATTATTAGCCGGAAATAATATGGAGACACTCAAGACCACTAAAGAGTGGTTGTCCTCTGTCTTTGATATGAAGGACATAGGTGAAGCTAGGTATGTCCTAGGTGTGGAAATAACTAGAAATCGTCCCAAGAAGCTTCTTGGTTTAAGTCAGGAAGCGTATATTAATAAAATCTTGGAATGTTTTCGAATGCATTATTCCAAACTCGTTAACACTCCAGTTGCAAAAGGTCTTACCTTGAGTCTTGATCAATGCCCTAAAATAGAGAAGGAAAAAGAAAAAATGAGTAACGTTCCCTATGCTAGTGCCGTAGGAAGCTTAATGTATGCTATGTTGTGTACATGCCCTGACATTTGCTTTGCGGTTAGTTTGGTAAGTCGTTACCAAAGCAACCCAGGACCTGCTTATTGGCAAGCAGTCAAAAGAATTTTTCGATACCTTCATGGTACTTCAAACATGGTCCTTTGCTATCAAGGCGGGGATTTAAGGTTAAGGAGATACTCGGATGCCAATTGGGGTGGTGACCCGGATGAGTTTAGGTCATCCTTAGGATATGTCTTCACCTTGGGAGGGAGAGCCATATCTTGGTGTAGCAAGAAGCAAGACTGTATAGCATTATCAACAATGGAAGCAGAATACATTGCTTGTTGTCTTGCCGCTCAGGAGGCAATATGGTTGAGAAATTTTCTCCAGGATCTTAATCTTACTCCTAGAGTTAACAATCCTGTTGAAATGTTATGTGACAACACTGCAGCCATACAGTTTGCTAAAGATTTGAAGTTTCAGAGAAAATCTAAGCATATCAAAAGGCGTATCATTTTGTAAGAGATGTCATAAAAAATAAGGAGGTCGCCATAAAGTATATACCTACTAACAAGATGGTAGTTGATCCCTTAACTAAACCTATTTCCCGAGATTCGTTTAAGGCTCATGTGATGAGTTTAGGTTTGCGTAGGGTCTAGTTTTTCCATTGAGTTATATCTTGTTGTATAATGGACATGTTTTCAATTATAACGAGCTTGTGTTTAATAAAAGTTTATTTCTCAAATGTTCATTGGTATGCAATTACATGATAAGGCACATTGTAATGTCACCACACACTAGGCTTCTGATTGACCTTATCATACAGGCAATCACCCTAACACTTGAGTAGCGTGTAGGATGAGACTTCACAATATTAATATTGAGTGTATGTAATATTGTGTTATCTTCATACTTGTGTAGTATGCATGA
>JAOTAX010000009.1:14185101-14201459 GCA_025629825.1 Erythroxylum guanchezii | reverse complement strand
AATTATTGTTGAATGATTGTAATAACTGAAAATGCTTCCTTTTGACGTGGGCTCAAGTTATCTACTGTTTATTCCGCTCACATGAATGTTTTAAAAAAAATATTTACACTGAGTTTCGTCTGACTGACTGATGTAGCACTCCACCCTCACAGGGCACGGACTCGAATATCACCAACGATGTCAGGTTCGGGTCACGCGGGAGTGGGGTGTTACACTCTTATAATCAGTGTATATCTGGAAAGTCTTTACATACAGATAATGTCTCCAAATCTTTAGAGCAAAGACAACTGCAGCTAGCTCTAAATCATGTATCGGATAATATATCTCGTGAGACCTTAATTATCTCGATGCATAGGCGATCACCTTGCTATACTGCATCAGTACACATCCCAATCCTTGATGCGATGCATCACTGTACACCACATATCCTCCAGTCCTTGATGGAATAGTCAACACCGGTGCAGTAGTCAACCAATATTTCAGCTCCTCAAAACTCCTCTGACACTCCTCATTCCATACGAACACTACATTCTTCCTCAGAAGTCTTGTCAGAGGGGTCGAGATCAAAGAAAACCCCTCAATAAACCTCCAGTAATATCCAGCTAATCTTAAGAAGCTTCGGATCTTCGACACATTTCTCGGAACTTCCCAATTCATCACTGCCTCTACCTTCTTCGGATCTACCTGTATGCCATCTCCAGTCACTATATGTCCCAGAAATACAACCTGATCCAGCCAAAATTCACACTTACTGAATTTGGCATACAACTGCTTCTCTCGCATAATCTGTAAAATAACTCTTAGATGCTCAGCATGCTCCTCTCTGCTATTTGAATACACCAAAATATCATCAATAAACACAATCACAAAGCGATCCAAGTAGGGCTAAAATACCTTACTCATCAAGGCTATAAAAGCCGTCGGGGCATTAATAAGCCCAAACGGCATCACTAAGAACTCATAATGCCTATACCTGGTCCTGAATGCACTCCTAGGTATATCAGCCTCCGCTATCTTCAACTGATAATAACCTGATCTTAGATTCAGCTTAGTAAATACCTGAGCTCCCTGCAACTGATCAAGCAAGTCATCAATTCTAGGCAACAGATACTTGTCCTTCACTGTCACCCGATTCAGTTGCCTATAATCGATGCATAACTTCAAAGTCCCATCCTTCTTCTTCACAAATAGCATGGGAGCTCCCTGAGGTAAAACACTGGGTTTAATGAAACCCTTTTCCAGTAGCTCTTGAAACTGAGCCTTCAGCTCCTTCAGTTCCACAGGTGCCAACCTATATGGAGGAATAGATATAGGAACAACACCTGGAACTAGATCAATCGTGAAGTCCGTTTCCCGATTTGGTGGTAAACTAGGTAGCTCCTTTGGAAATACATCCGAAAACTTCCTAACCACAGCAATGTCCTGCATACCCTGCTCAACTCTAGTATCAATGATATAAGCCAAATAAGCCTCACATCCTCCTTGCATCAACCTCAGTGCACTCATGAATGATATTATCCTGGCTGGCACTGCCTGACTAATTCCTTTGAATACTGCCCTCGGCTGACCAGGAGATGCCAGCACTACCTCCTTGGTGTAGCAGTTCATGATGGCTTTATGGGTAGTAAGCCAATCCATGCCTAAGATCACATCTATCTCTCTCAACTGCAATACTATCAGGTCTGCCTCTAACTCTGCTTGATCAATCCTGATTAAGCACCCCTTGCATACCTCACTTATAATGGTGGCACTACCTTAAGGTGTACTCACCTCTAGCCCAAACTGCAGTAATTCCCTATTACAATGCAATCTACATGACAAATGCAGTGCGATAAAGGAGTGTGTGGATCCTAGATCTAGCAATGCAAATGCCTCCAAATCATAAACAAGAAGCACACTTGCAACCACCTCTGGTGAGTCTTAGGCCTCCTGCCGGGTCATAACATAGACCCTAGCCTGGGACTGTGGTCGGCTGCCCTGTCCCTCAGGCCTCATCGAAGAACTCCCAGCTCTCCCTTTGTCTCTCCCTCGCCCTTTCTGTCCAGATCTACCACCTTTGCTCTGTTGAACTGTTGTATTACTCCCAGATCGCGCACTGACCGCAGTCTGAGTCCTCAAAGTAGCTAGACAATCTCTAATCTGGTGGTCCATGGAGCCACATTTAAAACAAGCCCCAGACATTCTCCGACACTCGCCACCATGCCTTCTCTCACAATACTCACAAACTGGAAGTTGATTCTGAACTAAGCCTCTCTCATTGCCCTTTTGTGACATCCTACCCCTTGGCCTAGATCCTGACTGCCTGGATTCACCTGAGGATCTAAATGGTCTATTATGGTGCTTATTGAAGCTCCTGCCAGAACTGCCCTGTCTCTCACTAGGCCTCTTTCCTCTGGACCCTTGCGCAATCTCTGCTTGTTTCTCCTTCATCAGTTGTTCAATTCTAATTGAGGCAGCTCTCAACTCAGTGAAAGTGCCCATATTTGACCTCGTCAACCTTGTTCTGATCTCCATATTAAGCCCATTTTCAATCCTCCTATACTTGTCTTCTTCTGTAGGGATCAGAACTGTAGCATAACCCATCAATTCATTAAACCTGACCTCATATTCAACTACTGACATCTTACCTTGCTTCAATCCAAGAACTCCTGCATCTTCATGTCCAGATAGATCTTGGGCATGTAGTTGTCTCTGAAGGACCTCAGAGAGTCTTCCCACTTCAACTGACAAGGCCTGGTAGTACTGCCTGGGACAATCTTCCATCATTGATAGGCTGGGCCCTGCAGTAATGATACTGCATAGTCAAACCTCTCATCAGGCTCACAATCTATCTGATCGAATACTCTTTCTGTCCTCTATAACCATCCCTCGACCTCAGTAGGGTCTGTACTGCCATAGAAGTCCACAACTCCCTACTTCCGTAGCCTATCATACCTCCTCTCCCTTCTCTCGGGAACTCTAGGAGATAACCCCTCAGACCGAGGTACTGAGGACTCTCTACTGGCTCCTACAGATCCTTGGTCAGCTGGTTGATCAATCTGATCACTTAGAGCGGACGACCTATAACAAATAATAACTCCAATCATTATCTGCATTTTTAAAGATATTTCATGCTTAATATTCCTATATGTCCCAACAGATGCCAAACTATGCTCTGATACCAGCTAAATGTAGCGCCCCCTTACCGCAGGGTACACACCGGGACGCCCAGAGGTCATTTCGGTACATATCATACATTAAGGGTAAGCTACGTTCAAACACTACATTAACTTTATATGGCATCATATCATTATTCACTTATAAGGAATGATAAGAAAATCACAATATATTTTTTTTTGTTTAAACCACTCTTTCCTCATTTCACTTCACAAAATCGATGATTACATTGTGTCTTTCACATTTTCCCTATGTACACCATCAAAGACCTAATACAAAAGTCCTATATGAAAGAGGAAATGTATCAAATCTATCTAAGCCATCCAAGAGTCCCAGCTGACCGACCTTTGAGCCATGACTTCACTTGCCAAAACACAATCTATACGGCAGTAGAGCCCCTCAGTAAATTGAATCGCCCCTCGGTCCTGAAAAGACAACGTTGCAATTTTGATGAGTTTTGCGAACTCAATGAGTGAACCATCATTAATGATTTCACCGGATCTTATATACATATCACATAGTAATTCAATATCACCTCGCAAACCATTCAGAATAGATCGGAAAACATCTAGATTGACTTACAAGTCGCTCCCGAAGCTAATGCTTGGAAGATCCGGCAATGTCTAGAGATTGACATTCCAGTTGCGCCTCTATAACAAATAATGTACACAAAATCACAAGTGGCACAATCAAAAATATTCAATAATGCATATGTATGGCATGAATTATGTACAATGCATGTTCTTGATAATCCCGGGTACTATCCATCACAAAATCGATCCCAAATGGATCAGTAGAGCTCCAAAATTAATCGAAATACTAAAGTAAGTTCAGTGGATTAACACCAGTTCAAATCCTTTAAGACCACACTCACTGCATCTGTCCCACTCTTTTCACTCAATCTTTCCCTATTCATTTCAGATAGCTATAATTCTTGGTGGAGATGTAGATCAATGTCTTACGAATCTAATGGTTTAAGAATCAAATCATTTGGATGTCTAGAGAAGAAGTTATAGCCAAAAGAATCCAACATGTTCATGTCCTTATGCATATTGTACATGCCTTGGCGCAATTGCCATAACTCTTACTACAAGTGTCGAAATGACTTTGTTTTTAGACTATTGGAAAAAGGACTTCGAGATCTACAACTTTTATGAAGACCTCAAAGGCCAATTCTATCTTCGGACTTCTGTATCGTCTCACTTTCCTTTCGTTTTAGTTCTATCATCTCATTTCCATCGTCTCATTTCCTTCGTCTCATTTTCTTCCATCTCATTTTCTTCTGTCTCATTTCTTCCATCTCATTTCTTTCGTCTCATTTTCTTCCGTCTCATTTCTTTCGTCTCCACTTATAAGGATCAGAACTTTTGACTCCGATGTCCAAAATTTTCATACTATATACCGTTGGAAAGATAAAAGAAAAATCTACAACTTTCCCGAAGGCACCTTGGCTAAAATCTCTTAATATCAATCCCAAATTTTCCCCTAAATTCCAAACACGAATTTTCCATACATACACCAACGTACTGGACCAACTTCATAACTTCATGAAATTTTGAGACTTTTAGAGACAGAACTGAAATTCGATGTCTTCATAAGAAATGTAGCCATATATCTCTAGTTTAATTCAAATTTAGAATTATCTCATTTGGATAACTAGAGAAAAAGTTATGGCTAACAGACCAAAGCACACTCAGTAAAAATTTTCCAGATTTTCAACCTTTCAATATTTTACAACATCCAAACGCTCATATTCTTTCAAAACACTAAATTAACACTATAACCAGAATTTTCATCCCCAACAACACAGTATTTATGAACAAACACGTAAATGCCATTTTCATGCAGATGATAGTAACTTATCAAATTTATTTCACAAATCTCCAACTCTAAGGGATTTCTTCACCACTTACCTACTGAGAACTCCAAAAACTTCAAGCCTTAAATTCCACACGTTTTACGTACTCCACTGAGTACAATGACTAGCTTCTGATTTTTTCTTAGGATAGAGGACACAAATGGCAAAGTAGGTTTGGTGGAGGAAAGTACAAGCATAAAAGTTTCTTAGGAGGTATTTGATGGAAAACTCTGTGTTTTTTTCAAAAGAAAGTTTGAAAAAGATGATAATAAAGAAGAGACTTAGACAAGACTTCACCTGTCAACTCTCAAAGAATAATAACCTACTTTTAGCAAGAGTACAAAAGTCGAAGTAACACTTGTCACTCTCCCACTACCCAAGCTCTAACTTAGTTTCTTTTGAAACTAACTCCCTTAACTTTCATCTTTACAAACCAACTATCTCCAAAGCTTCCTTTTAATTTCTTTTTCCTATTTTCTAAAATTTCCAAAATTTATTCCTAAATTCTCCAAAATTCACAAATACCATATTTCCACTAATCACTAACATTTCCCATGTCAAACATTCATAATTCTCAAAAATTCACAAATCAATCCAATTATACCCGGAATTATTCATGAATGCATGTAATATTATTTTCATGTGCAGATAAATTCACTATTCATGTATAAGTATATGGCATATTATGCATGAGCATAAAAAAGCATTTTTAAGCCTCTCATAGATCACTCGCATTTACTATTCTAACCTTTCCATAAGTAATGGGATGTTACAGAAGGGCCGAACCTTATTTCTAAGTGACGAACCAACTCGTTCCAATTTGGAATTTATTGTGAGGCCATTAACCACTGATACCATTGGAGTGTAGGGCCAGTCATGTAAAAGGATGCAATAGGCAGCTTTTGTTCTTTAGGGTTGCGGTAATAATCGAATAAACGTTGAATCTGAAAAATCCACCCAGCTATATCCTCTCCTGTAAACATTGGAATCTCAAACTTCGGCTATCGTGCTGATGCTTTGGTCTGCTCCGGTTGTTCCCATTGTGAATCATGAACTACACTGGAGCTGCATGGTAAGCTTGGAGTGATAGGTGTAGGTAATAATGGTGGTTGTGGGAAATAGGTTATCGTGGATGGTTGTTTTTCTAGCCTTGCAAGAGATTGACACATGGATTCTAATGTTTTTTTGAATCATTTCATTTGCAGAGCTAGTTTTTGCAATTTCTTCATAGTGTTGCAACATTGTTGTGGAATGTTGCTTCACTGTGGATTGCATCTCGAGAAAATCTTTGACCAATGTGTTGATTGATTCTTCCAATGCCTTATACCTCATTGTTCCTCTTTCTGCCATGATCCACTCTCAATGAAAGCATCAAATGATGGGAAATCAGTAACCAAGAATTTAGAATGGGAAGAAGAGAATTTAAGAGGAGAGAAGTTTTTTGAAAATATATCGGCCTCAAATCATGAGGCTTCTTTCATTAAACAGCCAAGACCGTTACAACAAAATCTATCTGGCCTATAACTATTTTTGTTTGTATTCTTATATTATTTCAGCTCACTACAACACATAATCAGTTAGCTTTGTTGGCTTCACAAGAATGCAAGAGCTCTTCTTCCTTGCCTCTAGACCTTGATTCTTCTTTTGAGCCTATACTTTTCCTTGGGTCGTAACATAAAAACAGATTGTATATATGGCTAAAAATAGACAGGGTATTACTATCTTGAAAATCGAAAATAGGAAAATGACGTGGGGCCTATCGTTTGACGTTAATCGATTTTCTTTATTCATTCCGTCACCGCCTCGTTGAGTTCAAATCTTCGAGAAAGGATAATTTTTAAATTAAAAAAAACTGCATGGCATTTCAGTTATTACCCATGAAATTGGAGGGTAGCTAAAACCCAATCACAAGCAAATTTTACGCTACGATACCTTGCCCCCTATCTAAGCGTCGCCGAAAGCTCCCTCTCGCCCTGTCTCTCATTCTATATTTTCGTCAATTTCACACCCCAAAACCTCAGTTCTCTTGCTCTCGTAGTCCGATCTATTGTTTCTTTCCTAGGATTAGGGTTTATTGTTAAATGGGTCAGCAATCGTTGATCTACAGCTTTGTGGCACGAGGGACGGTGATCTTGGCGGAATACACGGAGTTCACCGGAAACTTCACTAGCATAGCCGCTCAGTGCCTCCAGAAACTTCCGGCCACCAATAACAAATTCACCTACAACTGCGATGGCCACACCTTTAACTATCTCGTCGATAACGGCTTCAGTATATATCCTTTTTCTTCGATCTTTAGATTCTGTTTGCTCTCTTTTTCTTTCTGCATTTTTGACCGTTTAAGTGTTCCGATCTGTTTGTTCGCTGTGATCGACCGTGTTGTTTAGGTCCGGATCTTGGTTTATTGACTTTGATTGTAGATTTTGATGTTTATATGATTGAGTGGACTATGAGTAGGATTTTTGTGTTGTAAGCCCTTTTTTTTTTGGTGTTGACATACAGTTATGATTTTCTTTTTGGTTTTAGTTTCTGATCCAATAGAGTTTTTGATCATTGGACTGAACTGAAGGCTTTTTGTTCATGTTTTGGTGCCGAAATGGCGGGTTTTGAGTTGCGCCATGTATTTTTATTTGAAGAAGAAGGAACAGTTTAGTGACACGGTGGTACGGTGTTCTTTCTAGTTTCTGGTCCAGGTTGTACGGTTGAGTAAATTTGTTTAACAAACTACTTGATTTTCTGTGATTTATGGTGATAAAACTGTGTGGTTACCTCATTTAGGAGATATAAGGGAAGTACTGAGGATTGTTTAGGTCCTGCACTTTCTTAATACTAGTCAATCTATGACGTAGAATTGGTTTGATTACCCTTGGGTTTCAAGCATCATATATTTAAGCAATGGTAAATCTATTTTCAATGTGTCTCTTCTTTTTGATCTTCAATTTTTTTCAATTTCCATTTGTAGGTTTTAACTGAACATGGAAATGATATGTCAATTGCAGTCCAGGTTTCTGCAGTTTTTAGAATGATTGATTTCCTACAAGGAGAAAAGTCTTGCTGAATATGCATCTATTTAACGAAATTGGGGATTGCTATGAGGATATCAAATCATGCATGGGTTTTCAAAATGGTAGTAAGAGGTTTTGTTTAGTTGAAAAGTTGACATGTCTATGAGTATTGTATTACAAATTAGCACACGCTATTGTGATGTCATTATACAATAAAAACTAAGCTGGAAGGACCTGTATATGAATTTAGGAGGTATGTCTGTCTTGTCAATTGTGGTTTCTAGAATCAATTATGTTCACTGAGCAGGATGGACCTCTATATGAATTTAGGATGTATGTCTTGTCAAATGTTGTTTGAATAATCATGTTTGCTGTTTGATCTCTATGGTTCAGTTTCTTGCATAATTTCTTGGGCAAGCTTTTTGTGCCATTGGTTGTTTTTTTTTTGTTCAAGCACAAACTCTTAACTAAATATTGTCATTTTTCAGCTTATTGTGTGGTTGCAGTGGAGTCTGTTGGCCGACAAGTTCCAATTGCCTTCCTTGAGCGAGTTAAGGAGGATTTTACCAAGAAATATGGTGGTGGGAAGGCTGCAACAGCAGTTGCCAATAGCCTTAACAAGGAGTTTGGGTAATTTCATGACACGGACTTGGACTGGGAATTTATGGATTTTCTGATTAATCACTTTTAATTGCAAATCAATATTTTAGGTCCAAGTTGAAGGAACAGATGCAGTACTGTGTTGATCACCCTGAGGAAGTCAGCAAGCTGGCAAAAGTTAAGGCTCAGGTTTCAGAAGTTAAAGGGGTGATGATGGAGAACATAGAGAAGGTTAGCAATCTTCTAGAATTACTTTGAGGAGTTAAAAAATCTTTTAATTTTGAGGCTAGGAACTTACATCTGTAGTTGTTACTTCTCCATGTGGTGATAAAGACAGCCTATTCATATGTCACAATTCGGCAGTACTAATAGAACTGTTTCGGCAGGTTCTTGACCGTGGGGAAAAAATTGAGCTTCTAGTGGACAAAACAGAAAATCTTCGCTCTCAGGTAAGTGATTGAACATATTGCATTTTTGAAAAGCTTGAGCGATTTCTACCATATGTTATTGGAAATTGATTGTGAAAGAAGTAGGTCTATGGTTATGCTGGAGTGTGATTACATCAGTTTCATTGATTCAAGTAAAGTTTACTATACTTATGTATGCTTGAAATGGAACTTCCGTGATTCAGAGAAATAACATGACGGAAGATATTGATCAGGTCTATAACATTTAACCAGTAAATATGAAGGCTTTTTTCTTTTTTGGTCCAAAGAAAATTTGAAATCTTTAATTTGACAATTTATTAATGTTGTCACATTGCTTTTCATTTGTATGGAGCTCCAATTCTCTATAAAATGCATGTTAAGGTGGATCTGTGTGGTCATTCTATGTATTATTAAATGATAAGCTTTGCACCAATTCAATTGCCATGTGGATTAACATAAATCCAGTACATTTAATCACTGATTTTATTAAATTTTAATTAACAATCTATACATAGTCGATGATTCATGTTGTAACGTTACCTTTTTCCTCCTCTTTTTTTTCAGTAAATATATTGTCAAATCCTATTATTGTCCATTTGTTTCCAAGTTTTGGAACGATTTTTTCGAAAGGTGATCCTTTGTCCTTCATTTGTTGGCATAATGTCTGTTATTTCTTCACCATATCACAGGCCCAAGACTTTAGGCAGCAAGGAACCAAGATGAGGCGGAAGATGTGGCTGCAGAATATGAAAGTAAAGCTGATAGTGTTGGGCATCTTGATTGCGTTGATTCTCATCATTGTATTGTCCGTTTGCAATGGCTTCAAGTGTCATTAAGTTTCAGAGAGCTGATGTTTTACTTAATATCTTTTTGGGCTTACACGCACCAGCATCTTCTATAGCCTATATCATACGATTGCGATTGTATAGTTTGACTTTTGAATTCTTTTTGATAACAGTTCTGAAGTGTGGAACTTTGCCATTTAATGTTTTCAATTTGTACCTCATGCTTGTACTGTCATAAATTGTTTGGAATTGGTCAGTGATGGAGATCTCGTCGTGACAATCATTGCCTGGAATTTTGGAAGCATGGATGTAAGAGAACGCTGTGCTAGCCTCAGATTAGCATGTCATTTAATCCATTTTTCTTTAATAGTTACTATTTTTCTACCAATCCATTTCGACCTCAGCTGTTAATTAGCTACCTCGTAAATCAGTAACTGAAAACATTGAGGGGGTGCTTGTTTTGTAGGTATGAGAAATAAGGAATGGGAATGGAATGAAAGTTTGAGCTTGGTAGGGAAGTATGATTGGAGAGGTATGAATTTGATTATCTATTTTAGGGTATTACTTTATTCTTCTCATAATTGAGAGGAATAGGAGTCATTACTTTGTGTATTTTGCCAACTTTTCCTAATTAATTAATTAAAATAATTAATCAATATAAAATCTAAATAATTAATTAAAATCTAAATAATTAATTAATTACATGATTAATTAAAATATAATTAATTAATTAAAATTAATTAAATTAGTTAATTACAATAAATTAAATTAATTAAGATATTATAATTAATTAAATATATTATAATTAATTACAATAAATTAAATTAATTAAGATAAATTCTAATTAATTAATTAACTAAAATAATTAATCAACATAAAATATAATTAATTAATTAAAATAATTAATTAATTAAAGTATAATTAGTTAATTAAAATATAATTAATTACATGATTAATTAAAATCTAATTAATTAAAATATAATTAAATATAATTAATTAATTAAAATGTTAATTAAAATATAATTAAGAAGTAATTAAATATAATTAATTAGTTAATTACAATGTAATTAATTAAAATATTATTCATTAATTACTTAAAATATAACATTTTTTGTATTATCAGGTAAAAGCAAATTATATTAAACTATGTTACTTAATTTTACTAGAACAATGAAATGGTAGATATTATGTTTGTGTCGATAAATTATACAATATTTTGGACGATTAATCTATATTTTGAAGATATTATGTAACTAATGATATGTTGATGCAAGAAAATATTAGAGTTTTTTTTCTTCAAAAGCTATCGAAAAAGAAAAATCGCAATATACTTGATTTTAATTATTTTGTCATTATAATTAGGGTGCATAAATTAAAAATAATTATTTAAAATATATTTAAAATTTTCTATAAAACAAAATTTTAACAAGTTTTTATTTTTTAACATTTTTAACAAACCAACCACTATCAATGGTAATGGCAATCATTCATTCATCTTAACCAACCATCATAATTATAATGATTATATTCATTCTCATTCCTCACTATATTCATTCATATTCTCATTTTCATTACTTTTTATGAACCAAGCGTCCCCTAAATATAGCCGAACGTAAACGGCATTCCTTTTTGAGGTTTCCTAAGTCTCTTGGAATTTGTTGGAAAAAACGTCTTGTCTACTTCTCTCCTATGCTATTAAGATTTTTAACAGAAGAATTTTAGTTTGATTGGATGCAGGATTTTAGTAGAACGAAATAATTTATAATATAAATAAATGTAATATTAAAAAATTATTTTTTGAAAAAAATGAATTGTTTATAATATAATATAGTGATATTATTTAAAAAATGATTTATAATATGATAGAGTGAAAATTTTATTATTTATTATTTTATATTTTATCTTAAATTTTTTAAATTAGACATTTTTTACTTTTACTGTTGAAAATAAAATAAGATGTAATATAAATTCTTTTTTTATATTTTATTATAATTTTTTTAAATAATAAAATAATATTAAATTCTACTTCCCTCCGTCGATAAACTTTTAAGCAAATATAACGTGGTAGAGTGGACCACACTGTCTGGCCTGATTATGTTGACATGATGTGTTTCATTTCGTACGTTCTTATCATTTCATGGAAATTTTTTTAACTTGTACTTTTAAAATGCTTGAAAACTCAACGTAGCATTTGAACGAAAATTTTGACATGATAACGCATTAAGAGCGAGGGCAACGACTGTCCTTAGCCTTGGGACAAGATTGCGAATACCATACATTCAGTGTCGAGGAACGTAAGAATTTCCTCTTATCAAAGAGTGAGAATAGTAAGGCAGTAAGTTTACTCATCTGCCACACCAAAGACAGAATGAGTCAAAAGGGGTTGAAAAAGCTTTCATGTGTCAATTTCAATGTTATCTATAAGCCTTACTTTTCCAAACCAGGCAGCTACGCAGACCACAACAGGCTTTTTGATCTCATCCACTGCTTCCAGACTTTCTTGCTCAACAATCTGGTTGCAAAGTGAACCAAAAATGAAGAACAGACGCTTAGATTCCAAGAATTTCCTCCCTTTTTTTTAATAAATTAGAAGAATATTTATAGAAAAGAAAAATATATACAAAACGTTCGCTTACAAGTGCTACTGGAGACACATCTAGCTAAAATAAGTAACTAGCCTCAAGCAAGCCAACACAGAAAAAACATAAAACAAGGATAACAGAAGCAAGGAAGTAACAAAATACGTCCAGTCAAAAGCAAATACACAAAGAGCTCTACCAAAACCAAAGCATCTATAATCTATGTGAAAGCCGAACTAAAATCACAAGCCTAAAAGAAGCAAACTAAAAGAGGCTGACGGGAAGGATGCTCATGGACACCCTGGGCATCAAAATGGCCAAGAGAAGGCTGCCACCAAGTGGGGAGTGTGTTGAACTTCCAGGGTTTGCTAGACCAGGTATGGCCTTGTCAAAGAGATCTCGCATGCTGCAATTTGGAAATGTCTGAACAAATAACCTGCAAAAGAAAGGATGATCTTAAATATAAAATTACCTCCGCTCGGTGTGTAGGCTGAGAAGTTTCCTAACATGGGAGATAACTTCGAGGTACACTTTCTCCTCCGCCATTGCTTTATTCTTGAAGGTTCTAGCATTACGTTCAGTAATAAATGGTAAACTGTAGTGGAAAGCAATAGAGGGAAGTGAACGATGACGGGAACAATGGTACCGGATATAGTTCTGTACCAGGAGAGGATAGTTGAGAGATTTGAAGGGTTGAGAGTGGGCAAATCAAATCGGGTGAGACATTGTTCCCAAATTATTTGAGAGAAAGGGCAGGCAAAAAGTAAGTGATCGATTGATTGATTTGCTAAGAGGCACAAGGAACAATGATTAAGAGTATAAAGGTACGGAAGTCTATCCCGAGTTTGGAGCTTCTACAGGAATGCAAGCCATAAAATAAAGGAGTAACGAGGTGTACTATATTTGGACCATACCAGTTTGTACCAAGGAACAACCGGTAGCGGGGGTCGCAAGAGTTGATAAGTTGACGCATTGGTATAGCGCTTGGTGGAGCTCGCTAGCCATTCCAGGTTGTCAGGTAAGGTGCAATTGGGTAAATAAACAGGAGTCTCAAGGTGTCGAAGGAGGTCCATGGAATCCTCCCTCCAGCTCCAAGCATCATTAAGTATTACGTTAGAGACACGGGCTGTGAGTGGAAGCGCCGATCCATTGATCTCTCTAGGGGTGGCCAAGGTCCTCAAAATACCACGCTGGTGCCACGGATCCTGCCAGAAAAGAGTAGGCATACCGTTGCCAATCCTAAATCTGAATTGATGACATAACTTGTCCCGAACTGTTAAGATCTTTCTCCAACTCTAAGAACTATTATAGGTAGGAAGAGCACTCCAAAAATTTGTCCTACGCAGAACAATTGTATGAACCCACTTAACCTACAGAGCTTCTCGATCCTCAAACAAATACCATATCCGTTTTCCTAAAAGAACATGATTCCAAGTAGTCAAGTGTTTGACCCCTAAGTCCCCTTCATTTTTAGGACGACATATGTCACTCCACTTCACCTTTGCCTTAGGATTAGACACTCAATTTCCTTAAGGATGGAAGAGGAGAGAATAAAATGAGAGGATCAATAGACATGGAAGGAGGAGATGATTGAAATAACTAATTGGAGTCTACCCGCATAAGAAAGGCTCTTATGGGTCCACCGATTGATCCTATTATCAATTCGATCGATGAGGACAACACAATCCCTCCTAGAAAGACGACCTGTAATGAGGGGGACGCGTAGATACCGAAAAGGGAGGGAACCTTGACGAAGACCGGAGACAAGTGACATCCTACGACTCAGAGAATTAACATCCGGGGATAGGTAAAACTAACTTTTGGATGTGTTCATTTCCATGCCAGAAAATTGAGAGAAAGTAAACAAGGAATCAAGCAAAAGCTGAGCTGAGATCAAATCCCCATGACAGAACATTAAGAGGTCATCTGCAAAAAGAAGATGGGTAATCTTAAGACCTTGACATCTCCAATGGTATTTGAACTGAGGGTTGTTATCTATAGTGACTCTCAAATTCCTAGAGAACACTTCCATACAGAGAATGAAAAGGAAAGGGGATAGGAGATCACCCTGTCTTAACCCAGATTTACCTTTAAAAAAAGGAGTAGGAGACCCATTGACAAGGATGGAATAAAAGGGGGAGGTGATGCATTCTCGGACCCACTCAATGAACCTCTGTGGGAGACCTACTGATTCTAAAGTATTAAGAAGAAAATCCCAATGGATAGAGTCATAGGCTTTTCGGATATCCACTTTGAAAGCACACCTCTTGTGAGAATTGAAAATGTGGTAGTTCTTGAAGATTTCTTAGGCTAAAAGGATATTGTCCCCTATACGACGATTCTTGATAAAGGCACTTTGATTAGGGCTTACTATAAGAGGGGTAGAGAGCTACTAAGGCGATTTGCTGAAGTTTTAAAAATAACCTTGTAGATCATATTGCAACAGGAGATGGGCCTAAAATCTTGGACAGTGAAAGGGTGAGCTGTCTTAGAAATAAGGGTTATGAAGGTGGAATTAAGTTCTTTTAAAAGTTTGCCCTGGACAAAAAAGTTTTGAATTGCTTCTGTAACTTCCTCCCCTATAAGAGGCCAAGCCTTTCTAAAAAAGTGCTCATTAACACCATAAGGGCCAGGGCCTTATCAGGATTAAGAGAGTGGAAAGCCTCTCGAATTTCTCGAGGTGAGACTTCAGTTATAAATGCTTGAGAATGAATGTCCTCAAGTGGATGAGGAAAAAGGTGAGCTACAAACTCCTTGGAGGAATGGAGATGCTTAGCAGCCCCAATAGAGCCTTTGAAGAATTCGAGAAATTGAGATTGAATAGCACTAAGCTCCACTACCCTACTACCAGTACCTACCTCTAGAGAATGAATAGCATTTTGGTTCCTATTAGCAAGGAGGGAATTATGAAAAAATTTTGTATTACGGTCTCCTTCCTTAAGCCATTTGATCCTAAAAGCTTGTTTGTAAAAGGATTCCTGATCCTCGAGGGAGTGGTAGAGTTCTCTAATGGCTTCAGTTTCTCTAGCTAGCAGAAGGGTAAATCCTAGGGAGGACCTCAATTGGTCTTGAATGTGCTTCAACTGGGTTTGACAGTTCACAACTCGAGCATTGACATCCCCAATCTAATTGGAATTCATTATTTTGAGAGCTGCCTTAACCTTCTTAAGTTTAGTCACCACCCGAAACAAGGGAGAACCTAGGACAAGATAGGCCCAAGCTTCCTCAACAACCCTCAGGAAATTGGGTTGAGCAGCTAAAAGGTTGAAGAACCTAAAGGGAGATGAGGGCTTCGGTTGATTCCCTATGGCCTTAATGTTAAGTCAAAATGACTTTATGTTTAAATAATTTTGATGAAGAACAAATAATGAGACGGAAGAAATGAGACATAAGCCAAAGTCGAAAATGAGACGGAAGCAGATACAAATATGAGATGGAAGTAAAATGAGATGAAAGCCAAAGCCAAAAATGAGACGGAAGCAAAATGAGACGAAAGAAATGAGATGGAAGAAATGAGACGGAAGCCAAAGTCGAAAATAAGACGGAAGCAAAATGAGACGGAAGAAAATGAGACAGAAACAAATACAAATATGAGACGGAAGAAAATGAGACGGAAGCAAAATGAGACAAAAGAAATGAGACGGAAGAATATGAGACGGAAGCGAATATGAGATAAAACAAAAATGAGACGGAAGCCAAAGTCGAAAATGAGACCGAAACAAAATGAGATGGAAGAAAATGAGACAGAAGCAGATACAAATATGAGACGGAAGAAAATGAGACGGAAGCAAAATGAGACGGAAGTATATGAGACGGAAGCCAAAGCCCAAAAATGACACGATAAAAATGAGACGGAAGAAACTGAGACGAAAGACCCGATACCACGTCGGATGATTATCAGTTTGAGTTGGTTACAGAACTCAACTGAATAACTGATTCTTCAAAGA
>JAOTAX010000009.1:14163397-14175143 GCA_025629825.1 Erythroxylum guanchezii | reverse complement strand
AGAACTTTATAGTCATCTTGATCAACTTAATCAAGTGCATGATGTGTCCTATTCCAATGTGTGCAGTTCACTTGGACCTTATTATGGTGAAACAACAATTCTCAGTCCTATCTTAACCCCTTAACCATCTTCTTGGATGTCAACTGAAGATAATGTAATACATATCTGTGCTGGAGACCTTGACTATTTTGGTCTATCATCTCTTCCTGACGATCCAGTCCAAGATTCAGCCTCTGTTCCATTTGATTGGCCATCTAATTGGGCCCATACTAATGTTGATGAACTTATTGAATTAGTGGACAGAGATATGGAAATAACTTCTGCCGACAGTCTTGATCTTTCTCTTGCATTATGAGAAACAACTGACATAATGATAGATGGGTTCCACAAGTCAACTTCAACATCATGAAGATTCCATCTTATCATCTTAATCATTCACCTTTTTGTAAAGTAGTTGCTTTACTATTATTTGCTTTTTGACTTTTGTAAAAGTTAGGTGAATTATTGTCCTACTTTTGTTAAAGTAGATTCCTTTAGGATAAGGTTAGGTTTCCTTTTTCTAAAGTTGTAATCATGTTGTCTTTGGGATAGATTTACATTCCTATCCCTTGCTTCATCTATAAAAGCAGGGTTCGTCTTAGTTTGTAATATATACAAAAATCTAGATTTCATAAATGAGAAAATGAAGAAGTCTTTTTTTGCAAAATAGTCTCTCTTCCCATCTGAAACCTTTAAACCCTATTATTGTGTTTATCCCATAGTGAAAAGATTGCAGAGATGAGTATGCTCTACACTTGCCTTGTATAAGAATCTTGTGTACCAGAAAATCGATGACAGTCTGGTAAAAACTGTGTTTGCTTCTAACCATTTCCGCTGCCTTGAGTCAGAAGCCTTAACGGGGAATGAAGAGTAAGAGTGTGTGAGTGAAGTAGGTTTGTCCTAAGAGGCGAGAGCAGTAAGTCCCATGGAAGCCTAGGGAGGGAGTTGAGTGGTGTAAGTCTCCGATAACTAGACACCTAAGTTATGATACACACTTCTAATCCGACTTTGGGAAGTCGATGTCTTCAACCATTGAGTGGTGCAGAAGAGTGGTAACCTTGTGAGGGTTAGCCAGTCAGGTCATATTCCCTGTGTCTACGTACTGACGGTCCACTAACCACGGACTAGTACGCTCCGCTTTCAGCCAGTAAGTGGTGTTGGAAGAGTGGTAACCTAGTGAGGGTTAGCCAGCCAGTTCTTATTCCCTGTGTCTACGTACATCTGCACCACCCGGAACAGACAAGAGCTTGAGAACGTTACGACGAAAATCAGAAGAGTATGTGGAGAGATCCTCAGAAGGCGAGAATTGACCTGGGTTCACATATATTGAAATTGACCGTGAGATTGACGTGTTTACAAGCTTCATTGACAAGTGATAAGTGGCCCTGATGAAGATAACCCATTGTGGGCACCAAAGCTAGAGTCTTTCCTTTGCATCTCATGGCTCTTGACCACTTTCTCATATGGTTTTTGTCCGTGATTATCTTTGGTTCTTTCACTGGTTCCATCTTCAAACAAAAGAAATCGCAAATATATGCTGCTTATAAGACACACTGATTTTTCGGCTTGTTCCTCTTCTATGAATTCGATAGTGAAAATGTGAGAATGTTTTGAGACAGACAGAAGCAGGAGATTAAGATTGACATGAATGTTCTAGTATTCTCCAGAAATAGAATGCATTGGAACTTCCCCACCTAACATGGTTATAAAGTTGTCTGTTTCCAATCATGCAATTCCCGGTAAGGTTTTACAATTATCTGTTAAGGGGGTGCTTAGTTAAGTGGATCATTCTGTAATGAATCATTGGTTATTAAATTAAAAATGTTGGTTGGGTGTTTGTTACGTTAAATTAATAATATTTTGATATCTCTCTTTTGGTATTACTCTATAACCGAGACTTCCTAAGAGGAATAACCTTCATTCTTTAATTAACAAATAAGTGTCCTGTGCATAGAGGTGACGCCACCACCATGACACTTATTTTTTGTTTTTTATATTTAATTAAAATGTAATTAATTGAATAATTAAAATATAATTAAATAAATAAATAATTAAGATATATAATCAATTAATTAAAATATAATTAATTAGTTAATTACAATGTAATTAATTAAAATATAATTCATTTATTAATTAAAATATAATATATTTTTATTTCTTAATATTTTTAACAAACCAAATATTATTAATGGTGGTAATGGTAATCATTTCTTTCTTTTAACCAATCATTATAATTATAATGATTATATTCATTTTCATTTTTCACTATATTCATTCTCATTTTTATTATCATTCTTCCATGTGAACCAACTGCTCCTTAAAGATTTCAATATTTCTGATGAAATTAAGTTAGGAATAACTTTTAATAAGGAATCACGCAGTCCACATAACATAAACTAAGCGAACAACAATATTAAATTTTAAACATTTTTTATATTTTCGAATTTAAAAGGAACTTAATAAAAAATATAATTATAAAAATCCCAAACTTTATTATATTTTCGAATATAAATTTGAAATTTAAAAATTAATACTAAAATAATTCAACAATTAATTTATTGAAAAAGTAACAACAATAATATTCCAGTAAAAGTTTTACTGAAATTAAAATCTGAATAAGTCTACACATATGCAATCTTAACTCTATCTAATAAAAAGAATGTCTTGATATATCTTAAAAGAAATAAATAAATAAACAATATAATATATATATATATAATTTTTTTGTATAAATGATCCGCTATTAAATCATCCGTTAATTATAATGACGTGTTCTATAAAATTGCATCATGTATAAAATTAATAGTTAAAAATATCAAAATTTCTAAATGTCTTACACCATCGTCATCTTTGACCTGTTACAAGTAATCCTAACGGTTCGCGACATTCATCACGAGCATAGACAAGGCCGCGGTTTCATCTCGAAATACTCACAATCTCAACCTTCAATCACATTATTCTCAATTTGCTCAAGCAGAACTTTAAATCTGGTTTCAGAATTAGACGACCCAATTTTTCCTTGTTCATCAGCAGTAAAGCTAAAATTACCAACACCAATCACAAACTCACTTCGATGTATGTTTTTGTCATCATACCCACATGAATTTCCATCCCTATCTCCAAAAATAGATGAAACTTGAAAATTCCTAGAAACATATGTAAAATGTGAATCTTCAATTGTGGGGTAGGTTTCACAATCTATTTTAGAACTGCTGCAAGGAAACAAGCCATAGCACACAACTCTAATAAACAGCAAGTGAACTACTTCCAAGAACCTGAGAGAATGGTCTTCCTAGGAGCATACGAAGGGAACAATGGAATAACAACTAGAAAAAGCATAAACAATAGAGACTTACAAAAGAGTTGAGTGAAGGACTTTTTTTTTTCTATGAATGGTAAAATTGTATTCATTAGTGATAAAAATTATATACATCATCACAGGAGCATACCCCAGTCAAGGAAAAAAAGAGAGGGAGACATCCAGGACCAGTCCAAAAAACCGAACAAAATTCAACAAACCACAGCCCAAAAATATCCACAAAACCCAATCGAACAAGAAAAAAACGACCCAACCCAGACCCAAAATGCAAGCCACCCAACAATAGCAGTATATGAAGCTAGAAACGTCGGCAGACCCAAAAGAAAACCAAACAAAGCAGCAGCAAAGAGTGCAGGATAGCTGAGCCTGCAAACCAAATGTCATAAGGAGAATTAAAAACATATGAGCTCGGGAGGATAAATCCTATACAGGACACGATACATAGAAGTCTTGACTTGAGCCACAATATCCATCCTAGTAACCGAAACACCTTCCATTTGGATCAGATTTCGACATTTCCAAACTGTATAAATGGTAGTCATAAGAGCTAGGCGGACCGCTTTACTTTTTACGAGAGCACCCGAATAATCCTTCCGGATCCATTTCAAAGCGCAAGACAACGTAGTCATCGACCGATTAACACCCAACCAACTGTAAATGGAGCTCCAAATCACACTAGTAATCGGGCAAGCAAAAAATAGGTGGTTAATAGTCTCCTCAGCTGACCTACAAAACCCACAAAATTTATCAATCTCAAGAAAATGCAAATTATCCTTCGTTGGTAAACGGCCCCGAGCACTAATCCAAACAATGAAAGAGAACTTTGGTGGGATGTATTTCTTCCAAATAAAAGCCATCCATGGCTTGCGGGGATAGGCCACCTGTAGTAAGTCATAGAGTTTTTTAGAGGAGGGACAATCTTGAAAACAAGTCTTCTGAACAACACTAATAGCTTCAACTATACCTCCACATTTTGTCACCAATATGTCTCGGACAGTCGCTAATTTTTTCAGCAATTGCGAATCTCGACTGTGGGGTTGCCATTCCCATATTGACCGCCCACGAAGATACTCTTCATGAACCCAACAGACCCACACTAAATTAGCTTTGGCATGAATATTCCATAGGACCCTAGCCAGAAGCGCATTGTTCTATATCCTGCCATTTTTCAAGCCCAAACCTCCCTCCTCCTTAAGCGAACAAACCGTATCCCAAGCCACCCGGAAGTGACTGCCTCCCCAAAAGAAAAGGCAACAAAGGGCCATAATCCGGTCCATAATAGTGAGGGGGATAGGAAAGGCTTGTAACCAAAAAGCAAGAACCCCCTGGATAACGGAGTTGATCAGCTTACTACGTCCCGCATAGGAAAGGGAGTGTCCCTTCCACACCATAAGATAGCCTTCAACCTTATCAAGGAGCACCGAGAATTGAGCCACCGACACTCTCATAGGGGCGAGGGGAACGCCAAGATAGCGAACAGGAAAATCCCCCAGAGGGTACTCCACAATCTGTCTAAGACATTCTTTTTCATACCCATGAACACCCGCAATATAAATAGAAGACATGGCAATACTCATTTTCAAACCGGCCACATACTTTAGGTTGTGCATAGCTTCACCAAGGATACATACCGAAGGACGGTCACCGCGGCTAAAGAGCATCAAATCATCCGCAAAAGCAAAGTGAGAGAGCCTTAATTTGTGACACTTCGGATGAAAGTGGAACTAGGTGGAAGTCGTCTTAGCTTTCAACAACCGAGAGAAATATTCCAAGCCAAGGAGGAAAAGTGTGGGTGACATAGGATCACCTTGGCGTAGGCCCCGCCGTCCATCAAATTTTCCATACATGAAACCATTGATTGAGATAGAGTAAGACGCCGTTGTGATGCACTCCATAACCCATCCGATGAAACGCATTGGAAAGCCAAGGCTCCCCATCATATGCTCCAAGAAGTGCCAATCAAGAGTATCATAGGCTTTAGTAATATCCACCTTTAGCAAACATCGGGGGGATATTCGCTTTCTCGTATACCCCCGGACCAGCTCCTGGGCGAGAAACACATTATCAAACATGTTACACCCAGGAATAAATGCTACTTGGGCGGGGTCAATGATCGGCCCCACAACCTACCTCATGCACTCATTTAGGATTTTAGTAATGATTTTATAAACCACATTCAAGCATGCAATAGGCCGAAATTCCGTTACGCCTGTAGCATTGGGAGACTTCGGAATAAGAGAGATAACAACATGGTTGAGCTGCTTCAGAATTTTACCCGAAAGAAAGAATTCCTGGATAGCCCTGATTACATCATCGCCCACCGTGGGCCATTGTTGTTTAAAAAAGGCTGAAGAGAAACCATCCGGCCCCGGGGCTTTATTATCTCCAATGTCAAACAAAGCCCGTTTGATTTCCGCCTCACTAATCGAAGTGGTAAGAAAATTCCAGGCAGATTCATCCAAAAGAGGCCCCATACGTACTATATCCTCATCAAGAGGCATTAGAGAAACAGCCGACCCAAGGAGACCTTGATAGTAAGCAACAAAACATTGGCCAACTTCTGAAAGGTGGGTGATAGTATTTCTTTTACTTTGCTTTTTGGCAATGGCGTGGAAGTATTTAGTGTTTCTGTCAGCCTCCATAAGGTGGGTACATTTTGCTTTTTGTTGATAGAAGAGACGCTCAGCCTCCAAAAGGAAACATGCAGACTTTCGATACCGAAGCATATCCTGAGTTAAATCTTCATTTTCCTGTTGGGACAGAGCCAATTCATAAGCATGCTGATAGGCCTCTTGAGCAAGCTGAGCTTTATGAGAGATGTTCGCAAAACCTTGCAAGTTAAGCTCTCGTAAGGAAACTTTCAGCCCTTGTAACTTCTTACACAAGATGAAATGATCATAGCCCAAAAGAGATCGACACTAGGCATTTTCCAAAACCGAAGGGAACAATGGGTATGTCATCCACATATTAAAAAATTTGAAGCATTTCCTACCCGTAAGCTCCACACGCCTAAGGGAGACCACATATGGGCAGTGGTCCGAATCTGGGTGTATAGGCAGAAAATGGGCTGAACAATGAAACTCAGTAGCACTCCATGCTTGATTAAAAAGGACGCGATCCAATTTGGCCCATAACATGTTCTTATTCCAAGTATAAAATTCACCTTAGCTAGGAACATCTTCAAGGCCAAGAGAAGCACGAAAGTCCAGCAAGTCTTTCAAACCGTAACTCAACGGAGGCACACATCCAATGCGTTCATGGGCCGAACATACGCAGTTGAAATCACCAAGAATAAACCAAGGCAGGTGTCAGTTTTGCATGAGGAGGTGAAGCGATTTCAATAAAACCCTCCGCTCAGTGACTCGGTGAAGCCCATAGACAACCGATGCAACAAAAGAGAATTGGGTAATCTTACAATAGACCTTCACATGGATGAATTGGTCATCAATCGTTAGGATACTGCAGTCATAAAAAGTCGGATCCTAGAGGAGACACATGCACCCATTGGGATGAAGCTACATTATAAGCTGAAGACTGGATTCCGAGAGTTTGGTTTCAATCAAACCAGCAAAACGACAATTGTGGGACCTCAGAAGAGAAACCACACTCTGTTGTCGCGAGGCAGAGTTTAGGCCCCGGACATTCCAACAAAATAACTTCATGGCTTCGGAAGAGGAGGGCGGCCCCCTCCAACCCCCTTCGATCGCTGGGAACTAACCCGGGCAGCAACCTGTAGAGAACCTTCACCAAAACCCCTAGATGTAGCAGCCACTTTACAACCAATGCTACTACCCTTCTTAGCAGCATTCATGTCCAGAGGCCCCTTAGTCCCCGAAGAGGGAGAGATATTGTTGTGACCAGTGGAGGGCTTACTCTTGTTTAAGTGCCCCACAATCGAAGGCAGAATCGAGGAGGATGGTTGCCCTGTAGCCAAACTGCGCTGGACCGGATCCAAAGGATTGGCAGGAGAAGAAGGAGGTTGGGCCTGTACCACCTGACCAGAGGGAGCAAGAGCATCCTGTCCCACAAATTGGCGCACAACATAAGCAAATTCATCAAGGTCCTCAAGGGGTGAAGGCACAGAAGACTTGGCCATAGGGACGTTGGATACCCCCTCCGAAATTGTCTTCGAGAGCAAGGGAGGCCCGCCCTCTTGGTGCTGCTCCTGATCTGAACTAGCCCCCTACTCAGTGGTGGCATTGGCCCCTGCCTTCTGCGTAGGTAGTTCAGTAACCATCTCTGCAGCCTTCACATTGTTGCGCTTTGCCTTGCCTTTACACACAAAAGGTGAATGCCCAAAAGTAGAGCAATGGTAGCAATACGCCGGAAAGGTTTCATAGTGGACCACCTGATGAAAAGGAACACCATGGGGTAATTTGACCTCAAAACTCGTAACTGGTGGCTGGGAAACATCAACTTCCACTAGTAAACGGGCAAAGCTAAGCCTCGACTTTGTATAAGTGATTTGGTTTGTGCAAATAGGCTTCTCGACCCGTGAACCTAGTTTCGACAGCCCCCGTTCCGTCCAGGCTTCCAAAGGGACATTCGTGAGTTGAATCCATAGAGGTACATTCATGAATTCCCGATAGTTAAAGGTGAAGGCCGAAGAGAGTTGTTTTAGTAGAAGAGTTTTCCCAAACAGAATATAAGGTCCACCCGAAAGAACACTTAAGCGATCAGCCTTAGTGACAAACTAAAATATGAGCCAACCCCTACTATGCGGGAGCAACATACATTTTACTGCCCACGAGACCATTAGTTGCTCTACAGCTGTCATGCCTGGAAACTTTCCAGTAAAGCATCCAACCAAACAAAATCCCCATTCCTGCTTAATATCCAGCACATCTTTAGTTTCAAGGGTGACCGTATCCTCCACGTGCATACATTGCAATGTAAATCCCCGATTGAGATCTCTATTATTGCGAAAGAGGCTAGCAAAAGAAGCCTTTTTCGTTCCCCCCAGTCCCCTCCTACGGCTTTTCAGCAGACAGATTCTGTGCAGGCATATCAGCACCAGAGCCAGCAGAGTCAGCTATCGTAACCAAAACCTCCCCTTCAACCTCAGTCTTTAACGTCTGGCTAGAGTCCTTACTTCATAGCTCAATCTCCACTTTGGCTATGGATGCTACCTCATCCCCCAGTTGAAGGGGGTAATCAGCAGCGCCCAAAAGTGTAGAGTTCAAGCACTTACCTGGTCCACCCAATTTATGGACCGGGGTCGAAGCCGAGGGGCTCAAAGGAGGAAAACATTCTGCCGTAATGTTTATGCCTTTGGGTTTTTCCGGACCATTCATCAACCCCCTAGCAGAATACCCCCTTTTGCAGGAGTGTAGAATCGCCGACGTATCCGACCCTCCACATTTGCAGTAAGGGAGACGTCCCCCCCTGATAGTCGCCTAACCACACCCCTAAATAGTATCAGAGAGCACTCCCAGCAGTACCTAGGACAACCCACTAAGGATTCAGTGGGCGATAACCCACCAGTCAAAACCCTCAATATCACCAAAAGACAACCCACCGAAGATGGTCGTGGGTAGCCAGCAGGGAGAAATAGACACGAGATAACAGTCAGAGCCAAGGGAGCCAAGAAGCATTTACAGAGCCAAAGCCAAGATGTGGTCGGTCACCTAGTGAGAGAAACTCTCTACTGACCTTGAGTGAAGGACTTGTTTTTACCTATTGAATGTGCGTGGGTGGACAGACAAAAGCAAGACTTCAAAAGGAAGCTTCAGGACAAAGATGACAGCGTTTTCAGAGATTTAAATTTGATATTTTTTTGAATTTGTTAAGTTATTAATTTTTTAAGGTTTGTACGTTATCTATTATATTATTCGAGGAAAATTATTTGAGGATTCAAATGGGTATAAATCCTTTTTTTTTGCAAATTAATACAGGATAGGTACATAACATATATGTCTGTTTGACACTTGGAATTGTATTTGTGTTTTAGCTTCACACCCCAAAATTGCATTTATACGGTTATTCCGAAACTTTGCATGACATAGTTTTATTTGATTATTATAAAATTATGACATGATTCTTTTGTGGAAAAGTATCTTGGACTAGTTTGCAGTGTCATTTAGGTATAACGGTGAAGTTTTTCTTCTTCCTACTTGGCAATATACTACAAATGATATAAGGAAGTTGTAGCCTATAGGTTAATAAGGGAAACGTTCTAGTTTTCTCCATGAAAACTTTGTGCTTGGTTTTATAGTCCTTAGGTTCTATGAAACATTATACATACTCTCTTCCATCTCTCTAGGAGCAGTGCAAGGGTATCCTTGTCCTTTCTTTTTTTCTCTAAACATTTTGCCAACTTCTCTAACCTTTTTTAACCAACTATTTTTTCTTTTTTTTTTCCTGCTACACTATCCTCTAATTTTTAAATCTTTCTCCATAAGATGCTAGACACATCTTCCCAAAGGCTCACGAACGTTCCAACACAGCCCTTCTAGGCTCCTAACCCTTCTCCAGAATCATCTTCCACACCACTAGTAGCTACATCCATTTCCCAAAAGACGTGGAAACAGGTGGTTAGCGATCCCTTTACCTTTAATTATTTTCCAAACCACCTGTATAAATGGAGGGGAAGCTTATTGTGTGCCCTGACCTTGAAACTTTACAAGAATGCGCAAAAAGTTGGTATTCCACAATTGTGGGTTTTTTTCCTAAACAACAGCCAACTTTCCCATTAATATATCATTGGGCCAACAGACTCTAGAAAAGCAGGGGACTCATGAATGTTTTACTCTCTAAAGATAATCTAATGTTGTTCACTTTCTCCTCCATAACTGCAACTCATAAAATCCTTGAAGAAGGCTCGTGGCATTTAGGAATTAACCGATCTTCTTACAAATATGGAAGCCAAGCTTGAAGTTTGAAACCATCAAAATCCAGAGCCTCCCCATTTAGGTAAACTTTCATAATGTTCCCCTTGAGTGCAGGATTGCCAATGGTCTCAGTCAACTAGCAAGTGACATTGGGATGCCATTACGTATAGATGAAAATACAGCTACAAGAAAGAGAATAGGCTATGCTTTGAGGCAAATTATATTATTTGAGGCAAATTATTTGAGGATTCAAATGGTTATAAATCCATTTGTTTTGCAAAGTAATCGACAAAATAGGTACATAACTTATGTGTTAGTTTGACACGTTGGAATTGCATTTGTGTGTTAGTTTCACACCTTAAAATTGCATTTGTAAAGTTATTCCAAAACTTTGCTTGAAATAGTTTTATATGATTATTCTAAAATTATCACATGATTCTTTCTTGGAAAAGCATCTTGGACTAGTTTGCAGTGTCATTTAGGTATAATGGTGAAGCCTTTTCTTCTTCCTATTTAGCAATATACTACCAATGATATATGGAAGTTATGGCCTATAGGTTAATGATGGAATTGTTCTAGTTTTCTCCATAAAATCTTTGTTTATGGTATTATGTTCTCTAGGTTCTACGAAACATTAGACAGACTCTCTTCCTTTTCTCTAAGAGTAGTGCAAGGGTATTCTTGTGCTTTCTTTATTTCTCTAAATGTCTTACCAATTTCTCTTACCTTTTCAACCATCTTTTTTTGCATTTTTTTCTTGCTACACTATCCTCCTTCCATTGTTAAACCTTTCTCAACAAGATACTAGACACATCCTCCCATAACCTCACAAACTTTCCACCATTACCCTCCTAGGCTCCTAACCCTTCTCTAGAATTATCTTCCACACCACTTGTAGCTACATCCATTTCCAAGAAGACATGGAAACAGGTGGTTGGCAATCCCTTTACCTATAATTATTTTCCAAACCACCTGTTGAAATGTAGGGGAAGCTTATTGTGTGCCCTGACATTGAAACATTACAAGAACATGCAAAAAGTTGGAATTCCACAATTGTAGGCTTTTTTCTTAACTAACGGCCAACTTTCCCATTATTATATCGTTAGGCCAACAAACTCTAGAAAAGCAAAGGGACTTACAAATGTTTACTCTCTGAAGAAAGTCTCGTGTTGTTCACTTTCTCCTCCATAGCTGTAGCTCATAAAATCCTTGAAGAAGGCCCTTAGTATTCGGGAATTAACCGATCCTCTTACAAATATGGAAGCCAAGCCTGAAGTTTGAAACCATCAAATCTTGAGCCTCCCCATTTGGGTAAAGTTTCATAATATTCCCCTTGAGTGCAGGCGTAACATCCCATCACTGATGGGAAGGGTAAAATAGTAATTTGGGACGGGTTTTGAGTGTGTAAACTAGTCTCGGCAGGTTCATGCATAATATGGCCTTTATATATATATGAATGGGAATTTTGGTTTATGCACATCACTGTACATGCATTCATGACATTTCCCGGCATATGTGTTTATTGTGAAAAATATGTTATTTGTGCTTGAAAAATTGA
>JAOTAX010000009.1:14130946-14142599 GCA_025629825.1 Erythroxylum guanchezii | reverse complement strand
TTAAAGTTTCTTCAAATAAATGGAAGTTAATGATTTCCAACTACCTTGATAATGTGCATTTATTGTCCTTTAAAATTTCTTTGAGAATGTGCCATATGATTTAGTATGTGAATTCCTCTAAATGACTTATGAGTTAATATGAAAATGATTTCAAATGGCTTCATAATAGTTGTATTTGTCGCTTTTGAATGATTTGGGAAATGGCAATATGATTGGTATGGGGTTTTGGTTGATGAAGTGTGAAATGATGATGGAATTGCATATGAAATATTGCATGCACGTGGAAGACAAGTTTTCAAAATTTGCCATTTGGGCAATTGGTTTTCAAGTCATGAATAACATGTTATGTGGGTTTGTGGTGGTTTGTTCTATCTGTCAAGTGCATTTGATTAAAAGGCCTCTCTCGCCTTCCTACTAGTGGCATAAAGCTCCTTCATGGACTCCCATAAGTTCACGACTACGTAAGAACATTTTGCGAGATTGCGATAGTACATTCTATTCACGGCTACACAGGACCCTTATGGAAAATGTGTAGTACATCCTGTTATGGAACCACCCAAACCATTCTGATGTGATTATTTAATTATGATGTATTGGCAAGTTTGATGGATATATGACTTAGGTGAGCTGTGAATTGACTTGATACGTTAAGAATTTTGTGTTTTATGATTCAATGAGACTTTGCTATGATCATGAAGGTTTTTAATGGTTTTTTCTTATTACCGGTTGTGAAATTGTTACCCATGAGCTTTCGAGCTCACCCTCCTTTCCTTCCCATCTTCAGGCGATGAACAAGATATCGAGTGATTGTGTCAAGAGTTAAGACATCACTCCAATTTGCATATTTTGTTTTTGAAGCTAGGTATTGTAAAACAAGGCTTTAGTCGCATTTTGAGCAATTATTGTTATTTTGATGTAAGGTGGCTTGAAATTCCCACTAAAGCGCCATAAAACTTTTTTTTATGTGAATGAAATACATATACATTATGTTCTTTTATGGCTTTTCAAGTCTTTACATTGCTAATTTCAAGTTTTCATAAGGATAGGATTTGTGTTCTGAATTTAGAAGAAATTCAAGAATAATTTAGGTAGAATTGGTCAAAATTGTATTCTTTGAAGTTGTAGATGATCTTTCCAGCTTTCCAACGATATAAAGTTTGTAATTTTTGGATACCTGAGTGAAAAGATACGATCGTTACAAGATGTGATGCTGCATGGAATATATGCACTACTATGGTAAATGGTGAGAATGTGTGGTTTTGATGAATCAAATGGGTTGAGAATTGAGAGTTTTATGAGATAATTTTGGTGTTTTAATTGATATGAAGTGATTTTGCACTAGAAGTGTTGAATTTAGGAAGATTATGAGTGAACATAATGATAGATTGGATTTAGGAAGCATTAGAGAGGCTTTGGAGGGGTTTGGGGAACCCCTATGTCCATTAGATGGACTTTAGGTCCGTTAAACAGACCTTTTCAGGTCTGGGAGGAACCCCAGCATCGCCCATGTCCATTGAATGGACCTTTTCGGGTCAAAAATGGCCCCCAACCCCGTGTATGTCCATTTAACGGACATACCCTATACACTGGCAGTAATTTGTATTTTTAATCCTTTTTTAGGCCAAATCTCATTTTGAGTTCTGCATCAAAGTTGTAGATCTAGAAATACTCTTTCAAACTGTCTAGAAATGACCTTAATCAGACATCTCTAATGAAAGTTATGGCAATTTCTCCAAGACAGGTTCCATATGATTGAGGATATAAATATGTTGAATTCTTTTGCCATAACTTCATCATCTGACCTCTAAATGAAGCGATTCTTGAACCAATAGATTCCTAATACATTCTTCTATATCTCCATAGAAATTGTTGTTGATTTGGAAAAGATTGATGGAAAGAAATTGAGAGATTGGTTGGAAGAGCATAATTAGGTTATGAACATACTTTGGATTTTTACGCATATCTTAATCTATAGCACTCCGATTAAGATGGTTCTTGCTCCAAAACAAACTAGAGACCTAGAGCTACGATTTCTTTTAAGAAGTCAAATTGTAATTTTAGTGATTAACTGGTGTAGGCACACCACTCTTGTAAGATGTTGGCTAATGAGGGTTCAGTGAAATAACCCTGTAAGGGATCCCACTCATGCTGACTCCGAATAGTTAGGCTCCGAAAATGGGGTCCAACATAATATTGCTTTAGAGCAACTAGGTTTAGGTCCCAGTTTGGGACTATGTTTAAGATTATCCTAGGCATGGAATAGGTAGTTTTCAATTACGAAATCAACATGCATTATTTTTTTTTAAATGAACAACTTGCATTGTTTTGAATTATTTTACATGATTTTAAATTGTTTTGCATGAACTACAGATTTTCAATGGTTTTAGATTGAAGGAGTGATTATGTTGCCTACAAAAAGAACTCAAGGAGCTCTAACTCCATCTAGCTCTCATCGGGGAAGTACGGATGAATCGTATGTTTCGCAGGACACAGGGACACGCTCTGCTCCTGATTTTGAGGCACCTAGTGTGCAGCATAAAGTGCCACCGCCTCCTCCTCCTATGCCTCAAGTAAACCCTCTAGATCCACAGTTCTTTCAAGCCTTTGCCCAGGCTTTCACTTATGTCATAGGCCAAAGGCCACAAGTGCCGGTGCCAGCTCCAGTGGAGAGGAGTGGGCAGTATGATAAACTTAGCAAGTATGGGGCTGTTGATTTCAATGGGACTACGAACCCTGAAGAGGCAGAAGCATGCTTGAAGAGGATCGAGAGAGTCCTGATTCAGATGAAGTGCTCTGACAATGAAAAGCTAGATTATGCAGTTAGCTTACTGTAAGGGGATGCAGTTCATTGATGGGAATCAGCACCCCATAGTCAGGTTATGCCTCCGGTACTGACATGGAGGGACTTTTTGGAAACTTTTAGGAGGAAGTACTTCTCGAGGGTCTTTATCCAAGAGAAGGCTAGAGAATTTCTGAATCTCACACAGAGGATATGAGTGTGAGTGAGTATGAGTTAAAGTTCACTAAGCTTTCCCAATATACGGCCAACATTGTGACAAATGAGGAGGACAAGTGTAGTAAGTTTGAGGGCGGTCTTCATTTAGGGATCAAGGAGAAAACCTTGATCCATAATTTATGTGACTACCAACAGTTGGTAAATGCCGCACTCCAAGCTAAGAAATTGGAGAACATAAGATACGAAGGAATAAGAAGAGGAAGAGTCAAGAATAGTTTGCTAAGAAGGGAATGAGTGCTCCCATGCCAGAGAGGAGGAGCTTCCGCTCCCAAAGCGAAGTGGGGAGTAGTGGCTCTGCCTAGACTAAGCAAGTGAAGGCAGTTTCAATGCAAGCTTCAACTGTGGGAGGCAATAGAAGGATGGAGAGAAGTAGTCACATGAATACGAACCCCCCAATGTGAGCATTGTGGGAAATTTCATAGGGAGAGTGCTTCAAGTTACTTGGAGCATTCTTCTAATACGGAGAGAAGGGACACATGATTAGGGACTATCCCCAAGCAACAAGGCAAGAAGGGTCGCAGTCGCAAGCCCCAAGGAGAGCAGAAACAGTAGGGACCAGGCTAGTCGCTGTGGTGGGCAGTTCTGGAGCTACAAAGAAGGTTGTTCCTCTAGGAAGGGCAAGCGGTCAGGCTCAGGTTCAGACAAAGGTGTTTGCCATGACTAGAGAGGAAGTTGCAGCCGCTCTTGAAGTTGTCATGGGTATGGTTCAGTTATTTAATTCCGCAGTATATGTGTTGATTGATACTGGCTCTACGCATTCATTTGTTTCTACAAGTATGACTTTACATGATGTGAATTAAATGCCTTTGAATAGTCCTTTTCTTGTTAGTACACCTCTAGGGAGGAATGTGGTAATTAGCCAAGTGTATAAGGGTTGTGAACTCTTCATTGACGGTGCTAGACTGGTAGTAAACTTACTATCTCTAGATCTAAGAGGCTTAGATGTCATACTTGGAATGGATGCCATGGAGAAGTATCATGCGAAGTTGGATTGTAGCCTCAAGGTGGTAGAATTTGACCTAGGAAATAGAGAGAAGGTGATTTTATGAGGAGACAGCAAAATACCATTGCCAAGAATTATTTCAGCTTTGCTAGCTGACAAAATAATGGGAAAGGGGTGTGAAGCCTTCTTGGCGCATATTGTGGACACTGAGGTGAATGAAGGGAGGTTAGAGGATTTTTCAATATTGAGGGAGTTTCTAGATGTGTTCCCAGAGGACTTACCTGGTTTGCCACTAGTGAGGAAAATCGAGTTTGTCATTAATCTGATCCCCGAAACCGTGCCCAGTTCTATACCACCGTATAAAATGGCTCCAGCTAAGCTGAAGGAACTCAAGAAACAGTTGGAGGAACTATTAAAGAAGGGGTATATACAACTGAGTTCGCCACCATAGGGAGAGCTAGTTTTGTTTTTAAAGAAGAAGGATGGAACATGGCACATGTGTATTGACTATCAGAAACTCAACAGAGTGACTATTAAGAATAAGTATCCTCTGCCCTAGATTGATGATCTATTTGACCAGTTGCAGGGAGCAAAGGTCTTTTCCAATATTGATCGCAGGTCAAGCTATCATCAACTCAGAATCAAGGAGTCTGATGTAAGCAAGACAGCCTTTAGGACTCGTTATGGGCATTACGAGTTCCTAGTCATGCCACTCGGACTAACCAATGCTCCGGTTGCATTCATGGATCTTATGAATAGGGTCTTTAAAGAGTATCTGGATCAGTTTGTCATAATATTTATTGATGACATTCTATTTTATTCCAAGAGTGAAAGGGAACATGAGGAACACCTTAGGATAGTGTTGCAAACATTAAGGGAGAAGTAACTTTATACCAAATTTAACAAATGTGAATTCTGGCTTCACGAAGTGATTTTCCTTGGACATGTGATTTCTAAAGATAGGGTACATGATGATCCAAGAAAAATTGAAGCAGTGGTGAATTCATATGCACTGATGACAGTGGCAGAAATAAGAAGTTTTCTGGGTCTGTCCGGGTATTATAAGAGCTTTGTTGAAGGATTCTTGATGATAGCTGCTCCGATGACCAAGTTGTTAAGGAAGAATCAGAAGTTTATCTAGAATGATGAATGCCAAAAGAGCTTTGAGGAGCTTAAACACAGGTTAACAAATGCTCCAATTCTGACTTTGCCCACAGGAGAGGAGGGTTATACAGTTTATAGTGATGCTTCAAGGAAGGGTTTGGGTTATGTATTGATGCAAGGAGACAAGGTAATAGCTTATGCCTTGCTGCAGCTAAAGCCTTATGAACTGAATTACTCAACCCATGATCTGGAATTGGCAGCAGTAATTTTGCCCTGAAGATTTGGAGACATTATTTGTATAGGGTGCAGACAAGGGTTTTTACAGATCACATGAGTCTCAAGTATTTATTGAGTCAGAAAGAGCTTAATTTGAGACAAAGAAGATGGTTAGAGTTGCTCAAGGATTATGATCTATTAATCGAATAACATCCAGAAAAGGCGAATGTGGTAGCGGATGCCTTGAGTAGAAAATCCTCTATAGCTCATGTTCGAACAGTCTATCCGCTTTTATTAGAGGAGATGGCTAAGCTTAGAATAAGCTTGAAACAAGAGGAACCCAATTATATTCTTGCTAATTTCAGGGTGAGACCGATACTCAGGGAGAAAGTTAAGGAGTTACAAGAATAAGATGCAGAATTGAGTAATCTCTGAGAAGAAATTCAGAATGGCAAGAAATTTGAGGTGGTAGTGAGGGATGATGGACTCATGGTTGTAGGAAACAGACTTTGTATTCCAAATGTCAAGGAAGTAAAGGAGGAAATACTGGATGAGGCATACAATACGCTTTATGCTATGCACCTAGGTAGCATTAGGATGTTGAGACTTGAAAGAGCATTTCTAGTGGAAGGGTATGAAGAAAGATGTAGCAAAATATGTGAGCAAGTGTCTAGTGTGTCAACAAGTCAAGGTTGAACACCAGGCACCTTCTGGAAAGCTGAGGCCATTTTCCATTCCCTGAGTGGAAATGGAAAAGGATAACTATGGATTTTCTGATAGGTTTGCTTAAGACTAGTAGGAAGCATGACGCCATATGGGTCATTGTTAATCGGTTGACGAAGTCAACCCATTTTCTAGCAATTAAACAAACTAATTCTCTACATGTGCTAGCAAAGAAGTATATTGATGAGATAGTAAGATTACATGGGGTTCCAGATTCCATAGTTTCTGACAGGGATCCTCGATTCACTTCAAGATTCTAGGGAAGCTTACATGAGGCTTAGGGAACCAAGTTAAATTTTAGCACGACTTTTTATCCTCAAACAGATGGTCAATCTGAGAGGACCATTCAGACCTTTGAAGGAATGCTTAAAGCATGTTTAATGGACTTCAAAAGAGCTTAGGATGAGCATTTGCCATTGGTCGAATTTGCTTACAATAATTCATACCATTCGAGCATTCAGATGGCTCCTTATGAAGTAGTGTATGGAAGGAGGTTAGAACTCCGATATGCTGAGATTAAGAAGGAGAAAGGAAATTGATCAGACCGGAGTTACTCCAGATGACAGTTGACAAGGTCAATCTGGTTAAACAATGGCTTAAAGCAGCGTAAGATAGAATGAAAAGTTATACTGATGCACACCGAAAGGAGATAGAGTACGAAGTCGGTGAGAAAGTATTTCTTAAGACGTCTCCTTGGAAAGGAGTCATGAGATTTGGCAAAAAAGGTAAGTTGAGTCCGAGATATGTGGGCCCCTACGAGATTGCTAAGAGGATTAGACCACTATGCTATAAGTTGGCATTGCCCCAAAATTGTCACAAATACATGACATCTTTCATGTATCCATGCTGAGAAGATATAGATTGGATCCATCCCACATCATTCAGATCGCTAAGGTTCAATTGAGAGATGATCTGAGTTATGAGGAGATTCTAGTGGAGATTTTGGACACCAAGGACAAGGTCCTCAGGAACAAGATAGTTCAACTGGTCAAAGTCCTGTGGAGAAACCATTCTGTGGAAGAGGCCATGTGGGAGCCTTTGGAAGCTATGAAGGAGAAGTATCCACAACTCTTCAATGACTCAGATAAGAATTTCGAGGACGAAATTCTTTTAAGAGGGGAAGAAAATGTTTGCCCTCGAATTTTTTCTTAATGAATAAGCATGATTTAAATTAATTTTGAGGTCTTGATAGATTAATGTATGTTGGAATTAATTAGCTTGCTAATGTAAATGAGTTTATATGACATAGGTTAATTGAATTAAGGTTAAGGTGATAAGTTGCACAAGGGGCATTTTGGGGAGATTACTTAAGTAGGAAAGCTTTAAGGCATTGAAGGAGGGGCAAAATGGGAAGAAGGGGCAAAATGGGAAGAAGGAATCGTGGGCTTGGGCTTTAGAAGAGAAAAACGTTGGTGAAGAATGAAAGAAGAGAGAAAACACACACATAAGAAAGAAGAGAGAGAGTGTGTCGTGGGTTGAGAGAAAAAAAAAAGAGAGTTGAGCTAGGTTCGAACTTTTCTTAGCCTTCAAGAGGGATTTTAGGGTTGAGCAAGAAGGGAAAAAGGAAGAGGAAGGTTAAAGCTTCCATTAAAGCCAAGAAATTCATTATTTGGTGAAGATTTAAGGTAAGTTATGTTAAATCTTTTAGATTTTTGGAAGGGTGTTGATTCAAAGAGCTTACAAATTGCATAGGTATAAGTATTTTAGGATCAATTTCATGTATTTGGTTCTTTGGGTTTTCCAATTTGAATTCTATTGAATTGGGAATTTTTTTCATTGTTAAAGGGAGACAAGCGAAGCAAGAGGAATAAGAGGAGAGACATCCTTGAATAAGTTTTCAAGCAAGGAAATTAAGGTGGGTGACATTTTTATAATTGAGTTAATAAGCCATTAAAGTTTCTTCAAATAAATGGAAGTCATTGATTTCGAACTACCTTGATAATGTGCATTTATTGTCTTTTAAAATTTCTTTGAGAATGTGCCATATGATTTTGTGTGTGAATTCCTGTGAATGACCTATGAGTTGATATGAAAATAATTTCAAATGGCTTCATAATAGTTGTATTTGTCGCTTTTGAAACATTTGGGAAATGGCTATATGATTGGTATGGGGTTTTGGTTGATGAAGTGTGAAATGATGATAGAATTGCATATGAAATATTGCATGCTCATGGAAGACAAGTTTTCAAAATGTGCCATTTGGGCAATTGGTTTTCAAGTCATGAATAACATATTATGTGGGTTTATGGTGGTCTGTTCTATCTGTCAAGTGAACTTGATTAAAAGGCCTCTCCCACCTGCCCGCTAGTGGCATGGAACTCCTTTGCGGACTGCCATAAGTTCACAGCTACGTAAGACCATTTTGTGGGATTGCGATAGTATGTTCTGTTCACGGCTACACAGGACCCTTATGGGAAATGTGTAGTACGTTCTGTTACGAAACTACCCAAACCATTCTGATGTGATTATTTGATTATGATGTATTGGCAAGTTTGATGGATATATGACTTATATGAGTTGTGAATTGACATGATATGTTAAGAATTGTGTTTTATGATTCAATGAGAATTTGCTATAACCATAAAGGTTTTAAATGGTTTTTGCTTATTACCGGTTGTAAAACTGTTACCCTTGAGCTTTGGAGCTCACCCCTCATTCCTTCCCATCTTCAGGCGATGAACAAGATATCAAGTGATCGAGTCGAGAGTTAAGGCATCACTCCAATTTGCATACTTTATTTTTGAAGCTAGATATTGTAAAACAAGGCTTTAGTTGCATTTGAGCAATTATTATTCTTGTAAATTTTGTATTTTTGGATTTTGATGTAAGGTGGCTTGAAATGCCCACTAAAGTGTTGTAAAACTCTTTTTTTTATGTGAATGAAATACATATACATTATGTTTTTTATGGGTTTTCAAGTCTTTACATTGCTAATTTCAAGTTTTCATAGGGATAGGATTTGTATCCTGACTTCAGGGGAAATTCTGGAATAATTTAGGTAGAACTGGTCAAAATTGTCTTCTTGGAAGTTGTAGATGATCTTTCTAACTTTCCAAAGATATAAAGTTTGTAATTTTTGGATACCGGAGTGAAAAGATAGGATCGTTACAAGATGTGATGTTGCATGGAATATATGCAAAGGGAAGCTATGGTAAATGATGAGAATGTGTGGTTTTGATGAATCAAATGGGTTGAGAATTGAGAGTTTTATGAGATAATTTTGGTGTTTGAATTGATATGAAGTGATTTTTCACGAGAAGAGTTGAATTGGGGAAGATTATGAGTGAACATGATGTTACATTAGATGTACGAAGCATTGGAGAGGCTTTGGAGGAGTTTGGGGAACCCCTATGTCCATTAGATGGACTTTAGGTCCGTTAAACGGACCTTCTCAAGTCTAGGAGGGTCCCCAGCATGACGTCCGTTAAACGGACCTTCTCAAGTCAAAAATGGCACCCAATCTCGTGTATGTCCGTTAGGCATACCCTGTACACTCGCAATAATTTGTATTTTTGACCCTTTTTGATGCCAAATCTCGTTTCGAGTTCTTCATGCCAGATGTAGATCTAGAAGTCCTCTTTAAAACCAACCAAAAATGACCTCACTCCGACATCTCTAATGAAAGTTATGGCAATTGCACCAAGACAGGTTCCATATGATTGAGGATATAAACATGTTGGATTCTTTGGCCATAACTTCATCATCTGACCTCCAAATGAAGCGATTCTTGAACTAATAGATTCCTAATACATTCTTCTATATCTCCATAGAAATTGGTGTTGATTTGGAAAAGATTGATGGAAATAAAATGAGAGATCGGTTGGAAGAGCATAACTAGGTTATAAACATACTTTGGGTTTTTATGCATATCTTGACTATAGCGCTCCGATTAAGATGGTTCTTGCTTCAAAACAAACTAGAGACTTAGAGCTACGATTTCTTTGAAGAAGTCAAATTGTAATTTTGGTGATTGAATGGTGTGGGCACACCACCTTTGTGAGATGGCTAATGAGGGTTCAGTGAAATAACCCTATAAGGGAACCCGCTCACGCTTTATGACTCCAGATAGTTGGTCTTGGGAAACGAGGTCCAACAAACATCCAAGATAATGAAATAGAATAAGAAAGTAATGAACAAGTTTGAAAGCCTTAGTTTGAAAATTCTACAAAGTTGGAGTTAACATGATGTTTCCACTAATTAACCTTCTTCTTTATAATGTGTAGCTTATTTTAATTATTTTGCTCTTCTTTTTTAGGTGTCTCTATCGAATCTAGTTGCCTCTCTTTGAATTCAATCGCTTCTAATTTACTTCCCTTGATGTAACCTTCTCATTATCCTTATATATCAACAATCCAAGGTTTCTAGGATATGCACGGTCACTTACATGGCTGTGTAGGTGACCTTGTATCTCCAAAAACACCTCAATTTGTGACTTTACATGATCACAGAGACTTACGTAGGTAACATACATAGCTTTCTTTGTCAACACACACAGGTGCGTAACTCCACACAGGTAGGAATTGTGCCTTTTAAGGTCCACACTTTTACAGTTACTTACAAGGTCATTATATATGGTCGTGTAAGTCCACAATTGCTCCAATTCTTCCATTCCATGCCACAACATCACCTTAATACACCTCCTCTTGATCTACAGGGGCAATTATCACCTAAAAACACATTTGAAGCAAATTAAGTACAAAAAATACTATAAAACTCTTCAATAACAAGAAAAAACATTAAATATGGGTATATAAATATAGATAAATAATTGTCTATCAAACATCCTCACACTTAAACTTTTTCTAGTTCTCAAGCAAATAATAATGTCAATCATAAATATTACAAACATCCATCCTTTTTTAACCTCAACTTATCCATCCGCATTATAAATTATCACATCATATCAATTAAATTAACATACAAGTTGATTCAATTCATTATAGAACCAACCTGCATAAGTCAATATCAAAAGCAATCATATAGATAATCTTTTTGAAATTGAAAGGAAAAATTTTTACACCCTCGCCAAAAATTCACTCAATGCACTCAAATTGTTTAGGGTGAACAATGTGAGAACTCTCAAATTAATGAATAGAAGGATTCTTAACTTTAAGATTGCAATAAAATCATTCCTCCACTACTTATAATTAAACTAGAAATAAAAATCAAAAGGTATTATTACAAGGTTTTAATGAAGCTTAGGTTAGGTTATGATAGTGATAATAAAAACGTGATAATATTAAAGGAAATTTACATAAACAAAATTACATGCAAGTTAGTTCTTCACAATATAGGTTCTTCACCTTATGATTCCATTGGTACCATAACTTTAACACTTTTCTCCTTTTCTATTTCACTTATTATGCTAACAACATTTTTGACATAAGCATTCATCATATACTAACAATTAAAGAAATATTAGACCTTTTCAAATTTTATTGAAGGAAATTTACATAAACAAAATTACATGCAACTTAGTTCTTCACAATATAGGTCCTTCACCCTATAATTTCGTTGGTGTAAACGATCTAGAAGGGGGGTTGAATAGATCTTTAATCTTTTTCGATAAGCTCAACAAAAAATCGTGGAATTAATACACACAAAACAATTTAATCAAATTAAATAAAGAGTATAGGGAAGAAAGGCAAACG
>JAOTAX010000009.1:14090315-14100948 GCA_025629825.1 Erythroxylum guanchezii | reverse complement strand
CCGAACCCTTAGACAACTAGAGGAGAAGAAATCCAGAGAACTAAGTCAAGTAGGAGACGCTGAGTCAAGAGCATCTCGAGTCAAGAGCATCTCATCCTACGAGATCTCTAGTGTCTATCCTCGAAAACTCTTTAGAACTTTGATATTTAGTAGTGTTTGTAAAAGGAACAAATTTTCTTTTAACGAATTTGTTTACGAAGGGGCTTTTTAAAATAAAAAGAAGAATCACAATTCAACCCCCCTTTCTTGTGCATCTGCATATTATTATTAAATCTTGTAATAACTTGTGATTCACTTCAGAACATGTTGTTAATGATGTTCTAATTTCATTTTGGGATTGAATCTTGAATCTTTTGGTGACCTGTTTGCTTTTGGTGTTAACGAAATTGTTTAGGTATTGTGATATTTATGTTTGCATATACATCGACAATAAATCGCGAGAGGGAATTGATAGTAATCCGGTTAGGTTTCATAATGAGACTTAACATCTTAATAAGTCACGCAATTATCAAATAGATCTTGTGTAAGCACTCGATTGTCTACTAGATTACTTAAGAACTGATCTAAACGTGGGTTGTTTTTGTTAATCAAGAGATTAAAAAATCAAATTTTCAGAATCAATTAGGTATTATTAATTAGGTTTAATTGATTAGATCTTGAGAGAGAGTAATTAACCCTTTGAAATTTTAGGACTGATAGAAATTACATTGAAAGTGATTAGGGTATCAAAATGACGATAGATAAATCCCATATTCTCATAATTCTATGATCTTGTCCTATTGCGATATCTCAATTGTTAAATTGTTGTGTTCCATTTTGATTTACTTGTGTTGATTTAGGAATTTTATTTTCATTCAACCCTTAATTGTTTAATTTTCTGGTTATCTTTATTTTCATTTAAGTCATGTTTTTACAACCGTAGACAAAGTTAGGATTCGATTAGTTGACGAATTCCTCGTGGCATCAACACCTCATATACTACGCTACGACTCGTGCGCTTGCGGAATATTGAGGGATTTATAAGATTAAAACTTAGTCAACAGAAAACAAAGTTATGCTTTAATTTAATGTAAGAATAGGGTTAAGTAAAAGGTTAAGAACCATCTTCACTTTAGCTTACCAACCACAATTCAAATATTCTTCAAAAATGTTTTTGAACTGAGATTATTGTCAAGGTTAGCCTTAAAACTAGTCATAATTTGCTTGGGTTCAAATAGTTGGAAAGGATAAGTCATATAACTGCATCATTGTTATAGGTATGCTAAATGCTCATCCTTATTGATATATGAGAGCTTCAATCAATAAAAGAGATTTGTTACCAACCTTTACAAACTTCCTTTACCCTTTAAATATGAATATGAGAGAAAACCAAATCAAGAGAATAAGAGTTTTACCCTTCAAATATGAATATGAGAGGAAACCAACTCAAGCAAATAAGAGTTTTGAAATGGGAAAAAAATATAGAATTTTAAAAAAAATAAATTAGGATTGCTAATTACAACAAAGATTGTTGAGAAAGGATTAGGGAAATCAAAAGAATCTGGGAATTATAGAGAAAATGAGGGAAGCATAGAAAATTTAGACTTGAGAATTTGAGTAGATAGATTATTTGAGTAAATGGGTTATTTTAGTCAAATGGATTATAATTTATGGATGATGTTAGGTCCAATCCATATAGGTATCCACTTGTTCATAAAAGTGTCATATGAATATTCAATTGTCATGTAAAAAGTGTGTTTTGTTAACAACGTCAACCAAAAACTAGCTAATTTAATATGTTTACGTGAGTTGTACAAATTTTAAAAGATTAATCACTAAATTGAAATTTTAAAAAAGCTAATCAATAAAATGTTTGGCATTTTTTAAGTCATTGTTCCTTATTTTTATCTACATTCTTCACGCTATTATCTAGGTATATTTGTTTCATCCTTGTACATCATTTGATTTGCTTTGCTTTCTTCTTCGCAAATTTAATTTACAAAGATTTGGCCTAATGTTATTTCTTGAAATTTTTTGGGTGCATCATGATTCCTTCTTATACGTAAAAAGAAACAAAATATCGCTCTTGGACATTGCCATTTTCCACTTCAAATGCCAAGGGACAGACAAAATGTAACCATTTTGACTATTTTGTCCCAAAAATATATACAAAGACTAATCATATCCTTATTTCTACATCAACAACCCCTAAACAATTGGATTGCTGTGCCTCACTCCCAATACAACCAACCTCACGGCACTTTGTAGGTTACAAAGTGCCTGAGCCTGACGTTAACAAGCTAATTGGTCAATGAAGGAAGAAATTTCTTCAAAAATAGGTAGTCTCTTGGACCTAGAAGGAGCCCAATCATTGATTGCTTGCTCAAGCCCTTTGACGAAATCGATGTCTTCGAGACTTAGTGCCAACAGGTTGTTTAGTTCCTTAGGGGGCTCTCTTGATTCAACTTCCATAAGAAGTTCTTGTGCTCTTTTCATGGCCTTGGTGTCTTTAGAACCTGGAAACTGACCTTGGAGTATATGTTCGATAACTGAACGGGCCTCTTCGTACCGCGCTTGTTTGATCAGACATAGTGCTAAGTTACAGGCCTTGTTGGAGTCGGCATCTATCATCTGAGCCTTTCTATACACCACCTCCGCCGCCATGTAGTTAGACTTCTGCATATAGGCCCATGCCAAGTTTCCCTGAAACACAAACGTGCAATATAAGCTCAATTCACATAGTATAAGAAGCCCATCAGCTTGTGATTTTCTTTTACACGATTTTGTGGAATCCAACAATGAACTGGCAACCGTTAATGGTTATTAGGTAGTAGCTGAATCATTCCTACCAAAGCAGTACGAGTTATAGGACGGATTGAGCAAGTTGGGGTTATTACTAACTAGCTAGAACCGGGAAGCCATGCCAAAGAAAGTGCAAAATGAGGCACGCACTTAATGAATTATTGATAAATATATGGATATATAAGGAGAAATTATCATACCAGTAACCTGGAAGTCTCCTGCTGAATAGTAACCTGAAATTTCTTGCCGTGAGAGCGAGCGGTTTTGGTAGATTTACCATTGAAGGCCTCTCCCAGGTATATCAATCTTAGCTTCCGCTTCAGTAAATCAATCTGTTCTTCTACCCTTCCGCATTTCTACAAGCCCGTCAAAATATGAATTCCAGTACAAAATAAAATTTTTAAATCTACTCTAATCACAATTATCTGAATTAATTTTGAAAGGAATTATTTAATTAGTTAAGAATAAATTAAAATTTCCTTCTTTTTCTTAAAATAATTGGAAACTGATGAAAATATTCTTAATTGATACCTTGTACAAGTCGATGAGGACATTATCGAGCGACCCCTGAGCATTTTTAGAGCAACGACCTCTAAAAGATTTGATGGCTTCAATAGCTTCTTCAGTTCTGTCCATTTGTTTCATCACCCCGGCCATGTCTTTAAGAGCGCTATCAACTCTATCTCCAGCGTTTATTGCCTTCCAAAACCACACTATCGCTGCTTCGGGGTCCTTTTCCACTAGCTGAAACATTCAATGAAGTACCATAATATGCAAATTACAAGATATTAACAACTTTTCTTTACCAAGATCCAAAGAACTTTTTGTAAGAATTAGTGGATAAATTGCGTCAAGAATACATGAATATCAAAACATCTGACTAATAAACCGTGTACTTGTACTTGAAACCATAATATTTAGCAAGTTTAATATAACTAATTAAAGCTAGGGTATACAAATAAGGAAATTTAAACAGATTTAACATAATTAGTAACTCTAACTTGATCAGAATAGGAGAATCTTATATTAATATATGCGTAAGGATAGAATGAGCTTGGTGATCAACTAATATCTGTACAGTATGTCGAACATTAAGGATCCATAATACATACACATGCATGATGACATCTCCTACTTTCCTGCTTCACTTAAGTTTAATTATATGTATATTACGCCTCTAGCTAAGTTAGAAACATCGATCTTTGTTTAATTGTGTGAGCTTACAGTATTCAAGAGAAAGAAAGAACAAATTAATATGGAGAAGACAATAAGAAGAAGAAGCTACCAAGTATATGTTATTAGTTAGTCAAACTGAATAAGAAGTGGATCAAAATTCAAAGAAAAGAATGTAAACTACCTGAGCATGTTTGGCTTTAACATAAGGACCATCGCCAGAAGGAACCTTGTGTATAACATGGAAAAAATCTTTCTCTTTCTTGCTTGCGCTCTTCATTGGACTAATTATTCCTTCCATTGATACACTTTCACCCCCTCTTTCTTTCTTGTTCTCTGTATCCAACTACCAAATTATCCTTCCAGTCCTGACACAACTTCTTTGCAAGGAAGGAGAATAGGGACAAGACACGTGGGACCAAGGTGCAATTGAGATAAATACGTTAGATATATACATATTTATACATACATCTATTTCTCTTGAGGCGTAGAGACGTGAACTTGGACGGGATTGCGTCTCTGTTAAGTGTCAAACTCGGATCCTTGCTAGAGCTTCAAGATTCAATCATCCACGTCGGTCTGTCGCATTATGAATGGCACACGTTTCGTTCAGTTTTTGGTTTGGGTTTGGCCTTCGTGCTGCCTCTCGCAGCCTTAATTTGTCATTAACTTGGATAATTAGGAGTAGAATAATTTATAGAAATAAAGAATACATACATTATAGCAGACTTATTAATGAGTAGAATAAAAGCAAATGTATATTTTAAATTTTAGTGGTAAAATAGTATTTAATAAATTCAGCTGCCCATAACTTCTACCAAAAAAAGCGATCATTGTTATGTCATAATGACAGAAATGTGGGAAAAGTGACGACAAAACTGGTGATGGATAATAAGGATATTGCCATAGTGAACCTGGACATTACGACGGTCCGGGTTCAAATACCAACTTTAAGCACCTTTTGGTTAAGCAAATTTTGCTTATTTATCAGAATAACAATTTTTCAGGGAATAAACACAACATGTTGACTAATGTAAATTGCGAAACGTTCGGTTTCGGCACAATAAGAGTAAGTTCCTTACTGCTCTAATTGAATCTTTGGTAAGTTATTTATAGTTGCTAATCATACATCAAATTTCTGTTACTGGATTTTTGCAATCTGATTTCTTACGAAGCTTATTTTATACAAAATGATGTGAAAAAGGAAAGGAGGGCACAGATTTTTTCTTGACGAAAAACGTGTGGCGTGGCCCGTGCGCTGCCACTAGCCGAGTGCCTTCGTATGCGAGTTTTAGATATAATCTTGCATATTTTTATTTAATCCAAGGAATTTTGCATGGTCAAATTCTCAAGGTTATAGGTAAACAGGCACAAACGAACCTGGACAGCTTCTTGGACCAAGACCAGATGTACTTTTCCAGTTAAGTTGTTAGTTTCGTTTCATAGTCTATGACTGCATCAAAAAAATTTTGAATTGTCCCTTATCACAGCATTAAAAAAAAAAAAAATTGGGTGATAAGTGCTTCAGAGATTCTGGTTGAAATTAATTTTCTAGTTGTTTAAATTTAAAATAATTGTCAAGATTCCTCCAAAGTTATTTTTATTTTTATTTATTAAAAAGCTATTGCTGTTAAGGTTTATCTTTATCTTCTTCCCGTTTTGTCAAGTCTCCATTTTTTACGGGCTCTTCTCTTTTCTTTTCTATTTGTGACTCTTTCTGAACATGTTTATAAATCCTCTTTCTTCTAAGGGGAAAAAAAAAAAAAGGAAAAGAAAGATTGAAAATTTGTGCCTGTAGATATATACACAAAAAGTCAGTGTGTATATATATTCTACTACTAAATACACTCTTGTATATATGTATACAGGAGACATAAGAAGGGCTTAGTGAAATATGTCATTCAACAATAGTAAGTAGCCTTGCGAATTCAAGAAGCGCAAGTTTAATATAGAAACTAAACTTGTAATGCAAAAATGAGAAAATGTAAAATTAAACTAATAAACGAAGTAACTATTTTCCAAACATTAAAAGATAACAGAATTATTAGGTACATTTCCATAAGTATGACCAAATATTCTTCTACCAAAAAGGAAAATCAATATCCCAGTTAGAACCAAGAATCTCCTCCTAAACATGTAAATTCAAATTCACCTGTATCCTAAACTTGCAAAAATTTTAGGCCCTACATGTCTAGACATCTATTGCAATGATCTTAGATTAGACACCTAAGATCTCTATTATTAGTTCATTCATTAAAACCTTACTGTGGTTATCATTATAGGAATTGGTTCGAAAAGAATTCGCATATCCTACTTAATGCTATGCAGTTGAAATGGCAGGGATTGCAGATTTTATTGCACAATCCAAACGAAACAAATGCAATATTTTATTTAAAGGAAAACTAGTAGTTGAATGGCTCTGCACAATGGGCACCGTTTAATAAAGTTTAAAGAATAATTTAGCAATAACACGGAATCTAAGAAAGTCTAATGGTACATAACCTAATACCTAAATGGCAAAGAACAAAGTTCAAAAAACAATTGTTAAATGAAAATAAAAAAGGGTCCGATTTAATCAAATACAGCTATATAATAATAAAATAATCAACTAAATATGGACATGATAATCAAAACTCAGAGGGTGAAATTACAGTAATCATAAACCTCTCCTTGCTATTTGGCTAAATGCAAAAAACAAAAAAACAACCTTGCCCACATCCGCACGACAAGAAAATTAAACACAACCAACTGCCGAAATCATAAGCCATATTTCACGACATTCATAACAGTATGGGGATAAAATTCAGCCAACTGGCCAAGGCAAGCATTTAGCTAAAGCAAAAAGAGAACTTATCCATCAAGATTGCCTGCCACCACCCCTTGACCGACCTCCCATTCTTCCACGGCCACGGCCATACCCTCTGCCTCCACCTCCACCTCTTCCCCTTTCATATCCAGTATCTGAAGAACAGTAGCATAGTAACAAAATTAGTGTAATAATCAATGGACAAGCATCTGCACAAAGAAATAGCATATATGAGTTGCAGTGAAATTTGGCATCAGGCAAGCTTACCACGGTAACCCCAACTTCTGCCTCGCCCACCACCACGGCCCCAGTTTGAATACCCTCCATTATCTGTCAGAAAAAGTGAGGAGTAACAAGTAACAAGAAGGTTAACCGTCTTGGATAAAATGATTAAAACTTAATGCACAGAAAGGAGATGGGCTAAGTGGCACGACGGAATAGAAGATGGAGTTCACAATGTTTCATGACTCAAAACATCTATAACTTATACCTTGATAATTACCCTGATAATTCCCATAGCCATATCCACCCCTACCACCCCAACTTCTACCTCTCCCTCTTCCACGACCACGCCCTCGGCCATATGAATCTAACAATGGAAGGAAAATGTCAGTATCAATTATACTAAACTAAATTACCAACTCATTTTCCTAGCACCTTCATAAACAGCATCATAAGGGATGCGTGCTTGTCTTGGTTGTTGCTGCTGCTGATACTGCTGATATTGTGCCTTTGGTTGTTCCACAGAAGATGGAGCTTGGTAACTGTGAACCAGTTATTCAGAAACCATATTAGCGTTGTAGTTGTCAAAGCAGAATGACCCCAAAATTTATGAATAAGATTAACTAAATTGATAGAAATTAACCGCAGATGAAACATCTAACTAGATGGTAGCTAAATGCTTTAAAAAATATTCTTGATCAACATTTCCAAGACAATAGCAATTCAGCAAAAAGAAAGAATCAGCAATTTATTATCTATTAGCCTCCAACTGTTCAATTTGGCAAACAACATTTATTAATTAACTTACCCTGGAGAGTTTTTGTTTAACTCTCTAAAAGACAGAGTAATGGAAATCATGGAGACCTGGCGCGTCTGCTCCACACTGAATCAGTAAACAACACCGAGCCACCAAGATTATAGCCGCATATAGGAAGTTAATGAGTCTATACAAAAAATGTTCTGAACTTACGGTACAAGCCCCTCTTCAATGGGTTCCCAAACATCAGTTATGCTTACTGAACTGGTTGCAGTGTCTTGATGCAATTGGGGATTTCTCCTCTGTACAGGACACACAAAGTGATCATAAGATAGCAGTCTTAAGAGAGACAAAATTGAGAGAACAGGTTTTGCTCTATATATCAGTGTGTAGGTATGCATGTAAGAGAGAACAAGTACTATCAAAAGAAATCGGTTTGAAATCCATATTGACCTTTATACTCTCTGCAATGGAAACTGTTTTGCTGATGGCTTGTCCCATTGCTTTCAAGACTATCTCTTTCACATGTTTCTCCTGCAGAACATTACACAAAAACATTGTTGTACAAAGATGAGAAGTTCTTACATCAATAATATGAAATACACAAGCAATAACATTTAACATCATGTAAGACCTGAAATTTAGAATGCAACATAAAAGTTTGTTATTGCACTCAAAGCGTCAATCTTCAATAAAAAGGGCAGCAGAATACCATCACTATCAATCCATTAAGCGAATATCAGAAATATGAAAACAATCGTTGCATTAACAAGCTTACTACTATATATGTCAGTCGACCCTTATAAAAGTTTGAAACATTTTGAAGGACCATCATCTATAAAACATCTAAATTGCAAAGCAGAGTTCTGCCACTCACCATTAATGCTTCTAGAATACTTCACAAACTATAGAATTCAAAATCATACAGATTTTACACCTTCCACACAACCAAGTTCATTATTAATTACTTAATCATTCCATCGTAAGTACCCCAATAATCTAACAGAAAAGTTAGTCTAACAGTTAACTCACAACAGATAAGGTGGACATATCTCACAACTGAACGAAAAACGCAACTAATTAGTCTTTAAAAGAAAATTGCAGAAACTAAATCCCAAAAATCAAAGAGCACACACAACCACATCAGTGAAACAGCAAACACCTAAAACAAAAACAAGAGAAAAAGGCAAACCCAGCCTTTACAAATCAAGCAGACAACAAGTTAACTCTATTCCTATTTTTTTGCAAAAACAATTATAAGAAGCGAAACTTCAAACGTGCAAAATGTCAAATATGAGTAGCATCTGCCCATCTGCAGAGAGAGAAATACAAATGTGGAGTACCTGAAGAAGAGAGGTAGCGTAGCTGATGTAATTTCTAATAGGGCCAGCAGAGGTGATTCGGATCTCGTTCTCGTTTATCGGCGATTCTGGCTTGGGTTTTTCCACTCTGGTATACCTATCCATGGTTATGGGAAAATGGATTTTCTACAAACACCAAAATATTAACACACACAAAGAACAGAACAGAGAAAGACAGAGAAACCCTTAAAACCCTAAGAGCTCAGTCCAATAACTGTAAATAAAACCACATGCCCCACCAACTTCTCTAAGTTTGCCCTTTCCCATCTCTTCTTTCTTATAACTCTTTTAAGAATGTACACATGCCCCCGCGAAATTTTCTTTTTTGCAATCTATCCCTGTCGTTTCTATATTTCTCATAGAACCGTCAGATGGCTGGGTGGGTATTGGGATTTTGTCCGAAGTCTGAAGTATTACTATCGCGTGTCAGAAGATTTCATGTTTTTCTTGGGGCCTAAGTAAGGGAAGATAAAACAAATGGCCCAAGCCCGTCTTTTACTACAAAATTCTGTTGGACGACCAACGGTGCAAGATGGTGTGGGAACACGCGTTACTCTCATGCCTTATTAAGAGAAATCACCTTCCTTCTTTTATTGTGGAAATAAAAACAGGGGAAAGAACAAGCATAAATGAATTCATCCATAATGGTCAAATTTTAGTAACTTTCGTGCAATACTTTCTGGTATATCTATCATTATCATTATTACTATCTGACTCAGGATTGAGACAGATTTCACAGTCAGATTCGCACATAGATGAGTCGACGTCCCATACAAAATGTTCACGATGATGATTGATATAATTTAGATCTATATTAGATTTGAAATAACGGATAGGAGGATTAGATTTACCTTCTGTATGTGCAAATGTAGGCTGGATCAGAAATATTGCCCCAGAGGTAGAAGGTCCGAATAGATCTTCATTGGGCTTTGCATAGATGGGCTTTACTGTTCCATCGTTTAATGTCCACAGAATCAGAGGAGTTGTTGTATGAAAAGAGTGTCGATGAGGCGCATGGAACACTTTTTGGTAATTGGTGATCCATTCGGTAGGCATCAACTTTTCAAGCTCCTGTGCTAGTAGTTGCTTCGGAATTTAGATGATAGTAGTCTGATCATTGAAATAATCAGCAACCATGTAAAGGGCATCCGAAGTGGAATTGGGAAAGTTGAGGTCTAAAGCATGATTCTGTAGACGATAAATCATCTAGTGATTTAAAGTAGCCATGATGGCATAGGATCATGATCTACTCTAGTGATTTGGATGTGAACTTGCAAATGTTCAGACAATGTGGGATCATTCAACTTGATGTTGAAATCAGGTACTATGGTAAGAATAACATTTCCATTATTGGGCATTGTTAGCAAGATACCAATCAAAACATTCTGGTACGTTGTGTAGGTAGTGTCTAGAAGAGATATTCCAACTGTGTAACATCCCATTTCCATACAAAAGGTTAGAACCCTAAAAATGTGGTACATGTGAGATCAATCAAAGAAATTGGGACAACACGTCTCATGCTCATGCATTACA
>JAOTAX010000009.1:14040190-14050835 GCA_025629825.1 Erythroxylum guanchezii | reverse complement strand
GACATTTTGAATTGAATTATGAGCATGATTATGCTATGCCTTGTATTATGGCATTTTGATTAATGGAAAGAAGAAAAAGCATGAGAATATGAAATGTGTGATTGACAAAATTAAGCATAAATTTGTTTATGGTTGGGCAAGAGAGTAATGTTTCGTTAGTCACATGCACGTCGACGTATAGCCTTCTCCCGGCTGTCCGCTTGAGGCCACGAGATCTTGAGAAATCGGACTCGTTTTGTTCACGGCTTAAACTTCGGTTTATCGGTTTTATTCCACGGAACTCTCTAGCCATTTATGTGTGCATTTGCATTTTGATATGTCAAGTTATGATGCAAGATTGAGTGTTATGTTTTAATGATTAATTACACTTGACATGTTTTACGTGATGACATGTTGAACTATAAGTTGCGAATTTGAATTGTGAATGGTTGATTTGCTAGCCTAATGAGATTTAAATGTATAAGAATATATGATGTATATGTACGTTTGATTGTGTGGCTCATCGTCAATAGCTATAAATATATTAGCCACTGAGCTGTGTAGCTCAACCCAATATTTTTCCCACTCCTCAGGTGTAGAATGAGAAGATTAGCGATCCTTGCAAGACAATTGGACAACTCTGAGATAGTTAACTTTTGTACTCAGCTAGTTTGAACATTTTTGTATAGCTTTTTAAGCATGCCAACATTAAACGTCCATTTGTATTTGTTTTAAGTTTGTGATGTGTATATTGATATGTTAATAAAGTTTATTCAATTATTTACTCTGTTTAGTAATGAGATTGTGAATTTGAGGATTTCCCTTTTTGTGTATGTTTGTGCTATTTTATAAGTTGAGTATGATAGTTGTGGAAGAGGAATATGTATGTGCATATGCCTTTTTGTTGGAATTGCAAATTGTTGCTTGTTTTAGAATAACATGTTAGAAAGGTTTTATTCGATGAATCGCTTGAGGTGAGATTCAAGAGTTAGCGAATAGTATTTAGTGGTTGAATTGATATGAATAGATATTGCATTTGCAAGTTTATAGGTATGTTTGAAGTCATTAACTTGAGATGATGAATTTTGAGTATGAACTATTGTTATATATATAAGTGAGATACTATGGAAAGGAAGATAGGATTTTTGGTGAATGATGAGAGGTTATTAAATATAAGGAGTCAATGAATTGAGGTTGAGAGTTTGATGAATTCCAATTGGTAGTTGAATTGTCATGGATGATGTTGTAATAGAGGAAGTGAAGTTGGGGTTAAATTTCAAGTTTTTCATGAGGGTAAAATGTGTATTCTGACTTCTAAGAAAAAACTGTACCGATCTAGGTAGTATTAGCCAAAGTCGTCTTCATAAAAGTTGTAGTTCATCTTTATAGCTTTCCAACGATATAAAGTATGAAATTTTTTGATATCGCAGTTGGAAGTTATGACCGTTTGAAGTTGTATTGCTCCACAGGGTGAACTTTCGGGACAACTACATTGATTGAAAATTTTAACCCCTTTTAGAGGCTAAAATTATATTTGAGGTCTTCATGGAAGTTGTAGGACTAGAAGTCTTCTTAGAAACGGTCTTTGAATGACCTTAATCCGATATTTGTAGTGAAAGTTATGCCCTTTTTATCAAAATAGGTCAGAGAAGAAAAATAGGAAGGGAAAAGTTGTGATCGCGACAAGTTGCGACCGCGACTTTACAGAACGATTGTGAAAGTCGTGATAGCGCATCGTCGCGATCGTGACCCGCAGGCGTCCCCCAGACCTGAACACCTCTCACTCTTTTGGCTATAACTTTGTCGTCCGACCTCCAAATGACCTGATTTTTGAAGCATTGGATTCCTAGAACATTCCTCTATTTCACCAAAATAATTTAGAACTTTTGGTTTTGAATTGGAAAAGATTGATTGAATCAAAGTGACAGGATCAGTTGAAAGAGTATGAGCTGGATATTTTTACTGAACATGATTCAGTATTTTGGTGATATCTTGATCTGTACAGCTCTAAATGATATGATTTTTGTTTCTAACTAAACTAGAGACATGGAGATACAAATTATATGAAGGAATTGAATTTCAATTCAGTCCCTAAGATTTTCAATTTCTGGAGTGAAATTGAGCATAGTGTTCAGTCTCGGTTTAGTAGTAGTCTGAAAATGTTTGGCCCATAACTTTCAGAGTTCTAATCCAAATTGGATGTTCTTGGTGTCATTAGAAACTTAAGATAATGGGGGAACAAATGTTCTGAAGAAGCCAAATTGAAATTCCAATCGTAAGTTTCCCAAGGTCTGTTATGAATTAGAAAAAAAATGAGTCTGATTATGGTAATTGATTTGTATGGGCATGCCATTGAACAAATTGTGAGGAAATTTTTGGGATGTTATAAGAATGAAGATGAACCGATGTTGGCTATTGAGGGTTAATTGAAACAACCCTACAGGGTGATATGTTTACGCTTAATGACTCCGGTTTGATTGTTGAGCTTCGAAAACGGGGCCCAACAGAGAAAGTTTCTCATATTGTCGTTAAACAAGTGAGTGTTGACGATAAGGTCGAATTCTTAAAAAAAACCTTTGATATTGAAACTTGACTCTCTTCATTTGGAATTAACATGTGCTTTTATGCTCAAATTCAAGAGATTTGCGCTTATGAGTTTGAACATGTCATCAAGAATAAATTGTTCTTCTAGCTCAGAAAGGTATGTTTCTCCTAGGACAAATGGATAGAGTGGAGGAGGATCTCACCTATAGACAATCTTAAAAGGTGTAGTTCTTGCAGAAGTGTGAAAGTCAATATTGAAAGAGTATTCAGCCCAAAGAAGGCAAAGCAATATAAGTAGGGTTTAAAACACCAGTTTACCACCTCAGTTTGGCCATCAGATTGAACGTGATAAGAAGTTCCCATTCTTAAGCGATTTTTACTTAATCTGAAAATTTCCTACCAAAAATTGCTAAATATGACATTTCTATTCGAGAGGATAGACCTTGGGATTCCATGGAGGAAAACAATCTCCTTGCAAAAATTTTCGGCAACCTTTTTAGGAATAAAATAGGTGTATTTACTAAATCGATCAACTACCATCGTAATAATATCAAAGTTTTTATATTTAAGAAGGCTAGCAATGTAAGTCTAGAGACATATCTTCCCATACCCTCTTTGGTATAAGTAGGGGTTACAAGAGACCAGTTGGAACCAAGCCTCGGTACTTGTCTTGTTAACATGTTAAACAATTTTGAACATAATGCTTAACATCTTGCTTCAATTCTAACCAAAAAAAGTTGAAAGATAACTTTTTAAAAATATTCGAATTTCCACAATGGCCCACAAATAAAGAGTTATGAGATTTAGATATAAGTTTTTACTTCAAAGATGTATTGGCTAGAATTACCAAATGATTCTTGTAATATAATTTTTGGTCAACCACTTGAAAGTTCAAATAAGAAATGGAGTCATTGGAGAGTCCCTTTATAATTTCGCTAGTGTAAGTATACACTTGGAGAGCTTCCTGCAAATCCATAAAGTCCAAAGAGATGGGGAGAACCAAAGCTAGAAAATCAACATGCTGTAGACGTTAAGAAATTGTGTCAACTCCTTGGTTTTCTTTTCTAGCCTTAAAAATGATGGAAAAATCAATAAAAGGTTTATAAGGGGACTTTTCTGTTTAGGTAGTAATACAATGCTTAAATAAGATTTTAAGGCTAAAATGATTAGTCTTAAGAAAGATATGTCGACCCAAAAGGTAATGCCTCCATTTATGTAAAGCTAGAACAAGAGCAAGTAATTCTCTATCATATGTGGATTTTAAACGGTTATAGGAAGAAAATTCCTTACTAAATAAGCCATAGGATGATTATTCTGAAGATATATGGCTCTAATTCCTTAATGTTTGGCATCACATTCTACTGCAAATGGTTTATTGAAATTTGGGAGGCACAAAACAAGAACCAAAGTCAAAGCACTTTAAAGTTGTTGGAAAGCCTTGTCGGCTATTGGTAACCACCAAAATGCTTTTTTCTTTATAAGATTAATTAATAGTTGAGCAATAATTTCATAATTTTACACAAATCCATGATCATACCCTATTAACCGAATAAATCCTCGTAACTCCTTCACATTAGTAAGCACATGCTATCTTGCAAAACTTGAATTTTGCTTTATCTACTTAAATGCCTTTGACAGATACCACATGACCTAAAAAGGGTATTTATCTCTAGATGAATAAGCACTTGGAAGTTTTAGAAAAAAATGATTGTCATAAAGAACGTTGAGGGAAATCTATGCGTGTTTTAAGTGTTACCCAACAATTAGACGATAAACCAAGATTTGGTCGAAGAATACCAAAATAAAATTTCTATGTAGCTTAAGAGGGTCATTCATCACAACTTGGAAAGTTGATGGAGCACTGGTAAGACCAAACAACATTATTATGAACTTATAATGGCTAGAGTGAGTGTGAAAGGCTATTTTGGTAGTATTAATTGGATTGACACAAATTTGATGATATTTCAATCGTAGGTTAATCTTAGAAAAAATGGAAGCATCATGTACCTCATTGATAAGCTCATTTGTATTGGGTATTGGGCATTTATTAAATACAATAATCTAGTTTAGTGATTGGTAATTACATGCATTTGCCAAGTATTATCTTTTTTCTTGACTTACAGAACATGACTAGCAAAAAAGCTAGATCCCAAGTATTAACTTTTTTCTTGACTTACATAACATGACTAGCAAAAAGGGTAGATCTAGAGCATATAAAATCTGAGTAAAGAAAATTTCATACTTAGTTTTTAATTTCAGACTTTTAAAAAGGTATGAAATGATTATATGATTGAAAAGGTGGAATAGAATGAAGTTCGTGAAAAATAGATTTAAATTCATGAAGTCAAGCTTGAATTTCAGAATTCCGAACATGAGGATTACATGAACTACAATTCTCTTTTTCCAAAATATTGGAATACGACGTTGATTTTGATTTTGTGAGTGACCGCCTGCAGTTTATACTTTTGTCCATTCAAAGTGAAAAGAAGAAACATCTCATTTTAGTTAGCTTAAACTATATTTAGCGATGGGAGCCATTAAATACCTAGCACAAAATTAGCTCCTCCGGTTGAGAATGGAAAATAATTTTTTATTGGTTCCAAATCTAGAAGTTGTACTTCAATGTTTCGAAAAAGTTAGTCATAATGAATCACATCCCTATTGCCTATTTGGACTCGAAAGGAATTAATTACACTGGCAGTTTAAGATCTTTAATGATAGTCTCATCCACAAAATTGTGAGTGCAACTATTGTCTATAAGTATAAGGACCTCCCTATTGTTGAGAATTCTTTGGAGCTTCATGGAAGTACCTGTCAACTTTCCCAAAATTGCATGGAAACTAATTTCAACAAGGTCAGCTTATGTATTGCCATTGCCATTATCTTTATGGCTAGTGCTTTCTTCTTTGCTTACTATGTTATCATCACACAAGAGTTCCAAAAGAGAAAAAAAAAATGTTTTTGCATTCATGATTAGGAGCAAATTTCTCACTATAATGAATGTGCAAAAATTTTACAATTTGATTTTCACTTTCAATGTCCCATGAGCAACTTGGATTTGAATGATCATCTATAGGGTAGTTGATGGAAGGGTGGTCGTGATTATTAGGGAAAAGTTTCTTACATATTGATCATCATGTGGAAGAATAGTATGGGGGTAAGTGGAAGTGTTGGCCTCTGAAGAACTAGATCAATTAGGTCTTTTGTTCCTATAGTTAGGGCCTAATTTTAACTTGGCAACATACTGGGCTGGGTCAGGCCTGTCCAAGCTCAAATTTGACCCAAAGCCCAAAAATTTAAATAAAAAAACTTGAACTCAACCTAAAGCTTGATTAAATAAGGCCAAACCAGGGCTAAACTACCATCTTCCTCTAATTTAAACTTAAATTCCATGGCCAAACTCATAGCTTTGTACATTGTGCATGGCTTGTGAATTCAAACACCTGTTTTGAGATCCTTACATAAGCCATGAGGAAAAATGCCCAATATGCAGTGATTTGGGCTAGGGATGGAAATAGGCCAAGCTTGGTTGAGCTTGACAATTTTGGTAAGGCTCGACTTAGCTCGGCCTAAATTTTTTTAATTTTTTGAAAATTAAAAATAGAATACAACGTCATTTTGCCTATATATTTTGAGCTTCAAGCCAAGTCAGGCATAGGCAATCTGAGCCATAACTTAGCCCAAGGCCTAATTTTTTTATAAAAAAACTTAAGGCTCGATTAACCTGGGCCTGATCTATTAACTTCAGGTCGAGCTTGTGCTAAAATCCCAAGACTGATACGGCTAGTTTGTTTCTCTTGCCAATCGTATTACAAACTCTTGACAATATTCCTGAACTGTCCTATCTTGGCAAATAGTGTATACGCATTCGTCGGATTCTAAAACTTGGTTAAACCATAATTTTCCTGCAGCACTTTAACATGTTCAATGCAATAAACAAGAGATTATTCATTTTTAGTCCATGAAAATAAATTTAAAGCATCTCCTTCAAAGTATATATAGGGAAATATCGATCTTAAGTTCTTTTAGAGTTTGGTAGTAGTAAAAAAATTTCTCACTTTAAGGATCCAATCATGAGGGTTGCCACCTTCAAATTTCAGGAATTCTATCTTTGTATATGGGCACAAAGCCAAACTCTGTTACCACCATAAACTATCAATCTCTTCTTCTTTGACCTTTGACCAAATAGATCATCGACATCATGCGAGCTTGAGGGTAACACCTTTCCCTTGCCCTTATTGGGTGTTGCGAGGATGGATTCGATCGGTTAAACATGTTGAAGTTTTAAATGAAAACTTTCTTAATTGTAAGAATACAAATCATAACTTATAGTATAAAAGATATCGTCCTATGAGGATTGTAATAGTTACCTAATAATTCTTGTAAACTTTTCTTAAGATAAACGTTCTTAAGATAAACGATAAGATGAATAATTAAGAATTAAACTAAAAACAAAGAATTATTAACTAAGAAATAAACTAAGAAGCAGTAAAGTTGACTGATTAGTTAATGAAGAAAGCTTATTTGTTTTTACTTTACCTTCTTGATTTAATCATACTTGATCTTAGATATCCTATAGTTATGATTACCCTCTCTCGAGATATAATCAAATAATCTTAATTAAAATAGATAGAAATTGAATTGAAACCTCTTAATATATCCCAACTCTTTCTAACTATGTAACTAAATTTCAAGCAATCCTATGGATAACTAACAAACAATTAATATCTCTCTTCAATTGCCTGTTAATTTGATGTTTATAGGTTTATTAAGTTACCATCTCTCACAGTGCAACAAAACACAAAAGATCCAATCCAATTTCTCGATTCAAATTAAACATAAAATAATAAACATCACAAGCATATTCATTAAATTAAGAATGTAAAGTTCAACAAATAATTCAAGACTAATTCCTAAAAGAGAATTTAGCAATCCATAGATGTAACTAAATACCTAAGTTTAATAATCATTAACATCAAACAAGAATAAGGAAATAAGAAAAGAGTAGATAATTGAATATAGAAGTCTTCTTTTCTTTGCTTTGAGCTGGAAAATCTGTAGCCTTGTTCTTGAGAATTCCTTTCTTTTGATCTTCTTTAATTATGTTTATGTAACCGTTAAGTGATGTTTTCCTCTTCTATATATACTCTCAAGTCATTTAGGGTTTTGTCTAGTTTTTTTTTTCATATGTATATCTCCAAAAAATAGCCCTGAAGCCTAAAAAATATGAAAAAACTCGCATATTAGAAAACACCTTACACGGTCGTGCATAGGACTACTCCAACCCTTTGGCACGATTGTGTATGGGTTGCACGATCATGTTAGAGACTTCTAACCTGTTGATTCCTTGCTACATGATCGTGCATATTTCTCTAGCTTTTTCTTCACTTTTTTTTTTCTACCCATCACCATACAAATCAAACAATCCTTGAACTATATAATTAGGATCAAACTCTTGCCTTAAACAAAAAATAATCAAACAAATTACACAAAAACACTAATAAGAACATAAATCTAAGTCCTAAACATATGATTATCATCTAAGAAAAATACTAAAAACACACTTTAATACCTAGAAAACATACTATAATTTACACCAATCAACATCTTTACACTCAAACTCTTTCTTGTCCCTAATCAATGGTAAAACCATAAAACAAACAAAACACAAAACACAAAATCATGCAACAATACAATAACAGTATAGTGACATCAAATCTTATAAAACTGACATAGTCATAAACATCAATCAATTAAAAAGTTCCAATATACTAACTTATCTCATTTATGTTCAAGTGCTTTGATTTAAATACATATATCAACTAAAACATCTACACCTATTCATACATCTATGACACTTGTAAGCATGCACTCATTCTTATATACCAATTAATGGCCATCACTAAATACCCATTCATGAAACTTATTTTAACATTAATCAAGAAAATTCATAGGTTCAATTTTATTGTTAACACCATATTATCAAGCTTGGATGGAGTGTCATTATAGCCTTTTAAAGTGAAGACAAATATTTTGTCGTGAATGCCCCCAATTACTCAGCTATATCATAACTCATAACTAGATACTAGTTCTATTTATAACCCATTTTCTAATGGTTCAGCGAAATAGGAAATACATTTACCATATTTATTCAAAACACTTTATTATTTTTGTTTTTTTTACATTTTACCTTCATTACTTCTTCCTAGTCATTCACTTCTATGAAAGGCTACTAATATTGTCTACCAATTTAAATCAATTTAATTATAAGTTTATCCAAATAGGTGTCATGAATTGATATAATAAGTATAATATTCTAATCAACATGCATATTCATCTTAAAATCACTTAAAACACAAACTTCTCAGGCTAATGATTCTTCATTATTCAAATGATCATGTTCATAGATAAACTAATTCCTTTCAATTTTATGTCATTGACACATTGTCACAAGACACACATCATGCAACAAAATGTTTACACAATTCTAACATAATTAAAAACTAACACTTGCAAATGCAATTTCACACACAAATGATATGTAAGTGTATATATATCCCCACACTTGAAAATTGCATTAGACTTAATGGGGAAAACAAGACATAAACATAAGTAAATACTAACTAGTAAAATAATGAAAATTAACATAAATAGAAAGGAAAGGCAAGAGCACTCATGGAGAATGTGGAGGTGACAAAGTTAGAGATGGCACATAGACGCCTCACACTGAAAATAACATCAATAACTTCTTGGTTCGGTAACTGAGATATCACATTACCTCTTTCAATTGTCTCTCTATGGCATCCATAACCCTCAAGTCTCTTTTTCTTCTCTTTAAGTTTTCTAAGCACTATCTCCCAAACTTCTTCTTCTTCTAACCCTTCATTAGAGGATTCTGCTTAGTGTTATTGTGGTGGTGTGGAGCTAGAGCTCGCCTGTCTTGTCCTGTGCTTATTTTTTTGATTTGGAGCTAGTATCATAGAGTTCTATACCATGAGACTCTAAGATCTCATCCCTCATCAGGTGAGTATAATTTAATCTTTCAAGAAAAACGGGGGTTAGTCCATCCAAATCAACAATATGGAATCTAGCTAAAGTAGTAAGTAAATAACCTATGCCTAAATAGCTACTTTTCTTTGTAAGTGAAGTAACTATTGTATGAAAAATATGAGTATTTGTGCAAACATTGATTTTATGATCCATGCACCAAAGTAAAATTATATCCTTTGTGAAACATTTGTTACTTTGGCTTTTTGCAAATACAATATAATACATAAATTTATGGAGTAACAAATGTTCCGAACTCCGTATAACATTATTTAACGCATTATGTGGTTTAAACACATTCAACAAGTCAATCTAGTCCAATATGTATTGACATGAAAATGGTTTTCCTTTTAATCTAAACCAAAAATTATCTAACTTGTTTCGCTTATACCTCAATATAGTGTAAAACTCAAGGGTTAATTCTTTAAAAACAATATAATCACAATGAATGAATTTATCCCAATGAATTTTAACAACTTTTTATTTCAAATTCAAATATTCAAAAATGAAAAATTAAAATATCTAGGTTTAGTAATATTTTTTAGAATAAAGTTTGCAGAACCTCTCACCTTCTTCTTGAGAGAAGATCAGGAAAGGAGCGTTAGAATCAGTTGCCAAATTTTGTGAAGCACTTATGGATACCTTCTTTTTCCCTTTTGGTTCATACTTATGGGTAATTTGTTTAACTTTTGGTGCCATCTTGGGAAAAAACCTGCAAAAGAAGAGCAAAAATACCAAAAAACTCAGGAAGGAGAAAAGGAAAAAAGTTTTTGCAAATTCCCACAAAACGGATAATTTCTAGTTAAGAAACACTAGATTTGAAGGTATGGAATGTTTCAATGGAAGAAAAGTAAAACATAAGTGTGAAATCTTTGTGACAAGTGAGTGAAATTTAAGAGACAAGAAAAGAAAAGAGAAAGGGGTTGCTAATTTAATTGTTGGACCCCGAACTTTGATTGGACGTTAGAATTATTAGATGAGAAATTGACAGTAAATGTAGTACGTTGTGTTACATGTTTTACGATGGTAATTGGAGGGTAATGCATGAAACGAGTATTTTAAGTATGCATGTAGT
>JAOTAX010000009.1:14023864-14040090 GCA_025629825.1 Erythroxylum guanchezii | reverse complement strand
TCTGTAGTTCTCTCTTATCGTAGGATATGTACCGGAATGACCTTCGGGCGTTCCGGTGGGTACTCTACGGTAAGGGGACGCTACAAGTTTCCAATCTGATAGGGATAAATCCAGATCCTAATCCAGATATATATTCACACTGAATAGTGGTACAGTCAGTTGGAAAAGTTCCAAACAAGAGATTATTACAGATTCAACGATAGAGGCGGAGTACATTGCAGCTTTAAAAGCGATAAAGGAAGCGGTTTGGATCAAGAAGTTCATCATGGAACTTGGTGTGGTTCCGAGCTTTGCTGACCTAGTGCAATTGTATTATGACAATGATGGGGCTATAGCATAGGCGAAGGAACTGAGTTCTCATCAAAAGTCCAAACATAGGCTTAAGAGCTACCATATGATTAGAGAAATCATTGGTAAAAATGATGTCAAGATAGAGAGAGTTTCCACCATTCATAATATAGCTGATCTGTTGACTAAACCTATTTGCCAAAAGAGTTTTGTGTCACATGTATATGCTTATGGTATTAGATATTAAGATGATTGGCTTTAGTGCAAGTGGGAGTTTGTTAGAGAAGTGCTTTAAAGGTAATTACCTTTAGCACTTATTGTATAAATCATTTTAAGATTAATAAAGACATTTTTCATTATTTTGATGTTCATACATTTATGGATTTGATGTTGATCTTAAATTGATTTAATGAAGTCCTTGACACAAAACATAGTATGGAGGAAATCATGATGAGATCATGATAATAAGACTTGTATTGTGTGTAATTATGTTAGTATCTAAACTTTCCCTAGTCATAGGATTAATGAGATGGGATATCATTAATCCAAATAGACTAGCACATGTTATACTCCTTTATTGGATCAAGCAGTAGATTTCATAAGTTGTAGACGTGAGTTGTTTAGAGTTAACATGTGGATGCTTACTAAGGGTAGTAAGTACATTGGATTGACCTACTATGAGACAATCATGTGGATATTCTATTCCAGTGCCAATGATAGTCTCATCGTAGTAATGGTGCAAGTATCCTTTGAATTGAGGTGCTCAAAGATATCTCGGATATTAATCCTGTTCTTTGACTCCATTCATTGATGCCTTTCAGGGGTTACTCATAGGGTGGTGATTAGGTACAGCTTGAGATATTCAAAGGTAATTGAGTATCCAATAAAGGATTCCCACTCCTAATAGAAGGAGATGATACCCACGACCTTTTGTCAGGGTCATTACTTGGGAGTCTCTGGCCAAAGCAGATATATGTCATGAAGAGAGTCTTCAATGATACATATAGTAATGAGAACCTCAGGACAAGATCTAATATCACTTGGATTAGATATGACATAGTCAGTCTAGTGGGAGTTGACAATTTGACCATACTCTGAACCAAGTGGGGTATAGATGGTGAAAAAGGATGAATTGCATGACAACATTTCGTATAGAAGGGTTCGTAGTCAAACCACAGACTTTCCAACCAATTGGGGGTTATGATGTGTTGCTAGATACTGCTCTTGACTTATTAAGTGTTAATTCAAGTAGCCAACATAACCAGGAATTGAATGAGTCACACACATAGTAGATCTGAAGGATGAGTAAAATGGTCTTGAATGGTGATTCAAGATATGAGAGAGTGTTTCTGGATTGTATTGCGATGTGATTATGATAAAAAACGTTGCATGGAATGGATTATAAACAAGTGTTGTTGGCTACCAATTTGGCCATTAACTTCCCAAACTTCCATTAATGCATGTTATTCATGGTCATTAACTTCCCAAACTTACATTAATGCATGATATTCATAGTCATTAACTGCCCATAACTTCCATTAATACATGTTATTCATGACCATTAACTTCACATAACTCTACATTAATGATGAGGGTTATGGAAGGCCAAATGGTACAAAAAATAGAGATGATTTTTATGCATCTTGTGTAGGATACAAGTAAAAGAAAGGTTTTTTCTTACATACACCCTCTTTTTCTGTCTAACTCTCACAAGAGTTTTTGTCTTTGTTAGCACAAAGAAAGAACTCTAGCTATCTCCTAGTGAGGTTTCATCCTTCTATCTTCATGTGTACTTTCATTAGAGACGGTCTACATTGATCATTATGGTTTACGACAACCCAATGTAGAGAAGATTAAAAAACGAAGGAGATCATCGGAAAGGTATGTAAATATCTTACATTTCATGTTTTTGTTTTCTGTATCTATATACATGTGTAGATCTGGTTTTTGTGGATTTGTTTTATTTTTTCTATGTATATTTGATATATATTATGTATGAGACGGATGATCGGAATGTTACAGTCTTATAAAGCAAGCTGAGAAAATTTTTGAACAAAAAGAAAGCCCTAATGCTAAAAAGAAAAAGGAAGAAGAATCTAAAAAAAGAAAAGGAAAAAAATAAAGAAGGGAAAAGCTCATGTGACTGAAGAAACCATTAATAGAAATAAGCTACTTCATAAAGAAATGAGTCCTAAAGAAAAAAAGACAAAGAAGATAAAAATAGTTACACAAAAGGAAAGGCATCAATACAAAAAAAAAAGTTTCAAAAACGGAGATTGAAGTTTGCTATAAAAAGTAATATAAGAAAAGAAAGGTGGTTATTGGGTGGATTTTGCCTCCTATGGTGTTTGACGACATAGGTATACCTATCTCTCCTTACTTTGTTGCCATTGGTTGGGGAAATTTTTTGAAATTAGATGAGATAGTATGCGATGAGCTAGTCAGGGTATTCTATACATATATGAAAAAGGAAGAAATTAATGGAAAACCAGCCATTGTCTCATAGGTGCATGGATGTGAAATTTTAATTTTAAAAATTTTTTAGGAGATATACTGATAGTAGCTCCTATAGGGAGAACTAATTTTCCCTGTCATAAGTGGGATGTTGATGATTTAGAGTTAGTCAAAGTTGTCAAATCTATCTGCCTTCATGCTGACAAGACAGGAGATCCTGGAGCAGATAATTAAACTTAATACCATGATGCTACATGTCTTTCAGGTACTTCAATTTTTCCCAAGAGTAGCTTAGTTGAAAGGTGCAGTTTGCTGGACACTTACGTGGTGTATACTTTGCTAAAATGTAATATAATGAATCTTCCAGCTATGATCTTGAGGTTTATAATCATAAGAATACCATCAATTGCATGCTTTATAGAATGTTGCTCACCAAGATTTTCAACCATTATGGAGTTCTTTTTGAAATCTGAATTGGTATACATCGGCTAAGTTTCACCTTCCATTCCTTATCAATTTAGATACAGATTGCAAAACAATGTTTGGGTTGACAAAAGATTTGAAAGAGTACCAGAAAACTTAGATCCTACTTCAGACCAACAAACTACTGTCCTTCCTCAAGATAAAAATAATACGAATCTTTAATAACAGCTGAAGGATATTCAAACTAATCAACCACAGATGTGAGAACAAATAGATATCATGCAAAATCAACTTCTTGACATGCAGATTTTACTCAGAAGAATCCTTAAATCTCTTCAATAACTTTGTTGATATTTGCTTTCTGCTTGGGCTATTTATACTAATGATTTTTTTATGCGTTATTTACTCTTTCCTTCTATTTCATTCAGTTTTATTTCACTTCCTCCCTATACTCTATTATTTTTGATAATGATAAAGAGGGAGAGTTTATGTGGATATATTTTTGCATATATGATGATATATTTCTCAATACATATTTCTTAATGCTGCCTCAATTATATAAGTAATTGATTATGCTGTTGAACTTGTGAAAATCTGTGATATATAACGGATATATTCCTTTCTTAAGAGACATGCTCCTTCTAATTATGTCTAAACATATTAAAGTCAAAGGTATTTTTTGAAATCATCTATTATCTCTTTGAATTTTGAAAAATATATCTATTATTACTTATCATCATCAAAAAAGGGGAGATTATTAGCTCAAGATTTATGGTTAAAATTTTTGATGATAACTGTATAATATTTCAAAATTCAAATTGCATTTATTTCTTTGTATAATTAACGGGCTTATTCTCGAAAGGAAATATAATCATAAGAAATACAATTTCTTTCTTGCATGAACCTTCATTATGAACTTACCTTATTAGAAATGGTTTATTCAAAAGGATCCTACAAATTATGAAGGTCATATATTAGCCCCGTGATTACTAAGATTTTTGGCAAAGATGTCATCGAAGTTATTCAGATTTAAATCCATTTAGTTGACTAAAGATATAAGTGAAGTAATGATTAGTTAAAGAAATTGACTATTTGAGGAAGAGCAACAACACTTATGAAGCAACAAACATATTCAAACTTTCGAAACATTTGAGTAGCATCTATATTCTTGAGAATCATATCATTCTTATTTTGCCTTAGAAAGTGAAACCACTCTATTAAGAGAGAAATTGTTATTTTATTTTTTCTGTGAGCTTTTAGAAGCTTATTATACACTTCGAGTGTAGAAGGTTGGAGAACCTTGAAAAATATGTACTTGTGAGCTTGAAGAGGCTCTTCAAATTTAATACTCAGCTTTTTATAGTGAAACACTCAAGTTGGATACTTGGGGACTGGACATAGGCTTAAGTTGTAAGTCGAACCAGTATAAATCGACTATGTCCTTCTTCTCTCTCTCTCCTTATCTTTTATATTTCTACATTATATTGTGTGTGTGTTCATTTCTACAAAAGGCTCCTTCACTTTTATAATAGGCTTTTTTTTTTCTGTTTTCAACTTGCTAACGGTTTCTTTTATAGGCACCTTTTTTTAATTGTTTCAATAGGACTTATACTTTAGCAGGCTCCTATTGTTCAACAGGCTACTATTGCCTGATGGGCTCTTATTGTTTTAATTTTTAATAAGCCCTTGTCTTTTATACGAATTGAAAGTAACCTGCGAAATTTTTTTTAAGTCACACACAATTCACCCTCTCTTGCATGTATTTGCTTTATCCTTGTAAAAGATGTAGAACTAGCTCTGTAATTAGTGGTTAACCCATTACGAGTAAGCAATACAGAACTAGCTGCATAACTACTAATGTATAATGGTTAACCTAGTACAGGTAAGCGATGTAGAACCAACTTCGAACTAGTGGTTAATCAATTATGGGTAAGCGATGCAGAACCAACTTTGTGTCCTTATGCCTATGGGTACCATATGGCAAAGGAGTTAGTGGTGAGCTATGTTGTGTAAGAAAGTTCATGACAATAATAATGCCGCCGCAAGTTACTTTAAAAGTATCTTGAGATATTTGATTTTAGAAAGTATATATGTTTTATATTGGTATTGTCTCATAAGAAATGAAATTAATTTGTTTTTTTGGAAGGTTTAACTTGTTAAATATGATTTGCATAGAAATGTTAACACTCACTGAGCTTATTTAGCTCACACTCTACTTTCTGTTTCCAAAATAAAACCTCCCAAGTGCCCGCTCAGGGGCTTCAGTAGCAGGGACTCCACCTCACAACTAGTCAATTTCGTAATGTGCTACTGTCTAGGCATTTTTGCCTTGTGAATGCTTTTGGGAACATTTGCATATTCATGAATATGTTTTGGAACGTATTTTGTGTAAAGAACGCATGTATATGAATGTTTTAAAGTTAAATGTATGAATATGTTTCATTTTTAAAAAAGATTTTTGAAGTGACTGTTGAGATTGCTTGTCAATGGATTAAAGTCCAAAAATTGTAGTGGAGATTTTGATGTGATTATAGAAGTGTTTTGAACTTTTATAAGGATTTTTAAAATTTTGGGAAGGTCAAAAAATAGCCGTTGTGTTGTCAAAATTTGTAATAAAATGGTTTTAAAAACTCTACTATTTATATTTATGAATTTTAAGTTAAAGCTTTTCGATAAAAAGAGGCAATAGGCTTAGCTCTATAGGACCAGTTGGATCAGATATCAACTGGAGGGTTACCGTGGGGTGCCAAGCAGGTCGCCTAGTCCTTTCAGAATAGGGGCATGTCACTTATATTATGTGTGCAATATACAAAAGCTTTTCCCAAGTATTTGTCAATAGGATCAAGTGTATCGAGTATAAGAGAATTGGTTCAAGTCTAAATTTTGACTTGAGATTTGTTGTTTTTGATCATAATAAATAATAAGTTGTTGAGAAGAAAGTTTTTTTTAGCATCACTTCAAAGGATTGGCCTTTTTGTTGTTGTTAGGATTTGTATGGTAAAGTTCCATTCAATTTTGGATCAATTTATTCCTCCCTTGAGAATTTATGGGATTTGATTACCAAAAGAATTTAATTAATCATAATAAATTTGATGCTAGATTGACTTTTTAGAATAAAATTGTTAACATTAATTCATCGTGAAATGTTGACATGTCAATAGTTTTTGATGGTGGAATGAGCTTTGTTGGGAGGAATATAGAAAAATTCTCCCTAATCAAGAACAAATCGATGCGCGACAAATCTCCTCATCAAACACTAATCATGCCTTGCCTTCCATGTCTGATCTTCTTCGTCAAGGTTTTTAGTATCATCCGAATTACCTCTCTTTCTTTATTCTTTTTATCTTATTTTTTGTCAGGAAGCGATTAGAGATGAATGTTTGATTGTATATACTATGTGTTGAGTAAAGCTTTCTCAAATCTTTAAGAGAACATAGATGAAAATGGAGGCGATGGCAATGTCCTAAAGGTCAATATAGGATTAGGGAAACCGGTTATTTTGGAACAGTCATCGACTCCAAAAACTATGTCTATTCAATCAAGTATGCATGTGTTTGAATTTGGGTTCCTTATACTGTTTGACTTAATTAGCTATTTAAGATTTATACTATTTGTTTCTTAGGTGGAATGCATTATATAGACGGTCCATCTAATTCAGTGATCCATATTGCATCTAGGGATTCGTTCACCGTATCTTCTGTTAGTTTAGTTAAAGCCAAGAAGTTGTTAGAAGAGGGTGTCAATAACCCAACACCTGAGGGAAGATTTTTGTCTGTTTCAATTGATGCCTTCAAACTTACAAAGACCCTTATTAGGAATCCAGACATATGGAACTCCTTTACCCTTTATATCGAGTCTTAAGTCACTTGGAATCTAAAAAAATTATTTCTTTTCCTTTTTGATGGAATAGGCATGAAACTTTATTTATTGTTTTATCTGTAAGAATTGTTAAACTTCTAATTAAAATCTTGTATTATTTACCATATATCATTATATTATATTGCTTACCATATTTCAATATTCATATTTATTATTATTATATTTTTAATAAATATTAATAATTAAGAATAGTAGTCAACTTAAATTTGTTATTTTTGATCTTATTAAATTAAAAATTTAGGTATTTTTTTCTTTTTATACCCAAAAAATGTTTGCTTTTCAAATTTTAAATTACTTACTATGTGTTTTTCAACAATATGTTCAAAATTTTGAAAACATTTTACAATTTTTAGATGCTCCATTCTGTTTTCATGAAATATTTGTATCAACCAAGGTGTACTATATGCAATAGGCATCATTAAAGAATCATTCATGTATAAATCCATAGATTTAAACAAATGTATAGGGCTTGAATGCATTAGCTCAAAATTGTAATTATTTCAACTTTTGACGATGATTTAAAAATTTTCTTGCCAGCAATTATGGCAATCATTATAAAATGCTCGACATTTGGCGACGAAATTGTTAAACCATTGTAAATTATAATTCCAAATTTTGAATTATGAATTATTTTATATATTATCAAAATTTTGAATTATTTTTTAGAATTATTGTTTTTTCACATTCCATTTCATTTTACATTTAAATGTTGCATCTTTTTCGAAAATTCACACAAATCATCACCAAAGACATACCTTTAGCGATGATTCTTCAAAACATTGCGAAAAGTTGGACTTTTGGTGACGAATTTTGAAATTGTCACCAAAAGTTAACTATTAGAGACGAATTTCAAATTGTCGCCCAAAAAAAACCGTAACTAAAAGTCATTTTTGTGGTAGTGCTATAATAATTTTAGTAAAACACATTATTTGTAGAAAAAATATTTAACATTAAAACTCGATAATGTATATATATTCAAAATCTTAGCAAATATAAAATAGATAATTATGTATATATTTCAGTTTAATTCACTTTTTTCAAAAGTTGATTTTTAGTTACAAAGGTATATACTATTATATATTATTAGAGTTATATGGATATTGTTATTATTTTTTCCAATACAAAAAATACCACTTTGAAGATTATACACTGCTTTAAAAAGTAAGGCTTCACGTATCCATTTATTTAATTTTTAGGTTTAAAAAGTGTTACATTATTTATACACTTATTATGTATAAAAAAATATTCAAAATGTAAGTGGGTTGCTACTTTATTGATATATTTAAAACACAATGTTATAAAAATATTCAATTATATAAGACATCTCAAATATTGATAATTGTTAGCAAGAAACTTAACCATCAAATCTATCAAATTATCTACAGTACCTTTTTTTAATAACAATATCATTTTGAAAAGTAATATCATGAATAAAATAGTACTTGATATTAGTGTTTGCTCCTATCGTGAAATATTTGATCTTTAGTCAAATAAACAACACTCTTAACTATCACAATTAACAATTACATTTTTAAACAAATTCTAAAAAGTAAGCTTTTAAATCAAATAATTTCCTTTGAAATTTTTGCAATAACCATATATTAAGCCTCATAGTGTAAATGTTATTTACAAAGTTGATTTTTAATTATCTTTAGAATCACTAATAGAAATCACGTAACTAGTAAAAGACCTACTCTAATTAAGATTACCTAAATAGTCTAAGTCACTATAACAAAGTAAATCTTTTTTGTTTCCTTTTGAACTCTAAGTGTGCATTTATATTGTCTTATAAGTGTCAAAAACTCTATTTCACACTCTGTCAATGCTCCTTTCTGAGACTACACATATATTTATTATCAAAAAGAGCGTATACCGTTGGCCTTTAATGGAACCTAAGAGGGAGGTGAATTGGTATTAGTAAATTTAAATAAATATTTCTTATCTAATGAATGTAAATGAATAATAATCTATATATATTGAAAAATAGTTAAAGTAAATCTATAAATCAATCAAAAAATAATTTAAAGAGTACAAGGAAGAAGAAACTTAAACTAATTTATAGTAGTTTGATGAAAATTTATTTCCTACATATACTCTCCAAGATACTTCTTGGAATTTTCACTAAGTCTTTCAATAAGGCAAAGAGGAATCTTCTTATAACAATCTTAGTTTTCACGAGTGAAGAGCAAATTTGATTATATTGTTTCTCTTTCTTCAAAAGGTAAAATGTAACCTCACTCATAAAAGAATTTACAACTCAAAGACCTTATCACTTTAAGAACCTTAATGGCTTATTCACTTTAAAATGCAACAGTATGTGCATATAATGTAAAACTCTTTTAAATGTGTTTATACAATACCCAAATATTTTGTATATAAAATAATGAAAAAATTTATTTATAGGGTTTAGGGATCAAACTAGTCGTTGACATTGACTAGTTGCTTTATTAGTCAACCGGTATAGTATATAAGTCGACCGATATGTATTGGATGTATAGATATACTAGTTGATAGGCCATTGATTGACCAATATGTCAATCAATAGTTTTACAAACTCTTGACACATCAATTTTGACAACTTTAACCTACATTGATCAACCACTAACATATATAGATTGACTAATACACTTAAAATTATGATAACAATACCTTTAATTGGTCGAACTTAATATTCCTAATGCAAAACACTTCTCTAAATGTTTCCTAATGTATATCTTAAAGACCAAAAGGATTTTCTGTAAGGCCCCAACATATAGCTTGGAAGTATTATAGCATGTCTAGGGTATATTAAGAAGTGAACATAATGAATTGAGTCCATCTAAGTATAGTAAAAGACATAATGGTACTTAAATGTAAAAGATAAGGGTAAATGGATAATTTGTTCGCTTCGACATAGACATACATACTTAGACGATAAATATGTATAGAAAATTTTGATATGTTTGCTTGGATTTATGAATGTGATGTGAGGGGAATTGATAAAATAAGTATTCCATAAATAAATGAGATATTTTTGGCTAAATAGGATGTGTTTTTGTGTTGTTCTTGCATGATAAGACCGAGGTTAGTTGATTTGAGATGTGTACCTCATTGAATGCATAGTTTCTACTGAACATTGTTCTATAATTCGGCCATATCTTAGCCTGTAGAGCCCCAAGTTGGATAATTTCAATTGAAAATTAAACTAGAGACACTAAAACTTTTATGAAGGAACTGAAATTTTTTTGTGCCTTTTTTTGAATTCTAGTTAGAAGTCAAGTTATCACTACTATCCCTATTTTCAAACAGCCTGTAGTGTTTTGAGTATAACTCCTAGAATAATTAACCAAATTGCATGAAATTTATTACATGAGAAAATTAAAACATAGGGGAATGAAATTAATTGATAATATTATAGGCTAATGTGGGAAGTAAGGGAAGAAGAAGGACTAATATGCAATTTTTCTAAAGTTAACACATGGACCAATTGGATTATGGCATGTGTGGCCAATAATAATAAAGCATGTTTGTCCATTAGGAATTACACATATGTGTGACTCTTGAAAGTTCCAGAATGGGGATATCGAGAGGGGAGATGCACGACATTTTGGGGGTTCTAAGTTCAAATTTTTCTCCTCTCCATTTCACCTTCTTCATCCTATCATTTTTCATGTAAGAAATCAAGCCAATTTTAAATGGAAATCAAGGTAAAAGTTAGGGATTTTCTCTTCACCTTTATCTCTTCTTACTTTGCTTATGAAGGAATGAAATTATAAGGATGGAAGTGACAATGAGAGGTACTTTTTTGGTGTTTTTAGTTGGAGAGTCAAGCAAAGTCAAAGAGGAAGGGAAGGAATGGCAATGGAATATCTACTTTGTCAATTTTCAGGTTTGGGACTTCACTTAGTTGATTTCTGTATTTTTGTATGATTGAATGGATATAAAGATTCATTTGGATGTGTAATGAATGTTTTTTGGTGTTTTTTTGGTGTTATCTTGCATAGAATTGGTTGAATATGACAAGAGAGTATTGTGTAGTGGAATTCTGTCTAGGGTTTGTTTGAGTTAGTCACATTGTTTGAGTCATAACTCGGCCTACAGACCTCTAAATTGTGTGATTTCAATATGAAACCTAGGACATAGAGCTAAATATCTCTAGAAGGAACTCTGCCTTAATTCTGGCTCTATGACCTTAGAAATTGAAATCGAAAAAGGTGACCTAATGCTGCACTTGTTTTGAAGTAGCTTGTGATATTTTGCTTATATCTCATGATTTAGAAGTCCAAGTTGTTTGATTGTTGGTTCTATAGAAACTATATACATAGAGGAAAAAATATCTAGAAGACCTCGCCAGTTCTGACTTTTTCTATATGCATATTAAGGAACAAGTTGTTGTATGAATGGAGAGATTGTCTATCACAACCGTGACATTGTTTTTGTTTTTGATTTTTACCGAATCTTGTCTGAATATTTTTGAATGTGTATGAAGCCTTTCAAACACCTAAAACTAAATGAAATAGGAATTACCATATTTGAATTGGGTGATTGAACATTGGAATTTAAGATTGAACATAATGAATTCCAAACAAAACTTACATGTACATAAATGATTTGTTTGGGTATGTATTGCTCACATGTGTATAGTATGATTATACAAGTGTGATTTTGACACCTTTCTAATGGTGATTACTTATGAATTGCATGTATGAACACATATATAGATTTTATGACTTGAAATGTATATCATATGATTTGTTAATATATGAATTGTGAAATCTGCAAATGGTTAAAGGAAATGTTATAAGGCCTGCTCTATTAACTTGGTTGTAGATAGATGGGCATGCCTATAGGGTTACAGTGCAACTACTACAGTTTGACACCATTGGTGTCCACAGTTCGATACCTTCGAGTATCTACAGTTTAATATCTTTGAATATTCACAGCACCCATTATCCACACCCATAGAAAATGTGCAAGCTTAACACGAAAAGGAAAATTAATAGTCATAAATAAGAAATACAACATGACAATATGAATAATTGGTATTGATGAGAATTTGGATTTATTGTAATGATGCACAATTATATTGATAATTTGTATTAATGAGTGTTGAATATCAATATTTGGCTTATAAATGTGCATTTTCAGTATATGGATAATATGTTGCATTATATACTCTGCTTAAGTATGCCATCATTGTTTACATGAGCGCTAAGTATTAATGTTTGGTTTATGAGGGTGAATTTATGGTATATGAGTTGTGATATTTCTGAATGTGTGTCTGCTTGGTAGATGACTGCTGTGAGTAGTCATCCAAACTAAGTGTTTTCTCCACTAAGCTTTCAATCTTAGCACGGGTATTAATCCGTGTAGGTCCAAGTCAAAGGAGTGAGGTACAGGGAACATTTGCAGGGACCAAGGCCAACAGCTAGGAGTAAAAGTACCTTTGGATGTGTCTTTCGATTAAAGAATGATTGTATATGTAGTAAAGGAAATTGTATGTTTTCTTTTTGGATTATCATGTTAATGTAAAGATGTAATACTACTTTTCAATGATATGAAATTTTGTAATATGTATATGTAAAACATTGAATAGAATTGTAAGACTTGAATGTAAGTATAGGAATTTTGGGTGTCATATGTGTGGCTGGTTGTAGGTTTCCGTATAGGGGGTGTTACATTTTCCTTTCAATTAAAACTTTAGTTCATCATAATGATTGAAAAACCTTATGCAATAGGTTCAAATAACGATTTGTTTATACAAGATGAACCTTTTAAGGATCAAGTGACCAAGTAAGAAGTACAATTGACATCATATATTTATTTATAACTTTATTGCACTATATTCTTCCTTGGTCTTGATTTTGTTCTTCACTTGAATGAGTTAAACTCTAATTTTTCTCTAGAATCTTTATAAGATGTATCTTAATTTATACAAGATCACCATTACTTTCATAGCTCTTATAAAAAAAACCTTATTAATAGTTATTATATTTTGTTATCATTAAAACATAGAATTTAACCTCCGTTAATTCAACACATAATGTACCATACATAATGCTACCAATTTTATATAGTATAGAACAAGGGAAATATAATCAATAACATAATCTTTCTATGGTCAGTAATCAATTGAAAGCCTTATATGAGTTGCAATTATAGTACTAAATAATTTGGTATTTAACATGCCAAATCTCTAAAAAAAAACTTTTTGAATATAACTCTTAATTGAGATAAAATCTCCTTTTCCTTTCTATCTTAAAGGATCTTTGTATTAAGAATTTTCTTTATAAATCCCAAATCTTTTATTTCAAACTTAATACTCAATAAGGAATTTAATTTGTCAAATTTTGAATATATTTTTAGCAACAATAAGTATGCCATCTACATGTAATTACAAATAATTAAATGACTTATCAAGAAGTCTCTTATACTAAACTCAACTATCATACTTTCTTTTTTTATATAAATTAAAGAATTTCATTAACTAAGGCTGAACCTTAGACTACATTACAATGGACAGTCACAAACATCATTTTCTTCTTATAGCTACAACTATAGATTATAAAAAGAGGATTATTTATAAATGAAACAACTATGAGCTATAAGTACCAATTTACTCTTATGCGTGAGCTTAACCATTTATAAGCTTTGTTTTCCTTCAGAATTTCCCTAATCTAGTAGGCAATATTGTGAGTTATATGCTTGCGCTATAATGTTCTCTTATGTTTGTTTCTCTTTAAATCAAGTATATGCTACAATTGAAGGTTATTATAAGGAAAGCATTATCCCCTTTCATCTTCTTAATTATATCATTTGCCCATTTTAATCTATCCAATCATTCAAACTTACTATAGTATACATTCAACGATTGCTGAATTCTAGACCAAAGAGTGATTGAATATTGGCATTTGAAAAGAAAATGAGAGAACTTACGAAGGATACATAGATTGTTTGAGAGGCTAAAACACCTATCTTTTGTCCTTAATTGTTTAGTAGTTAACCAGCTTATGCAGGAAGCTTTGGGGATTAAATATTTCTCCTATACTATGTTGTAATAGTGCAATTTAGTAGATCTAGGCCTAAACATGTTTAAGTAGGAAGAGTTATTTAATTGGAATGATTTCTCAGCCATCCATAATGCTTTATCTTCCTAATTGGTGCTAGGAATGTAGTTAGGAAAATGCTTAGCCATTTTATTTGATCCCTTATCATTTTATTTGATCCCTTACCACTGTAACTCCATTTTTCACCCTATATTACCACCTCCACATTAGAGTTAAGAGTTATTCTCGATATCTATTGATTCAAGCTATCCTTTAAGAATAATGGACTTTGATTGGTCTAGTTATCATTTTAAAGCCAAGTGCATTTTCCATTTCCCGCTTGATATTTGATAAATGGATAAATCAACGCACTTTGATAAAGCTCCAAGATTGATCCTTCCCCGTTCTCATATGCCAGAAACAATTGTCCTTAAGGTAATAGTCACTCACCCGTTTGGACCTTAATGCCTCTTTATCACTATACATCCTCTAAATTATTTTAGCAATTAATACTATTTATATCGTTTGTAATTAGACTATCCTAATGCCCCATTCTTCTTTAGGTAGGCATAGAGCCTCCCAAATGAACTTGAGCACCTTAGACTTTTCTACTTTTCCTAACCATAAGAAATTTTGGATGCATTTCTTTATCTCTTTGTTTAGTTTTTTAATCATATATAGATGTGCATTCTAGTGAATATGTATCTTCCTTAAGATTGAGGAAATAATTTACAGTCTTCTTACATTTGATAGAAATCTATTTTTCTAGGCAATTTTATTTTTAAACAATTCTATTAGCGGGATACATTCCTCATACCTTGGGTTTTTGAAGCTGATTGGCACACTAAGATATTTGAATGGCAAGTTGTGGATATTTAAGCATGAGACGGATCTCAACTTCTGTTGATTTTGGACATTTAATGACAAGTAGATTATACTCTTCTGCGTATTCACTTACCCTAATTGATTTGATAAATCTTTTACTACATTCATTGTAACTTTCAGAGATAGGTGATGTTGGTTCCCGTATCCGAAACCCAACCTTCTTTTGCTTACTCATTCGTCTGTTGGACCCCGCTTGATTCTAGAGTCCAACGCTTGCTCTGAAAATTATGAAACTGAGCGTGCATATTACCTTGAAGGGTTCTTACATTAAACCCTTATTATCCATCATAAATTTTTTTCCTCATTCTCATAACATCCCAAAAACTTACTCACAAATTGTTCCATGGTGTGCTCATACAAATCAGTCACTATGCTTGAACTCAATTCTCCTACTTGCGAACATAATTTGGAAGTCTTCAAATCATAATTTCAATTTGACTTCTTCATAGAAATCATAGCTCTATGTCTCTAGTTTTCTTTGAAGAAAGAATCATCTCAATCGGAGCTTTATAGCTAAAGATATGCTTAAAAAGCTCAAGTCTGCTCAAACCCAAATCATGCTCTCCTAACCGACCTCTTACTTGTTCTAATACAAACTTTCTCAAATCAGCTCCAAATGATACAAATTCTTATGGAGAGCTATATACATGTCTTAGTAATCTATTTCTTTAAGAATCACTGCAATTGGAGGTCGGATGAGGGAGTTATGATCAAACGAATCACCCATGTTTACATCCCAAAATGATTTGAACATCTCTTGGCGCGATCGCCATAACTTTCAATATATAAGTGAGATTGCTTTCGTTTTTGAACCATTAGAAAGTAGACTTCGAGACCTAAAACTTTCATGAAGACCATAAATCCTGATTCTGCCTCCACGAGGGTCAATTATTGCAATCTTTCCAGTGCATGTCCGTTTAACGGACATGTATCGGGTAAACTGCACCATTTCACCCGAGAAAGTCCGTTAATCGGACTTTCATGTCCGTTTAATGGATATGGGCGATGAAAGGGGTCCTTTTTGACCCGAGAAGGTCCGTTAAACGGACTCTAAGTCCGTTAAACGAACATGAGGTTTCTCAAAACCCCTCTAAACCTTCTTTAATGCTTCATACAACCTTCCTAATATCATTTACACTTATAATCTTCCAAAATCCGCTTATTCCAATGCCAAGACACTTCTTAACAACTCAAGCATCAAATTTATTTCATCAAACTCTCAATTCTTGATCCATTTGGTCCATCAAAATCACAAATTCTCATCAATTACCC
>JAOTAX010000009.1:14010781-14020992 GCA_025629825.1 Erythroxylum guanchezii | reverse complement strand
CCAAATATACAAATTAAGTTAATATGCACAGGTAAGTGAAGTATTGAAATTGTGTATTTATCAAAACATACATCTCATCGACGGTTAACTAAAAACCGTTGGTAATTGATTGGTTGTACCGACGGAAATTATCATACTGTCGCTAACAAAAACTTATTTTGATTTGCCGACGTCAACATTACCGTCGGTAATGAAATCCAATTACCGACGGACTATACTTTCGTCGGCACCTTTTACCATTTACTTTATTCTACGATTTAGGCATACCAACGGTTGATCCGTCGGTGACGTATACTGACGGTCAAAATCTGTCGTAAAGATTTCCTGTCCAATGACGGAAACTTTAACAACTTCCCATCGGTAAATAATAACAACGGAATATATTCTGTCGGTGTACCGTTGATGATATGGCGACGGAATTATTTCCGTCGGAAATCCCATTTTTACCGACGCTATATTCCGTCGGAAAATGTGATTTTTCTTGTAGTGAAAATTATAGAATTCTCTTAACTCATTCTATGGATACCGTTAGAGGTCGGACACTTGTGTGGCTATGGTGGTTAAGACAAGTCAGTTTCGGAAATGGTTCGAAGGATACAACAAGATAAAGATCAACCTTCAAAATAAGGTACGAATTAAATTTTCACTTTATTATGATTTGTATTAATCATTTTATAGATTTAAATAGATCTTAATTTTTGAGAAATCAAAAGTCACAAAAAAGTTTCGTGATCATTCCGCTGCGGTCGGGATTGGATCTCAACCCAATTTTTCAAAAACTAATGTGTGTACCTTCTTCTCCTCTTAATTTCCTAACGAATACTAACAAGCAAATACAATAACCAGCGACGTTTTATGTGTTGGGTCAGTCACCGACACCTAATGCTAGTATAATGCCAAAATTAAGGAGTTGTTTAGAAACGGACCAGACGTTCTCTTACATGTGCAAATGAAGGTGATTGGTCAATTTGCAATGTTCAAGGACATGTTCAATTTGCTTACACTTAAAAACCTTACATTAAATTGATGTCAGTAAATCAGCGCCCATCTGGAAATTGAAATAAAAATGAAAACCAATCCAGCTAGCTAATCACAGAACCTAGCCTTAGAATCTGATTCATCAGCGCAAGTGTTGAGGCCCTTGTCTCTTCTTCACAGCTCAAGCACCACAACTGTCAACGAAATTCGTTAGTAGTTTGGACTTGGTGAGTGAATATGAGAGAAAGGAGGTGGGAAAATGGCACGTGGCGGTCATACTTACATTCAGAATCTGTAGTGATCCAGTTTCCTTTTCTATCATGGGATGGCGTGGAAGTCAGTGAAAGCATGTTCAAGGTCTGGTCATTGAACTTGGAAGAAGAAGCAAATGAAACAGCAGAGGAAGTTGTGGAGCAGCTTTCAACATCCCATCTGAAACTGATTTTGGGAGAGTCATTGCTCAGTTGATCGTCGTCCGGAACTGCCTTGAGAGTTGCTCGATTTCTCAAGTTTAAAACCTGAAACGAGTATAATCCAATATTACCCTAATACTTTGCCATCTATTTCACATCTAAATTATGCATCTTATCAACTAATTTAGTCGTCCAAATTCTTTCTTTCTTCCTCTCCAGTTAAATGGCTTTTCTGAAACGAAACAACTCGTATGTTTCCAAAACTATGGGTTAATTATGTTGACTAACCTTCCTGCCCATAAATTTCCCTCCCTTCTCTGATTTTGCAGCAGCAGCCCATCTTAGCAGCTCCTTCATTCTTGATATAGCTTTGGTCTTACCCCCCTTAAGTTTATCTTTCTTCTCAACCAACATGCCAGTCAACGTTGTATCACTCACTGGCAGAACTTTGTTTCCTGTGAGAGCACCTGAATCCGTCTTGTTACTATTGCCTAGTCCCCGAGAAATCTCTTCCTTTTTCATCTTCATGGAGTTTATCCAATGTCGTCTATCAACTCTCTTTAGATTGATTGTGTTATAGAAACAAGCCTTTGCAACAGCTTTCCCGCATAAAATTATAAATGGTTTAAACTTCCTTGAACCAAGTTTACTTTCTCCGGCTCCGCAATGATCCCCACGGTGCTTGAGCAGAACTATATCTTTCCTTTTCGCTTCTTGAACTAAATTCAACAGAGAAAGAAAGCTTAAAACAGGTAAGGTTACTGGTGAATAAGATCTGAGGGGATGCAATTTGTTTGATAAGAACTAATGCAATTAATGTCACCTTCAATACTGTCCTGGGGATTGGAAGATCTTGGTCGTTCTTGTTAATGTGCTGCCTCAAATAGCCAATGGATAATCTGCTACAAATTTAGGAGGGTGGCATAAGCTTTTGCTTTGAGCACTATCCATCTCATTATCTGATACAGGTTTACAAAGCTCACCTCACCTGTTCTTGTTAATGTGCTGCCTTAAATAGCCAATGGATAATCTGCTACAAATTTAGGAGGGTGGCATAAGCTTTTGCTTTGAACACTATCCATCTCATTATCTGATACAGGTTTAAAAAGCTCACCTGCATATTGTGCTTGATATTATGAGACCCCCTAATATATAGTAGTATTAGTGAGAACAAGAAGTGATACTCTTGGTAAAATGGACAGCATTAAGCAATACATCTTGTGCTGTCCGCATGTTGAAGATTCCTGTCTAAACTATGCAAAGTTTGGGAGGAAGAAGACAAATGAAATTGGGGTGAATCTAACGGAAGACGGTGAGACAACTAGGAAGTGAGTGAGGGAAGGTTGTCTTGGGAATCTTGGTAACATGGGGTTATTATATAGGATTACAATGTGGTGGGCATTAAGAAAAGATTTTATCACGCTACACTTATTGTATCTGCAATTTATTAATTTGTTATGTGGTCCTATCGAAGTGAATTCACTTCTCTAAGGAAACCGTAAATACCTCAGTGAATTCAAGCTTTTTTCAGTTTTATGAATGGTTTATTGTTCTAAAATATACAAGAAAAAGGGAATTTTAACGGGCACTAGCATTCTACTGGACTCCTTTAGTAAGGCATTAATAGTTTCAGGACTAAACATATAGACAATAAATAATTTCTCGCCGTTGTTTCGCATTGCTGTTTCATCGTGAGCCAGCAGTGCCACTATGAATTATTTCTTTCTGATACCTGGTTCGACACAAGTAATACAATGCTGGGGTGCTAGGACTTAGTTTGAAAGCTAAAAGTTGGCAATGGAGAGTGATCATAGAACAAGCCTCACATGGAGCTGATTAGTTCACATGCCTCATGTCAACTATCATTAAAATGTTCAAGGTTTAGATCTGATGGCGTCCAAAAATGATACGTCCACTACGTTGGATTTATGCCATTTGTTAAGGGCTTCTGAGCAGAGGAAAACAGATGCCCACCTCAGATGAGCAGTTTGGCTAGACGTGGCCTGAGCTTGTGGATTTGCCAACAACAAGCGTTGTAGCTAGCAGCACTCAAAGACCTAAAGAAATGAGAGAGATGAAGGTTCTAGCAGGCTCTCGAATTACTGAGATTTCACTCCACGTCTTCCTCATTCGTGTACAATGGAAGAGTTATGTGACAGTCAATTTGATAAGTGTACGCCTCATCAATGATAGCAACTGACTCAGTACATTAACAACAGTAAAGCATGTGAATCTTGAATGGATTACAAGACCACCTCGTGTTTAGATGCCTAGCAACATCTTAGGTTCTTTCTTGAATCCAAATGGTAGCTTCAGCCTAACGTTGAAATTGAAATAATTGAAAAGAATTCCGTCATCCGGTTATTTTGGGAGAAATCGCGGAATTAAGGATCAACTAATCAGAAATAAAGCATGGGATTGAACTCCTATTTGATGTCAAGATTATGAGGCAGAGTTAGAGAACTAGAAGCTTAAAAGAACCGCAGATATTCGCAACTTCAATCCACAAATTCACCGCAATAGATTTCATCCGGTACATAATGAACATATACAAGTACAATGGCGAAAGGGAAGACACAACGTAATCATACAACACAGGTTCCCAATGAAGGAATCCTAAGGAAACATAAAGTCCCATCCCCATAGAAATGTTCCTGGGGCGATGAAAAATAGTCTATGAGCCTGTATTCTTCCAATGCCTGAGCTGATGGGCTTTCTTTTACCTTAAAATCCTTGATGCGTAACCAGCAGAATGATCAATGTTTCCTTGCAATCTTAATCTACGCATTACTGGGACATTAACATTAAGATCCGAAGAAGGTTTGGTTGGCATATGGCAATCCAGGATATTTAACTAGACAATAAGGTCATTTACAGAACCACTGCTGCTGCTTAAGACTGATCATCAAATCTTGACCTGTTCCACCGTCCTCGCCGTCTAGGAACTGAATACGCATCTTCACCTGCATCACCTAATAATGTCACATCAGCCTCATCATCATCCTCATCATCCTGTAGTCCCAAAAGATTCTCTCCCCAGAGAAACCGGGTTTCAGGTAAAGGTCCTGTTGATCTGCGATTCCTCATCCAAGTCCTTGACCGAGCCCTGGGTTCAGCTATTCCATCAATTGAGTGAATCATCTGAAACAAGAACATGGTACTCCACCAGGGTGTATTAACTTCCCCTGTTGCATCTTCCATTTCAGCTAACAACCTATCACTATTTTCAACAACATAATCCCCAACCACCACTGCACCTGGAATAGCTGAACGAATGGCACTGACAATATCACCATATTCTCTCTGGTGCTCAAGGCATCTCCAAGCTCGTTCTCTGGATGGATCAATCTCTGAAGGTCGAGTTGTTGGGTGAACCATCCTGGCATGCCTACGCAATTCCTGGTAGTTACCAGAAAAAGAGCAGGATTCCCTGGAGCAGCTTCGCTTCTTCAAATTGAGATATTGCCTGGCCTCTTCAACAACCTTCCAGCCTAATATGGCTCCTCGACATAAAGGACATTGAAGATTCAAACCTAAATCTGATGAGTTACCTAAATCAGTCCCTCCACGCTGATACTCGGACCCATATGATTCCAAAGAGCTTTCTCCTTGTGTTTCTAACCTAGATGGGTTATTCTCCACAGGTCTTTCAGGCATCCTAGTAGAGTTTTGGGTACTATTTCCTTCAAACAGCAGCATGTTGTTGCGCCAAGACTCTGATATTTCTGTTTCCAAAATGCTTTCTCCTGGTGTCATCAACTCCCTAGTAGGATCTTGTACGCTCTCATTCCAATTGTGATATTCATTAACTTCAATCAGGTGACTCCTTAAAGTTGAGCTTGTATCAGAAGTAAAACTTAACGAATTAACAGGTAAAGAACTTAATAAGGTTGTATTGGCCCAAGAATTGTCCCTCATCTTTTTAAAGCGGTCCAGGCAATTCGAATGCCTGTAACTTGTGTCACAAATGTATGATCTGCAACCCTTCTCATGTGAGCTGCACAGAAGCAGCACAGCATTATGCGGATGCTCCATACAGATGGAACATGAGACATCATCCAATTCTTGGTGAAGGGCATGAATATCTGAATCAGTGCAACGTTTCCGTTTTAAACCAGCCATCTTGAATCCACTGTAACGAAGTTGCTTACCATATGAACTAATTAGAACAGAATACTATACTTGTAAAAGTTTACGCAATTATTAGCAAACCAGCAATCATATTATCCACATGGGTATCATATGTTTCCAATGGAAGTAAAAATAATTTCCAGCAACTAATTAAAAGGTATTGAAGAAAATAGTTAGGAAGCCAAGGATTACAGATCAAATCAGGAAAAAGAAGCACAAAGATCCACCATTGAACATTGACTTAATAGATCTTTCATTGTAAGCACTTTTATATTTAAAGGAAGAATTTCTTGATACTTTTATCCAACTATACGTAATGATTATGGCAGCTTAGTTTAAATTTATAAGGTTAATCTAACAACCAATCTTGAATGCACCAAATTTGATGAATGAACAACAGAGAAGAAAAACAGAGTTTTGCCATTAAACAAAAGAATTAGAGAGGAGACAATGAAAATTCAAGATACACTAGTCTCAGTTATCTTTCGTGGCTCCTTTTGATGTGAACATGGATACCTGAAAAGAAACAGCACTTATCCTTCTTTTTGTATGCAAGTTTATGCTTTAAAAACATTTATACCTAGAAAGCAACCCTGTGAGAATTATAAGCCTAACACACAAAAAATGTCATTATTTGTTCAGATTTCCCACTGTTTAAGCAAGAGGAAGTTGTATTTGCAAGTGCTGACACCCTCATTAACGTCCACTTGATGACAATAGTTCAAGCTATTCAAGGATTAAAAATAACATCTGCCACAAGGTACAACAATCAAGGTACAACAATTTTTCCAAGCGCTGAGCTGCATCAATGGATAACCAAGTACACAAGCCCAATTACCTCTAAAAAAGTCTACTTATTATATGAGAACCCACTGGTACCTTTTAGTCCCAAGTACCTGTGGTTACAGACCCTGCACTATGCTACTGCTGATGAAAAAGGTGGCTCAAGTAGACTACCAATATCATTTACAATCTATTGATTATAGTGGCTATATGGTTATTACTACATCCAAGAATATAAGAATTTTACTTCCAACTAATATTATCAAGAAGACTATAAAAGAAAATATTTCAAATATGAGACCATATTGCAACGTTCACTCTCTAAGACCTGCTTCATTAAAGCAGGATAGCCATCCAAATGCTAAGGCCTGACACTATACAAAAGAAAAAATAACAGCAAGAACACTTTCTTATTTTTTTTAAAAAAGTAAGTAAATTTGCCAAGACAATTGAGAGTAAGAACACTGGTCTATGCATTAAGCTTGCTCTAATACTCTATTACAATCATAATTTTGAATCCGAAGCTCAACATAATGTCAGAACTACCAACAATGAAGTCTGGTAAATAAATATCTTAAAATATCCTTCAACAATGGAAGGTGTCAAATCCAAATTTAAGCAAAAGAGGCTAGATGTTATTTCAAATTAATGCAAAATATAACTGGTGAAAAATATGAAATGTAATTACTATTGTCAATTGCCATTAAACTCACCACTATGAAGATCTCTATAGAAATTCTCCACAGGAAGCTTCTGAATATCTACTCGTGTAACAATTGAAAATAACAGAACCCTTGACGGGACTTCGAGAAGAAGATAGCAATTATAGCAATCTTATAATGCTCTTATAACAAACAAAGCAGTAACTATAGTCCTTTAAACTTGAAGGAATGCAAGACTTGATGAATAACTGAGTGATGATTACTGTTGAGCTAACAAGATATGGATGAGTCGTTAAAATCTGCAGTTACATCAAAAAATCATGATCAGAATCACAAAAGGTCAATCAAAATTATGATTCCTCGCTAGCATGGTAAAAAAGAAACCATACAAAAAACTAACATTACTTTAAATAGCAGAACACAGAAGAAAAAGTAAAGGTGTTACAAATTAATCTAAAAGATCTTTGTTTAATCAACCAAGTATTAATATAGGCATTTTGACCAAAAAAAATAAAAAAGGAAAAACTGTTTATTCATATTACAGAAGCAGTTCATATTGAATAAACACCAAGAAGCCCACACGTTCAAAATTAAGTTTGCTAAGATAACAATAAAGTACATATCGTCAGATGTCACTCATTAATCAGCTATCAATAAATAAAATCATAACTGGAAATCGCATGAATAAAACAGATTTCACATTACGATCGTCTTCCCGAATTATTCCTGCTACATTTTCATCATTCTATCTCGGTGCACTTACAGTATTGAAGAAAACCCTAATTTTGTCACCCAAAGAAAAAACTGCCAAATCAGACAAAAAAGTTGCACCAAACATTAATTCAAAATTAAGCAAATATTATATCAGAAATAATTGCCAACATGACCGTTTGGAATTGATCTTTTAAACACAGAAAGTAAGCAAACAATTGAAAAGAAAATGTCCCAGACAAAACAATTTTCTAAGTGGGTGTCTTCAAAGTCCAAAAGCTCATCCGTTCTTCAGCCAAGAGCCTCAGCTCAACACAAAATACAGACTCCATAACCCCAAAACCAATCAAAACAGCACAATATTCCTCTGAAACCCCATGTCGACAACCCAAAACCCATCACTCCAGAAGCTAAGACCACGACTTTATTCAATAAAACACCAAAAAAATTAAAACCCAGATAACCCAATTAGAGGCATAGATATCAATTAACGATTAGAACAAAATAAGTCCAAATTAAAGTTATCTGATGAACAGATGCGAGAAATTACAAGGGGAAACGAGTTCCGAAAGAAGATCTGAGGAGAGGTTGCGTCCCAGAAAGAAGTTTAGCTTAACGGAGACGTACGAAAAGTGGGTTTTGTCGTATTTATAGGCGAGGATAAAGAGAAAATGAAGAAATTTTACGAGGACAAACAGTGGCTGCAACGGCATCCTTGATGCAATTAGTTTTATTTTGATACAATTAGATTATAAACTGATCATAATCTTAATTAACAAATATTTATTTTTGGTAAACAAATATTGATGTTTGTCGGTATATCTTTTAATCATCTCATAATTTACTTTACTACCGTTGTATTTGGTATTCGCCGCCACTCTTTATTAATATTCACTTTTTAAATATTACTCTTCATAGAAAAATAAACTAATTATAGAAATTCATTATTCACACAAAGAAAAAGCAAAAAATAAAAAACCAAATATTGACTCCAGAACAAGTCGGCCTTGGACAAGGATAAAAAAAGCACATGCTCAAGACTCACTATTAAACTTGCCTCTTGTTAATGTTCTCCGTGCACAAAACTCTCCACTTTACAGGAATTTTTCGCTTTGCATTTTTATAAAGAAACTTTTTCTGTGACTTGAATATGTGATCTTATGATTAAAAAAAATTTCCAAAAACTACCCTCCCTACTTACTTCTTGCGAGAACAATAATTAAAACAATATCTTGAAAAAAAATATTGGTTTAAGCAAGATTTTATTGGGAGATGGTTGCTAATGTTAAGACAGACGTACAATTGGTTTTTTACATAATCTTTTATAGAATATTGTTGATACAAGTCTGAAGTATTATACAAGAAGATCTCGTGGTCAGAGGAAGGGACAGTCAAATGAAGGACAGAAGAATTAGTCAAGTGGTTGCTGCAATTTTATTTATGTTGCTGTTAGGATTGTTTATTTTGTTATTTGATTATTTTTGTTATTTGAGGATTTGTAGGAATATTATCCTCAAGTCCTGATCATAATCCCTCCTTTATAGGGGAAGACGGTTGCTTATTATTGTATTTAAACAGCAGCAAGTTTGGAATAAAGACATCAGAAAATTAACAAGTTTTTGAGTACTTTAACTCAAGAGATTTCAGATTCTCTCTAAGTCTGCAAAATAGGTAGGAAAAAAGATAAAAATCCTTCTTCTTCCTCTTCTTTAAAACCTGACCCCTTGTATCAAAGACCCTTAACCCGTTTACAAGCCGGGGCCTGTAACAATTCCAAACAATTTTAATTACTATACTTTCCAGAAACCAGTGTAGAAAATGTAGGTGTCCAAGGATGGAAATAAAATCAAAGTGTTCAGTTAATCAGGAGAAAATCAAGTGAAAAAATTCTTCACTATACCATCATTTCAATAATGTAGAGTAAATGACAAATCTGGCATGGGTTAACGTCTAAATTTCAATAAAAAGGCAAAGAAAAAACAAGGCAGATCTAGTAAAAAGGTCGAAGTTCAGTATAACACTTCATAACCAGTCCAAAAAGAAGCAAAATTTGACAACTTCGAATCACCACAAAAATACAAAATATGCGATCTTTGGCGAATACCTGAACTTCACGTAGTAAGATTCCGTCAGTCATAAATTTGATGGAACAACCATCTCCAACCTTCTTGTCATGCCTAACTTGAAATCCAACCTCTTTTCCAAGATGAAAACCAAGCTCAAAAGCTACACGCTTAGCAGTGGCAAGTACAGCTACACGACGGGGCTGAGTAACACCAATAACACCACTTCTAGATGAACACTTGTATGAACCAAAGCCTGCTTCATAAAGGAACTGCAAGATTACACCCAAAGATGAATTTATGAAGGATTTTACATAATAAATTTAGATTTTACATAATAAATTTAGTTAAACTCATAAAGCATCCACAACATCCACCTGAGGAACTTGAGTGGTTTTACCACATCCAGTTTCTCCACAGATAATAATAGTGGAATGTTCATTAACAGCTTCCATTATTTCCTGCTCCAT
>JAOTAX010000009.1:13974838-14001421 GCA_025629825.1 Erythroxylum guanchezii | reverse complement strand
AATATTTAACACCCACTCATTCCGTAAGCCTCCATTCTATTTCTAAACTTCCAGAAATCGATACCCAGTTACAAACCCTTCTAGCCGAATTCTCTGAACTATTTGATGAACCCAAACACCTTCCCCCTAGCCGCAATTGTGATCACAGAATTTCCTTGGAACCAGGTACTAAACTAGTGGTGGTGCGGCCGTACAGGTATCCTCACAGTCAAAAAGATGAAATCGAAAGGCAATGCTCTGAGATGTTGCAAAAAGGAGTCATTCGACCCAGTACTTCACCTTTCTCATCTCCGGCCATTCTTGTACCCAAAGTAGATGGATCCTGGCGCCTCTGCGTAGATTATCAAGAATTGAATGCAAAGACGGTGAAAGACAAGTTTCCAATTCCTGTGATAGATGAGTTATTGGAAGAATTGGGTGGAGCCAAATATTTCACTAAGCTGGATTTACTCTCTGGGTTTTATCAAGTTCGAATGGCCTTACAGGATATAAAGAAGACAGCTTTTCGTACTCACCATGGCCACTTTGAGTTCCTTGTAATGCCCTTCGGCCTTACTAATGCTCCCTCCACTTTTCAGGCATTGATGAACGAGTTGAGTACAAGGCAGGAAGATCCAACATTGTGGCCGATGCTTTATCTCGCCGAGAGGAAGATTCACCTACACTCATGGCTATTTCAATGCCACAAGCTGGAATTATTGATGAAATTCGGCGTGAACAGCAGTCCTCCACTGAAATTCAGCACCAAATCTCTCTTATTCAACATGGAACTGCCGCAAATTCATGGAGTTTCAAAAATGGGTTGCTGCTCTTTAAAAATCGGGTTTATTTGCCATGGCTATCTCCTTCTATTCAGACCATCATCTCAGCCTTACATAATCAGCACCATGAAGGTTACCAGAAGACCCTATTCAGAATCACCAGAGATTTTTATTGGACAGGGATGAAGGCGCAAGTTCAGGAATTTGTTCGATCCTGTGATATTTGCCAGCGTCACAAAATTGAAAATCTTCTACCAGCGGGCCTCCTCCAGCCTTTGCCTGTTCCTACACAAATCTGGGCGGACATTTCTTTGGATTTTGTGGAGGGATTGCCGTCCTCAAAAGGGAAGAATGTTTTGCTGGTCGTGGTCGATCGATTTTCTAAATTTGCCCATTTTCTGCCACTATCACATCCCTACACCGTTGTAAGTGTAGCTCGGATTTTTTTTGATAATATTGTCAAATTGCATGGATTGCCAGAAACTATGGTTAGTGATCGTGATGTCACTTTCACAAGTAATTTTTGGTCTGAATTATTTCGTTTGAGTGGTACTAAGCTAGCCTTCAGTTCAGCCTACCACCCACAAAGTGATGGGCAATCCGAGGTGGTCAATAGAACAGTGGAAATGTATTTGAGATGTTTCACCAGTGAACATCCTACTAAATGGATGGATTGGCTTTCTTGGGCGCAATACTGCTATAACACCAGCTACCACTCATCTTTACAAACTACTCCTTTTGATGTAGTTTTTGGTAGGCCACCTCCACGATTACTATCTTATACCCCTGGTAGTTCCTTGATAGATGCTGTCGATCATGCTCTTCAGGCTAGAGATGAAGTTCTTGGTTCCATTCGACAACATTTGATACGAGCTCAGCAGAGAATGAAATCTGTTTATGATAAGAAGCATCGCTTCCTTGAATTTCAGGTGGGGGACAAGGTGCTTCTTCGTTTGCAGCCTTACCGCCAAGTTTCCATTGCTAATCGACGCAATAACAAATTATTAGCCAAATTTTATGGTCCCTTTATAGTATTCCAACGAATTGGACCTATGGCTTATAAATTAGAATTGTCGTCTGGTTCTCGTTTACATCCCGTATTTCATGTTTCTAAACTAACGGCGTACAGGGCAGGTTCAGTTCCAGGGAATCATTCCTTACCCCTCCTCAAACCACAATCTGTTGTTCCTCAGCCTTTAGCTATTTTGGAAAGTTGCAATCGGGCTGGAAAATTAGAGGTCTTAGTTCACTGGCAACATTCTTCCCCAGCAGATGCTTCCTGGGAATCAGTTGATACTCTTAGACATAATTATCCAAATTTTGCGATTGCGGACAATCGCTTAGTCAACGGAGGATGTAATGATACAAGTCTATTATACAAGAAGATCTCGTGGTCAGAGGAAGGGACAGTCAAATGAAGGACAGAAGAATTAGTCAAGTGGTTGCTGCAATTTTATTTATGTTGCTGTTAGGATTGTTTATTTTGTTATTTGATTATTTTTGTTATTTGAGGATTTGTAGGAATATTATCCTCAAGTCCTGATCATAATCCCTCCTTTATAGGGGAAGACGGTTGCTTATTATTGTATTTAAACAGCAGCAAGTTTGGAATAAAGACATCAGAAAATTAACAAGTTTTTGAGTACTTTAACTTAAGAGATTTCAGATTCTCTCTAAGTCTGCAAAATAGGTAGGAAAAAAGATAAAAATCCTTCCTCTTCCTCTTCTTTAAAACATGACCTCTTGTTTCAAAGACCCTTAACCCGTTTACAAGCCGGGGCTGTAACAATTGTATATATAAAAAATTAATGTACTAAATCCTATTAAAACATATTGATTTTTTGCTCCGCCAAGAAACAATAACCTAAACATCTCAATTTGCATCATTTAAATACCATTTAACATAAAATTTCCATACCTTTTTTCACATTAAGGGTCTAATGAAGGTAGTCTTTACATGACGAAAAAATCTCCCCTCCCCGCTCCATCCAAGTGAGAATTTCCTAGACAACGAATAACTTTGGATGATCTTTGGCCATGAAGGTAGCCGATTTATTATATCACTTACACAACGAAAAACTTCTTGAGGGAGGCTTTATTGATGCAATCATGAGTTATATATCCAAATGTGCTGGTTGACAAAAGTTCTACGACACAACTAAAATTTCACTGGACATGATTTTCAGACATGCAACAATTGTGGTGACGCAAACTGTCCTGTGGATGGGCTGCCCCACATTTATTATGGCCATGTCGTCCAAGTCCTGACTACAATCTGAAAGAGACACTAAAATGCACCTAAAGAGCATCCTTCGATATGAGGTTGTTGGTTCCCACCTTTCGAGCATTGCATAGCTCATCAACACAGTCTCCCCTTTCAATTACAGCTGCAGCACCCATTCCTGATCCTGCAATCAACGGCTCACAGTTCAGACAGCATTCCGTTAAATCATCTCATTCCCCCCGTGCTTTAAGAAAGACAAACTTGCTTAGACCACTGAATATTGTTTAAAAGTCACAGGTTTCAGTCCACTTTTGAACCATCCAAACCAAATCAGTAAATTAACTCAAATCCTAATAGCTAGAACCCGTACCTACTAGTGGTGGCGTGATATATACCTGATAATAACTATGCAAGGAAAATGCTCATGATGCACATTTGTCCAATTGGACAAAACTCGACTTACTTTTGAATATAAACCGGTTAACCTAATGCAGTTCTGGTTTTTATTACTGATAATTCGTTCCATATTCTTCAGGGCTTTACAAGTGACTGTTTCTGCACAATGTGCTTAATGATGGAGAGGGTATACGAGGACGAAAAAGAGTGAAGAGGGAAGAGACCTATGCACATTGAGATCACTCCAAAGCGACAGTCCTTCCCCCGCCGCTTCATCTCATGCAAAAGGGTGGCAACGCAACGTGAACCTGACATACGTAACAGCAGATTGTTTAAAAATGACGGCCAAATTACAATCATGTGGGAGATATATAAGTAATATTACATTGTTGATTTGTTTCACGTGTCACCAGTCTACTTTGACTTTCATTCAGGTCTTTCTAGCATGCATTTTTACTTTTCCGACATAGCAACTACGATCCACTTAGTAATTACCTGTAGCACCCAGAGGATGTCCAAGAGCCATTGCACCACCATTTACATTGACCTTTTCAGGATCAAGCTCCAGTTTCTTACAACAATAAACATATTGGGAAGCAAATGCCTGGTCAAAGGAAAAACAGTTGCATAACTCATGAAGCCTGCTTCAGACATCGCTAAAGTTTTTAAATTATAATTCAACCACTCTACCTCATTGATTTCAAACAGGTCAATATCTTGAATCTCTAGTCCAGCAGATCTTACTGCAGCTGGAATTGCAACAGCTGGACCTATGCCCATCACAGCTGGATCCACGCCTACAGCAGCAAAATTCCTGCAAGAAAAGCATGCAATTACCGGACCATGCATGCACATTTCCTCATTAGCTTGCCACACATCCCATTAGAGCATGGTGAGACTTCATTTTGAAGTTACATTTTTGGTGCTGATTCCTCATACTATTAAGTTGTTCCTTTTTCAAGTCTGACATTGGACACATTAGAATTTGTCCTTCATATGCAATGGTACCAAATAAGCCATCAGTTTATTGTATAGATTGTATTTAGTTATTATCATGCATAGTTAGTTCACATGGTTCTATTTTATACTATGTTAGTTTGGGGCCATAAGGGTATTTATGTCTTTGTACAAGTTATATATATACATATATATACATACATATATACTTACATACATACATACATATATATATATATATACATACATATATACATACATACATATATATATATATACTGTATGTAGATATATATAAACATATATTTATATAATCTAAATTATTTTAAGACATGCTGATTCAGTCCGGGCATACTTGAAAAAAAAATCTTTCTGATTCTCGAAGAATGAGAGGTAAAGGGATTGATCGAGAAAGATTTTTTGTTCTTATTATAAATTATAAGAAAGTTATAAGATCATAATTGACAACAATGCATCAAAAAAATATAATCCGATCTGGAATAACCATATCTTATCGGTAATATATATATGTATGTATGTACATATATATATATATATATATCTACATGCTATATATATATATATATATATCTGCATGTATGTATGTATATATGTATAATGCAATTCCTAGGACAGTGGTCACGCCTTTTCGGTGACAGCTCTTCTCTATTTCAGTAATACTCTGATTTTCATGGTATCTGAGCATCATGATAGCTCGATTTCTTGATTTTAAACCAGAACAATATATCTGAGTTTCCATCTCATATTTGGGGCATTCTTTTTTTTTTCCTTTGTTTTCTTTTCTCTATTATTTCCTGCCTTCAACTACTAATGTCTTCTGAAAAGAATGAGATCTCGACCATCAAGCTTGATGGAAAGAATATCATGTTTGGAGATTTCATCTTCATTTTTTTATAGAAGGCAAGGCCTGTGGGGTTTAATCAACAGCACATATAAACAACCTAATGCTTCTGATGCTAAAGGGAATCAACAATGAAAGATAAATAATGGAAAAATAGTCTTGGATTTTGGATTTGGTTGACACAAGTATTGGAATACCGATGCGCGATTTTTGTAAAGCAAAAGAGATGTGGGAACATTTAGAGAAAATTGTATCAACAATCAAATTTAGCAGGTAAATTTCAGATTGAATATGAGATTTTCAAGTATGGCCATGGAGAGCATAATATACAAGAGCACCATGCTGGGTTTATGGATTTATGGACTGAATATGAAATTGTAAATATGGGAGATGTAAAGGCAGGTTGTTGTCTTGTGAGTTTGAAGGCTGTATATTAAGAAAGAAAAGTGATGCAATTTTTAATGAAACTAAGGCCTGACTATGAAGTTGCATGAGCCATTACATTGAATCGTTCTATCTCGCATAATATGGATCAAATCTTAGGAGAATTTTTGCGTGAAGAAACCAGAATTATGATGCAAGCAAATTTGGAGAGCAGAAGTGTTGAATCAGTAATTTTTGCTAAATGGGCAGCTGATAGAGCTCCAACAAAGGATCACTCAATTATGTAATGTTTTGAATGTAAGGAATTTGGTCATATAGCCTCACACTGTAAATAGAGAAATTAAGAAATCAGATCATATTGTCACAGAATGTAGAGAACTTCAACAAAAGGGGAATAATAAGAAAAAGAACAATCATCATGCTTACTAAGCTACTACTGCTAGTACCTTTTCAAATGGCTCCAATTCTGATGCAAAGTTGGATTTTGTAATCCCAAAAGTTACCAGTAATGTTAGCTCTTAGAAAGTTAAACCAATCTCAGATGAAATTCAACAGCTGATGAAAAGCTCAGTGTCTTCTGCTATTTCTACAGCATTTTCTCCCATTGGTTTATCTGGTAAGAATTCTCCCTTGTCTTAAGGTAGGTTTCCCTTGGATCATTGATTCAAGTACTTCGAATCATATGACTGGAGCTCAAACTCCATTGTCCATTAAATCTTATGATAATGACCAACAAATTATTACAGCCAATGGTGAGAAATTAGATGTTATTGGTAGTGATAATCTCTCTTTATTGTTAAATTCAAAAACTTCTTTTCAATTATCAAATGTTTTCTTTGTTCCTAAAGTTACTGGTAGTCTCCTTTCTAGACTATAATGTGTTGTTTCATTTTCTCATGATGATTGTACTATACAGGACCTTCAAAGTGGGATGGTGATGGGGAGGGGTCGTAGAATTCGTAGCCTGTCTGTTCTACAATTTGAGAACGTGGATCTGATAATCATTTTTTTGCTAGTTTTAACGTAGATTTGTCTAGTTCTTCTAAGATTTGGCACTTGTGACATCATAGATTAGGTCACCCAAATGTCAAAAGTTAAATAATTTGTTTGGTTCTAGTTTATTAAATAATCAAATTTCCTCTTTGAGTACTATTAATAAATCTTGTATAGTTGTTCTTTGAATAACAGTGTGAAATTGCCTTTTCCATTTCATTCTAGTATATCTACCACACCATTTGAGCTAATTCATAATGATGTTTTGGGTCCAACACTTACCTTATCTAGGTTAGGATTTTTATATTATGTTTTATTCATTGATGATTATACTCACTTCACCTGGATATACTTTTGTGTTATAAATTTGACGTTTTTAAATAGGCACCCGATCAAAGCCTTAGGCTCCTCCCAATATTTTTATGTATGATAAGAAATCAATATGATGCTAAAACAAAAGTTCTTTGGACTGATTCAGAATGCAAACACATTTCAAAAGAGTTCCAAGAGGTTTTAGAATTTGAAAGAATCCAATCTTAAAGAACTTGTCCTAACACTCTTTAACAAAATGGAGTGTTTGAGGAAAAAAAACCGTCATATCCTAGAATTGTTAGGACTCTTTTGTTAGATTCCCAAGTTCCTCATACTTTTTGGGTTGAAGCTGCATCAACTGCTATTTATCTCATTAATCAGATCCCATCATTTGTTCTTAAGGATAAATCTCCCTATTGGATGTTATTTAATTAGCTACCTGATTATTCGAAATTGCATGTGTTTGGTTGTGCTTCTTTTATCCAACTTTTGCCTCATGAAAGAACCAAAAATCTAATCAAGCTTCTGATAGGTCCCGTAATCACATCCTCAATGAACAGATTGCATATTAACTGAAATAAGATCCGTACAGTAAGGAGAATTAGGGAGTCTCCTATTCTCTCCGGAAAGAAATAATAGTACAAACTTCTCTCTACCCTTTACCAACACAGCGCTCCTATTTATTCTCATCTTTCTCCCTCCCAAGGTGTAACAAACTTGTAACAACCCTATATTCTATTTTTCAGGCCTAAGTAACTACCCAAAGCCACCTGGCATCAACTTTTCTTTCTTGCCCTTTTGTCTAGTATAGGTAACCTTAATTGGGGGTCTAACATTACTCACCACCCAAAGAGCGACCTTGTCCTCAAGGTTGAAAGATGGAAATTGAGAGGTAATTAGGTCAGAAGGCTCCCATGAGTCCTCAAAGGCAGGAAGATCCTTCCAATGAATGAGAATTTCGGTTCCCGATCCCCCAGTTGTAGGGCACATGCCCCTAACTTCAGAAGGTTCAACCAAAAGCTCCAAGTGAGTAATAAGGGTGAAGGGAATAGAAGGAGAGGATGGGTGTGAACCAATGGCTTTCTTAAGCTGAGAAGCATGAAATAAATTGTGGATGCGGGCTGTAGAAGGCAATGTTAAAGCAAAAGCTACCTACCCAATGTGTTTTTCAATGGGAAAAGGGCCATAGTAACGAGGGGCTAATTTCTCACAGTCGTGTTTGGCCAAAAAGGACTGTTTGTAAGGCTGGAGCTTAACATAAACCAGATCACCGACATCAAAGGTGACTACTCGGCGTTTTTTATTAGCAGATTGCTTCATTTTGTATTGGGCTCGCTGCAAGTGGGACTTGAGCTCATCCAAAAGTGCATCCCGAGTGAGTAGGTGAGTTTCTACAGCGGCATTAGCTGTTGATCCTGGTTCATAGCGAATGAGGGGAGGAGGAGACCGGCCATAGAGAGCTTGAAAGGGAGAAGTGCCGATGGAGGAATGTTGAGCAGTTTTATAGTGGTATTCAACCCACGATAACCAAGAAAACCACTGAGAAGATTTGCCCATAGTGAAGCAGCGAAGATAGAGTTCCAACCCACGGTTGACCACCTCGGATTGGCCATCGGTTTGTAGATGGTAGGCCGTGCTTCGCTTGAGCTCAGATCCTTGCAAAGTGAACAACTCATGCCAGAACAAGCTCATGAATATTTTATCCCTACCGGAGATGATACTACGGGGAATGCCATGAAGCCACTTCTCGCAAAAATACTTGAGCGACTGCGGGTGCTGTAAATGGATGCTTAAGGGCCATAAAATGGGCATACTTGGAAAGTTGATCGACTACCACCAAAATAGAATCAAAGCCATGAGAGTTAGGAAGACCTTCCACAAAGTCCATAGTGAGATCATCCCACACTTTATCGGGTATAGGTAAAGGTTGTAATAATCCAGCAAGAGCCATAGCTTCATACTTGTTACGCTGACAAACATCACAAGCAAGAACATAATCCTGGACTTGGCGTTTGATTCTTTTCCAATGAAATTGTGCAGATAATCTGGCATAAGTGCGCTGAATACCCGTATGTCCCCCAAACAAAACTACAATGAAACTCCTATAGCAACAATGGAATATAAGGTGAATCTGAAGGTAGTGCTAAATGACCTTTGTAACGAAGGTGGCCACCATCCAATTTGTAGTAAGGATAAGAAGCTAGATTATGAGTGATAGCTTTCACAATATTAGCAAGAAAAGTATCGGCAGCAACTTGTGTTGGCAGATCATGAAAGTCTAGCAAGACCGAGGCTAAAATGGTAGAGAGAGTCATGTGATTATCTGCTACTGAATTTGTAGAACTGAGCTTGTATTGGATTTCAAAGTCATAGTTCATCAATTTATGAAGCCATTTAGAATGCTCCCCATCTACCACTCGCTGCTCTAGCAAACATTTCAAGCTGCGGTGATCTGTTTTGATCACAAAATGTCGCCCCACTAAGTAAGCTCGCCATTTCTTAATAGCAAAAACAATGGCCATAAGTTTCCTTTCATACACAGATTTGGATGCGCAGAAGAGCTGAGCTTTTGACTATAGAAGGCCAGGGGTCGGTTATCTTACATCAGAATAGCCCCCAGACCAAACCCAAGGCATCAGTTTCAACAACAAATAGCTTCGTAAAATCTGGTAAGGCAAGCATCGGAAGACCTGTCATAACTTGCTTGAGCTGGTCAAAGGATGATTGGGCGGAAGAGTCCTAGTGGAAAGCGTCTTTTCGCAACCGCTGAGTAAAGGGCCAAGCAATCTTGCTATAGTCTTTGACAAAGCGTCGATAATATCCGGTGAGGCCAAGGAACCCTCGCAAGGCCCAGAGAGTGGTAAGGACAGGCCAGTCAATCATAGCTTGTACTTTTGATGGATCAGCTGAAACTCTGTTGGCATCAATTATATGCCCCAGATACTCAATCCTGGGTTGGCAAAAGACACATTTTTGGGTATTAGCAAACAATTGATGGGACCGAAGGACTATGAATACCTGTTGCAGATGGTCCAAATGTTCAACTTCGGATTTACTATAGATGAGAATGTCGTCGAAGAAGACAAGGACGAACTTCCTCAAGAATGGTTGAAACACTTCATTCATCAAGGATTGGAATGTGGATGGGGCATTTGTCAAGCCAAAAGGCATGACTAAGAACTCATAATGCCCGTGGGGAGTGCGGAAGGCGATTTTAGGAATATCTTCACGACAAATTCGAATCTAAAAGTATCCAAACTTTAGGTCCATTTTTGTAAATGTGACTGCACCATGGAGTTCATCAAGCAGTTCTTCAATGACAAGAATGGGAAATTTGTCTGGTACAGTAGCTCGATTCAAAGCTCTGTAATTCAAGCAGAAATGCCAACTGCCATCTTTCTTTTTTACCAACAAAACTGGACGGGAAAATGGGTTATTACTTGGCTGAATAATGCCGGCTGCCAACATCTTAGTGACAAGCTTTTCAACAAAGACTAAGTGATGGAAGTCCCTGAAATAGTTGCAAGTTTGTTGAGGAAGTTTCACGAGGTAATGCCGAAAGAGTTGCCAAAAACTCTTCTCGTTTGTCGTGAAGTAGATCACAGGATTGAGTTGGTTCTTGGAGCGATCCCACCTACACGTGCCTCATATAGGATGTCCCTAATGGAATTGGCGGAACTTCGGAAGCAACTTGGTGAGTTATTGGAAGCAGGATTCATCCAACCATCTAAAGCCCCATACGGTGCCCCGGTATTGTTTCAGAAGAAGCAAGATAGTACACTGCAGATGTGAGTGGACTATCAAGCATTGAACAAGGTAATAATCAAAAACAAGTATCCAATACCTTGGTTCAGGATTTGATGGACAGGTTGTCAAGGGCTAAGATGTTCACTAAGTTGAATCTTCGAAGTGGGTATTGGCAAGTGCGAATAATTGAGAGTGATGAGCAAAAGACGTCCATAACTCGTTATGGAACCTGTGAATTTTTAGTTATGCCGTTTGGATTAACTAACGCATCTGCTACATTTTACAACCTTATGAATGATGTGATTTACAACATTCTGGATGAGTTTGTTGTGGTCTACTTAGACGACATCGTGGTGTATAGCACTAACATGACAGAACATGTGGAACACTTTGAGGCGGGTGATCGAAAGACTAAGGCAACACAAGCTTCTACGTGAAGATAGAGAAGTACGAGTTTGCCCAGTTGGAGATCAGATTCTTGGGTCACGTGGTGAGCAAGGGTCAGGTCAGAATAGATTCGGGAAATATGAAAGCGATAGTTGAGTGGCAGGCTCCCACAACAGTACGAAAATTGCAGAGTTTTCTCGACCTGGCGAACTACTATAGACGGTTCATTGTGGGATACTCTAAGAAAGCGGCGTCATTTACGAACTTGCTGAAGAAGAAGCAAAAGCGGTGTTGGTCGAGTGCATGTGAGGAAGCATTCGAGAAACTTAAAGTTACTATCTCAACCGAACCTGCGTTGAAGCTGCCGGTGTTCGATCTTCCATTTGAGATACATACTGATGCTTCGGACAAAGCCATTAGTGGAGTCCTTGTACAGGAAGGTCATCTATTAGCATTTGAGAGCTGAAAGCTCAATGGTGCGAAGCAGCGTTACTCGACGCATGAGGAGATGCTTGCGGTGGTGCATTATCTTGAGACATTGTGAGTATATTTGTTAGGAACCATGTTCGTTGTCCTAACAGATAATGTTGCTAACACGTTTTTTAAGACCCAAAGGAAGTTGTCCGCAAAACAAGTCCGGTAGCAAGAGTTTCTTATTGAATATGACTTTATGTGGGAGCATAAACCGGGAAGATACAACAATGTGATAGATGCCTTAAGTAGGAAGGAGATATTTGCGGCTCTTTATTCGGTCACGAGGGTGGAGTCCAACCTGTTGGAGCAAATCAAGGTAGCAACTCCATTAAACACCATGTACTATAAGTTGATTTCTCAAGTTAAGGAAGGTGTTGTATGCAGGTTTTAGCTCGACAATGATGGGCTTTGATAACTAAGAGTGATCAAGTTTATGTGCTGAGCTATGGTGGATTGCGGAAACAGTTGTTGAAAGAGACGCACGACTAGCAGTGGGCTAGTCACCCAGGAGTCCAACGGATGCTAGTGCTCCTATCTCGTTCCTACTTTTGGCCGAAGATGGAGAATGCAGTAGAATGTTACGTCAAGACGTGCCTCGTTTGTCAGTTGAATAAGCCGAAGAGAAAGAAGGAAGTCAGTTTATTACAGCCCTTATCCATCCCCGAGAGATTGTGGATGTCGGTTTTAATGGATTTCATTAGTGGGTTTCCAAAGGTGGACAACATGGCATCAATAATGGTGGTAGTTGACAGATTCTCTAAGTATGCGATCTTCGTGCCAATTCCTATTACTTGTCCTTCGGATGTTGTGGCCGAGTTGTTCTACAAGAACGTAGTCAAGTATTTGAAGTTCCAGCAGATATTGTGAGCGAGCGAGACTCCAAATTTACAGGTTGATTCTAGACGTCCCTTTTTAATATGATAGGTTGCGATTTGAAGTTTTCAACAATAAATCACCCACAAACAGACAACCAAACAAAAAGAATCAACGATTTGTTGGAGGAGTACTTATGACATTATGTAAGTGCAAGTCAACGTAATTGGTTGAGTTTACTTGATACTGCACAATTTTGCTATAACTTGAATATATCTTCGGCTACAGAAAAAATCCCTTTGAGATTGTGTTGGGACAACAGCCTCTCACACCACTAAAGATTGCTCAACAAAGGGCGGGTGAAAAATGTCTTGCAGCGCATAAGTTTGTGATGGAGAAGTAAGAATTGATGGATGAGGCAAGAGACAGTCTTCGAAAAGCTTCTCGACAGATGAAGCAAGCAGATCTTCGAAGGAGGCCGTTAGAATTTGACGTGGGAGATAAAGTTTTGTTGAAACTAACCCTACAAATTTGGAAAAAGATCTCGAGTAAGCAAGTTCATAGGAGTTTGCTGAGTACAATGGACCGTTTGAAGTGTTGCACAAAGTGGAGAATGTGGCATACAGGTTGAAGTTACCCAAGCGGTTAAAGGTATACCCTACTTTCATATTAGTTTTCTCAAGCCTTACTATGAGGATGCACCAGATCTAAATAGGAGTCAGGTAAAGCGAGCTCCACTGGTTGTGAGGAAATAGTTTGAGGATCAAGTGGAGAAGATCTTAGATTATCGAACAATGGGTCAACACAAGAAGAATCGACGGACCGAGTTTTTGATTCAATGGAAAGGTAAACCTGTCGCGGAAGCTACGTGGGAGAAAGATACGACCTTGTAGCAATTCGAGGACCAGGTGAACACCTACCTTCAGACTAATTTGACGAGGGCGTCAAATCTATCCGGTGGGGGTGGTTTGTTAGACCCTTAAACTTCGAAGCACTTCTCAGCGACCTTTACGATGCGCCTTAAGAGAAAGGTTAGCTGGATTACATGCATGAGGGAGGCATGCGAAACCACTAAGGCAAACATGAGCGAGTGGGATCGGACTTGATGCGAATTTTGGTAAAGTATCGGACCTTGTGGAGATTAACTCAACCTAGGCTAAGAACTTGATGAATTAAGAACTTGGCTCATGCTCAGATGAATGGACCACGACTAGCGGACTTATTGTGGGAAGCATTGGATCAGGCCAGTGTGCTATGCGAGTTTCAGCAAGATCACACTGCATCATCAACGGATAGAGATCGTGGGGAGATCTTGGTTGATGTGGTAACAATTAGGAGTTAGAGTTGTAATGGAACTCAACATCTGAAGATAGTAGAGATCTTCGAGGATAAGGATGCTAGTTTCCTATTTGAATATAAACTCTATTTTTGTTTTATCTTGTAGATTCTATCTTATCAGATAGAGTCCTACTTGGATGACAATGTCATCCAATTGGTCCATGTTATGTAATCTGATAGAGATAGATGTGATCTTAGCACGATCTTAGACAGTTCAATTTTAGTGGGATTCTGAATATAACTTGGCTTCTAAGTTAGAGTGTCTGCTCTTCTCATTCAGTCAGAGAGAGCATTCTTTGTATTCTTTTGAGAGAGTATATAAAGGTTAGTTTTATCGTATCTCTCTTGTTTCCTCGCTGCCTTTGTTTTCTTATTGCTTTTGTAGCATTGTTTATTTGAGTGTACAAGGTAAACACTTCGAGAGTTGTTGAAGGCTAAAGTCTTGCTTAAGCAGAACTAAGTGAGGCTGTCGTGCAAATGGTGTTGGCGATCAACTTCAGTAAATGTTCGAATCCCAAAGTGACCTTTGTATCACTAGCCATCTTAAACCTATGTTCCAGCCATACTATAAAATCCTAAGCCTAAAAATCCAACAATCAAATATTAAATTCCCAACTTTACAAAATTTGAAATTTCTACATTCCTAGCTAAAATTCAACCTTAAAACTTAATATTCCAACAGCCTAATATCAGTCATATTTCATAATTTTGTGCTTTTAGCTACTAGTTAATAATTCTTCTATTTGTCCTACATCACAAACTGATGCTAATAACTTAGCTTCAATTTGAGGGGGAGTGTACGAATTATATTTAGTTAGTATCTTGTATAGTTAGTACATATGATTATATTTTATACTATTTCAGTTTGTATCAATTTGAAGGGGTGCGTACAGATTGTATTTAGTTAGTATCTTGTATAGTTAGTTAACATGATTATATTTTATAATATTTTACTTTGTAGCCCCAAGGGTTTTTATGTCATTGCACAAGCTATATATATATATATATATATGGCAATTCCTAGAGCAGCGGTCAAGCCTTTTTGGTGACTGCTCTTATCTATTTCAGTAATACTCTGATAATCATTTACAAGAAGAAATATACCTGAACACACCAAGGATTGGAAGTCCCTTTTTTGTGGCAAGGCTTCTTTTCATAAGTAGTACTGCTGCAGCACCATCACTTACCTGGCTGGAATTACCTAAGATGATTTTGCAGTCAATTCTTATTGCACTTGAGCTAACTATGATTCTGATAATTATTTCAAGTGTTAACCAGTACCAGCAGTAGTGGTTCCATCCTTTTTAAATGCAGGCTTCAGCTTGGCCAAACCAGCCATGTTTGTGTCTGGCCGAATACCATCATCCTCTGAAATTGTGACTGGCTTTGCTACACCAGTTTTGCTGTCCACAATCTATTGAAAGGGATGATCTAACACACGCTGAGAGAGGAAAGGAAGTGAAAGATATTTCCAGATGTACATTCAATTCTTCATTTACCTTTGTATTAACAGGGACAATTTCATCTTTGAATTTGCCAGAGGCCCTTGCAGCAGCAGCTTTTCTATGTGATTCAACCTACGGTGTCAAAGTGAAAGTGGTGATTACTCAAAATGCTCGCATCTGAGGCTTATTTGCAGACATGTGTAACTTACAGCAGCCTGGTCTTGCTCTTGCCTTGTCACACCATAACATTCTGCAACATTTTCAGAAGTAATTCCCATGGGAAGAAGGCAATCACGAGCTTGGACAGAACTCTCCACCTATTAGCAACATAAATCAATTCACACACAGTATACGTACAAGATAACCAACTACAAAGAAACATAGCGTTCAAGCATACTCTTGGGTTAACTTGTTGAACTCCACGAATGTTATCCACTGTCATGGACTCCAAGCCAGCTGCAATACCTTTGTTGAAGATAAAAGAAGGTTAAGCCCGAAAAGGGTATATGGGATACAAACTTATTCTGGAATCGTTCTTACCTATGTCGATATAACCAGTTTTTATGGAAGCAGCAACATCAGCAACTGCCTGCAGACCAGATGAGCATTGCCTGTTGACAGTTCTGAGGGGCACCGTATCTGATCAAATGAGTAATCAATGTAGAGTAATCATCCAAAAAGATTCTCTACACTTCTAGAAGAAAATTAATCCTAAAATGCAATTATGTATAAAGTGCCATTTGGGACTCTTGAATATGTTCTGTCCATCTTTTCCAAAAGTTGGTGGCAACTTGAAAATTAGAGGTAAGTTCAGCAACTATCAAAATAAGACTGTATAAAATAAGTTAACAGAAATATTGAAGAAGAAATTGTTAAATTTACAAGCCTGTGACAAGTACTTTACCAGGGAAACCGGCAAAAATAGATGCCATCCTGCACTCAATTGCCCTTTGTGAACCAGGAGCCAAAACAGTACCAACAACTATATCCCCTACTTCACTTGGATTCAAATTTGTTTTCTCTATCAATGCCTAAAACACACAATTAGAAACAATCAAAGTAGATCATTCACTACCGTAGAGAATTACACCATCGTACTTGCAGGTTCTCATTAGACAAAAAGGAACAGTATCTTCTAACCTTAAAAACAGGAACGAGGAGATCCTCAGGAAAGGTATCCTTGAAACCACCACGCTTGGACTTGCAGATTGCAGTACGATATGCACTGTTTGACATCAAACAAAGTGAATTCTGAGCTAATGTGTGCGTGAGAGAGATGAAGAAAACATGAACAACACTGCATATTCAGAACTAATATCCATCCTTTTTCAAAGACAAAAACTCACGCAACAATCACGATATCATCACCAAAGGCAGCCGAACGATGATATGCGGCACTATCCCCAGCCCCGCAAATTGAAGTCTAATAAACCAACAGGAAAAGAAGAGTCATTATGAACACAAAGAAAAACATCAATGCCCAACAAAACATAGTCCTAAGAGTGCAAAGGGCTTATAAATTTACAAGTGCCGTGTAATTCAATCAAGATACCAAGTTAAGGGCATGTATCATTGCAGGGCCACTAACTCACTCGAATTCTAGACCAACAAAACTGTTACAAACCAGCAAGAAAGGAGAAAAGCGTGTTACACAACGAAAACAACTAGTTTCTCAAGTAAAGATGGGATTTTCCAGGTACCCAGAAACGTGAATAAACAAATAAACCATTTTGAAAAAGAGATAAGCTGAGTTCATGTCCAATTTTACGGAATTTCCAAGTTTTTCGATTCAGCAAAGCACAGGAAAACCAAGTACAAAACAAAACATAACAGACAACAACTAGTAGAAAGAAAAAGAATAACTTACAGAAAGAGAAGAGGATTCATGGAGATCAGGAGAAGAAGTGGGCTGCAGATGAGCAAGCAAAATTTTTTGTCTGTTCAATGCCTTCTCCATGTTCTCTGCGACTCCTTTCTCTACACAAAGGAAATGGTGATTGATAAAACGTTACACATAAGACTCCGACCTTTAATGCTATTGCCTATTGGTGAAAGCCTCTTTCTGTCTTCTCAAGGGTGAAAATGAAAGACAAGTCAAAATGGCAGAGAGAATTTCCTGGCGGCTTCCCCTCACAATTTAAAACATATTGATTTTTTTACTAAATACATGACTATGTTCGGTAAAGTAATGCAAGTATTTTATTTTTGGCTGCCCCTATCTTTTCTTAGAGTAATTTGGTATTGCATTTATTTTAAATGTCGGACAAAAGCAGTCTCCATGCCAAACACGTTCCCACTGACATCCTCAACGTTTATAAATTCGGTGATTCTGCTTTCCCACCTCGTAGTCAGACTTTGTTTGTTGTCGTTAATAGTTGACTTGACCCAAGTCTTCCAGTAAAATGAAACGGAGAGACATCAATTCATTAATCCATGATGCTCTTGGTTTGGTAGTATTAACCCTCAGAAAGCTTCTTCGCCTTTTCTTTTGTGATCAAGCAATTAAAATACTCAAAAAGCTTCTTCGCCTTTTCTTTTGTGATCGAACAATTATTTAACAAGTGGTAACACAATTTTAGTATTTATTCTATTAATTTTATAAAATGAATACAAATACATATTCTATTTCTTTGAAGGATTAATATTTTTAATTCAATTTGTTAGACAGGCCTACACTTATTCAATTTCTTGCTATTTTTATTAGTTGTATTAAATCGGTCAATCTCTAAACTAATAATTATACATAAATTTAGAAAAATAAAGTTCAACTACTTTCTAATTGTAGCCATTAAATAATAAACTTTTTATATATATTTAAGGTATTTTAAAAAAAGAAAAGATTAATGAATTAATAAATAAGAGCTATAGACAATCAATCATAATATATACATTAAAGTAGTCTTGCATGTTGCTAATACGAAAATCTGCCAACAATACAATAAACTTAAGACATTAAGGACGAGAACAAGTAGAAGTAACAAAAACTGGCATTTGCTTAGTAATATAATTCATCATCTCATACATAAGTCGATGCTCAACCCTCAGTTTACCTTCAAATTTTCTTATATTCCTTTACTTTTAATAAGGTAAATCATAGTGTTGAAATAGAGAATGAATCTAGTAGATTCTTCTTTGCATTTTCTAATTCAAACCACCACGTCAATTCACAATACCAGTCCAATTACTCACCAAGCAAGAAAGGTTATTCATCCTTAGGGTACTTCAACAAAATGATTTTGTGAAATCATATTGAAAACACAAATTGTTAATAGTTTTAGGTACTTGGTGACAAAGAGAACCATGGTAGAAATAGATGTTGCACTATGAATTCCATCTTTAGTGTGTAGTTTACCATTGATAATCAATCACACAATAACGAAGACTCTTGGACAGATTTCTTTTTCTCTAAAACAACAACCCATAAGAAATCTTACTAACACACAAGGTCTGGAAAGGTCTAGTAGTACGCAACCTTACCCATAACTAGTAAAGAGGTTATTTACAACATCTGTTGTTTTACTCTATATAAGTTTATATCATGAGGCTTATAAAAGCATATCAAGATTCTTAAAAGATTTATTAGTGAAGGAACTTGATTAATGTCCTAACCAAATATTGTTGTCAACAACTATAAAGTTGAGGTGAAAAAGAGGTGCAACTCGAAGCAATCTAGTTATCATATAATGATTAAGATTATATGAATTATTAAATAAAACCTCCATGACAATAACAATGTTTGGTATCATGCTCCTCAAATTAAACATAATGAGCAGCATTGATAAGAGGGCTCAAATAATTTCAACTATCATGCCAAAAGTTGGTAGAAGCTCCATTACTTAATCTTGTTATAGTGTAAACATTCATTTATTACATAAGCTTAAAGATGTTAAGCATATCGTAGGATGAGTTGCTTTTAGGAGAAGCTGAATAGAAGCTGTCATATTTTAAGCAATATGAATGCAACCACTTTACTTAAAGAGACTTTTTGTCCTCTAAGATTCTCCATAACCTCCTATCCGTGTTGATTTTATTACTTAACTTAACCAAGGCTATCCCAAGATCATCTTCATCCTTAGGCATGCAAACAACCTCCAATTTAATCTTAGCTTTATAGTCTCTAACTAATTGAATAGCTCGTAAAAAGGTCCTAAACAACATTTCAATAGTCTTAACCAAACTTTTAGGAAACATAATATGTAAATACCATTAAACATGCAATGAATTCAACATTGAATTAATTAATTAAACTTTACAACATATGTAAAAGCTTATCCTTTTTAAAATTTTCTCTATAACTGGTAAGAAATCCTTATAAGATAGCCTCTTATAAGAAATAGGAACTCCAAGATATGTAAATAGAAGTTCGTTTTGTTGCAATCCTATCAAACAAGTAATCTAAAAAGAAAGACTTGCAGTAAATAAGGATATAAGGAAGCAATTTTTATCCTTGTTAATTTCTAGTCCAAATACTTCTTTAAAACATCTCAAAGCATTTATTAAGGTACTCACAGAGTTAAATTTTGACCCATATAGAAACAATGTCATAAAAAAAGAGGTTGTGAATTTTAAGTTTCTTGCACTTGACATGATATTTAAAGCTCCTTTCTTACTTTATAATATGATTATAAACCTTAATAAGACTTCCATGCCAAGTGTGAATAACTAGGGAGATATAGGATCACCTTGCATGAGCCCTTTACCACCATTGAAGAATCTAGTAGGCTCACTGTTAGCTAACATAATATAAGACACAATGGAAATGCATTGGGAGATCTAATGAACAAACCTTAGATTAAAAGTCAAAAGCATGCATAAATTTGATAATATACCTTTAATCAATAGAGTCAAAGGCCTTGTTAAAGTCCAATTTGATAACATAACCCTTAAAGGAATGCTTCCTATTATTGTTTTTTTTTTAATCCTTACACTTATAACAAATTATCACCAATTGATCTTTCTGACATAAAAGGCACTTGAAGAATGACTGATCAATGGTTGAAGCACTCCTTTAAGCCAAGAAATAAGGACTTCTACAATTACCATGTAAATTATATTAGTGTAAGATAAAGGCATAAAGTCTTTCAAAGTGCTAGGATTAAGAATCTTTAGCACTAAGGTGATAAAGCTTTTGCATATTTCTCTAAAAAAGCAACCACTAGTAAAGAATTCCGACACAACATCAGTTACCAAATGGTTTAACAAATGCCAAGATTTGTAAAAGAAAAGAGAATTTAGACCATCTGGACTTAATGCTTTATTTGGATGAAGAGCAAAAAGGGCTTTCTCTACTTCAAAATTTGTAATGTGTCATAAATAAATCAACATCAACTAAAGAAATTTTATCATAAATAATTGAGAAGAATTGATCAATGGCTAAAGCACTACTTTAAGCCTAGAAATAAGGACTTGTGTATTTATCTTGTAAATAATATCAATGCATGATATATGTATGAAGTGCCTCAAAGTGCTAGAATTAAGAATCTTTGGCATTAAGATGATAAAGGTTTTGATTATTTCTCTAAAAGTCCAATCACTATTAAAGAATTCCAACGTAGCATTAGTAACCAAATGCTTCAACAAATGACATGATTTGTAAAAGAAAAGAGCCTTTAGACCATTTGAACCCAAGGCCTTATTTGGATGAAAAGCAAAGAGGTTTTTCCTCCACTTTAGAATATGAAATAAGTATGATTAATAAATCTGCATAAACTAGAAAAACAAATTCTATCAGAGATAAAGGGTTGTAACAATTGAACTAAAGAGGAGCAATTAGATGAGAACACAAGGATTAACTAAAGCCTCAGTAGTTGCTTAAAAAGGAATAATTGACCTTAACAACATGTATATAATAAGGTAAATCCCTCTTTTCCTCCTATTGTATCTAGATATTAAAAGGATCTTGATAAAGCATCTATTGCACCTTGTCCAGCTTATCTTTAACTAATATAACAATAATTTGAGTATCATTGTATTTCTTCTTTTTTAGTAATTTGAATGCTTCTTTAATCTTTTATAGCTTCCTCATACAAAGGAAAGACTTATAGCCACATGATTAGATAAAGCCATTTTTTCCTCTTATTATATCAAGATATTAAGAGGATCTTAACAAATCATTGTTACTCCTTATCCAACTTATCTTTAACTGATATAACATTAATTTGAATATCATTTTTTTCCTTTTTTAGTAATTTGAGCTCTTATTTAATCTTCTATAGCTTCATTATATAAATGAAGGAATTATGGCCATCAAAATGGTGAGACATCCCTTTTAATATCATACTTTCAAATTGAAGTTCATTAGTTAGATAATTGTTGAACCCAAAAGTAAAGTACCTAGTTCTTTTCAAGTTAAGGTCGTTAATGACTATTAGAGAATGATTAGAGAATAAAGGATTCCTAAATTTTGTAACACTTTTAGGAAAATTATTCAACCAAAGATTATTCACCATAGCTCTATCAAGCTTCTTTCTTATAAACCATCTTCCTTGTTACTTATTGCCCTATGTATAAAAGGGACTATTGATAAGTGATTAATTGTTAATATATTTAATGCTTAGTCATTAATTTTATGTTGCACTCAAGATACTTATTTTGTTTCATATTTTTCTTTAGGGACAAATTGGAGGAACAAGAACAAAAATGAGCTAAATCTGCGTCCTTGGAGTTATTTTACCAATTTTTGATCTTATTTACCTTATTGGAGTTACTATGACTTACACGACCATGTATGGGAATGTGTAACTCACTAAAAACCTGTACAAACTCGAACACATTATTTTAAGAAACCCTGAGCCTTGCGCACCTATGTGGGGACTTACACAACCATTTAAGTGACTTATACATCTGTGTATGTTGGTTGTGTATTTCTATGGGATCATGTAAGTCCACGATTTTTGCTAAATTAACATACATGATCACTTACACACTTGTGTAGCTGATCCTGTATATCCATGCAACCTTAATTCTACACTATAAAAGGGAATTTAAGAGGTCGAAAAAGGCATGAAGATTTTAGAGACTCAAAACGAAGTAAATTCTTTTGCTTTGGAGAGCTATTAGGAGTTAAACTTCATATTTTTAATTCAAAGGGGATATCGAGGCCAACGAACATGTTTGGACATTAATTAACCTAGTGACGTTCTTAACTCTCTTTTGGTATTGAATTTTTTATTATATGATTAACATTTTGGATTTATGTATAAACAATTTAGATAGGCCTACTAGATTATTTATTACCAAAATCTAGATTGGAATACATAATCATTGTACATCTGATTCATTTATGGTAAACTAATGATCAAGCATCATTAAGGATAACATAACATAGGTTCAATGACCCGAGCTTATTTGGTTGTTGCTTAGATTAACCTATTTTCCTATTACGTAATATGGTTGCCACACTAAATCTAGAGAGCTTATTCTAGGTTTTTTGATAACTGGACCTAATTAAAGAGTTTGTTTTAGTTAGATACAACCTAAGGAAAAACTGGAATTAATAAAGCTTGTTATTAATCTATGATTAATAATTTCAAAGTGGTGTATGAGATCAACATTACGACCGATTGTTCATATTCATGTAAAGGTCTGAACCATAAACTAGATTCAAAACCCATTGATTAATTTTATCAATTTTGTACTACTTAATTTGATTTGTTTTCAATATTTTAGTTTTACTTTATTTTCTTAATTGAATTCAACCAAGCCCCCAATATTAAAAACTAGTTTATTTATTACAAAATCTAAACACTCACTCTCTGTAGATACAATCCTTTCTCACTACTACTAAAAATTTAGTTGTACAGAGTTAAATTTTATTTTCTAGTTTGTTTGATCCATATAAAGAATTTCGGCACCATTATTAGAGAGTTAAGTGATTTAGTTTCTGTTTTTAATATTAATTGGTGTTTTGTATTGTAAGGCAGTGCATACGATCGTGCACTTTCATGATTTATGTTAAAATAAACCTTGATTCGTCATAAAAAATTCATTTATCTTCATTCCCTTTCACAATCGACGTCGCTCTTTTACTATCTCAACCCCAATTTAATAACGCAGGTGAACGGTGTAGCAGTAGCTTGTACCAGTAAGTGTGGGTCGATCCTATGAGGACAATAAATACTAGTAATTACTATTGTTCTATTATCTAGCTTACGAATTAATTTTGGTTGGATTAATGAAACTAAAATTAAAATATTAAAGTAAACAAAGCAACACGATTTAAGTAATAATTGGCTAAGTCACTAAGTTATTTATCAGTATCAAATGATTAGTATCTAGGCTTCGAATCCCCTTAAAACCCTTAACCGATTAATTGTTTGTCATACAATTGTTTTGTTGATTTGTTGGACTGTGGAGATTCCTAAGGTATGCTAGTAGGTGACCTGGAGTCTACTAACAACTAATTCTAAGATCTCTAACCAAATTACTTAGGTTAAAACTTATGTAATTATTTGTACCATATTATGAATCCCTCTATTCGGTTTAACCCTAATCCAGAAGAATTATGTCATCATATCTCTAGGATTGCAATAAACTCTTTCCAATTATCATGGATCTATTCAACCTAGGAGTTCTCAATCAATAAGTATGAAATCATATTAAAGTCTAATAAATCATAATAATAGACAATCATAAAATAGATAATTGGATTGTAATAATCAATCAACTCAATTACATTAACAAAATAATCAAAGCATGTCAAAGTATTCAACTAGGGTTCATCTGACCTAGATACTAATAGAAAATTTAGCTATACATCGGCGAACACGAAATCATATCCATATATACAGAAAATAAAATAGAAAACAATGGAATCATAATTCTAAGTCTCCCTAATTGTTCTGTATCGTGTATTCTAATAATGTAGATGACTTATCTTGTGTTCTGATGGATCTCTTGATAAAAACTCCACTTCTCTCTCTTCTTAAGCTCCAAATCGCTTATGGAATCACCTCTGAACGTCCCAAAACAGTGCCAGCCACTTCCTCTTTTTATTTGCCTTTGAAACACACTATAAGAAAAATGTCGTTTAGCGACGGATATCACCGACAGAAAACATTTGGATTCTGTCAGTAATATAAATTGGTGATGGAATTAACTGATGGACAAAGGCATCGTAAAAATGGCCGTAGGTAAATTTACTGATGGACATTTGATGTGACCGTCGATGGATATACCGACAATTGGTTATGACTGTCAGTAAATTTACCTACGGACTTTTTCTTTTCGTCGAAATATTTGCAGACATTATTGGTTATTCCGTCGGTAACATTACTGACAGTTATGAGTATACTGACAGTAAAGTTGGCGACGACTGTCAATATTATCGTTGATTACTCTTTGTTCCGTTGGTAAATATCTTACATTTTACCGATAGTTTGTGGTATTTTGTCAGTAAATATACTAGATTTTACCATTTTTACGAACAGTTTGTGGTATTCCATCGGTAAATATACTAAAATTTACCAACGTACTTGTATTTTTTGTCGGTAAATAATTTTTAATTTTTTTTAAAAAATTTACATTAAATTTTATTTCATGATCTTATTATTAATGCATAATTTCAACAGTTATGAATTATCTGTACATAATATTTTGATTATATATATATAATTTGTTTAAAAAAAGTTGATTGATGATATAAAGTTAAAATTATCTTAATTGATAATAAAAACATTAAATTGTACATAATAAGTCTTTGTAATTCAAACCAAATGACTACAACAATCTTATTGTCCTGGTGACCGCGGATGGTCTGAGGTGCTACCCCTCCCCTTCAACTCATCCACCTCATGTCTCAGCTAAGCTATGTACTCCATTAATGTTTGTATTGTGGTCCGAAGCTCATTGACTTCATTGGTTGTCGACTGTCTACTAGATGTTGCTGTGCTAGACGTGGAGGATTGCAAATAACATGTTTTTGCAAATGAACCTAACTCGAAGATCCTTCCACGATGGTCCCTACCACCCACTGCATCAAGATATGTCTGACTTTTATCACCAGCTTGTTCGTGCTAAGACTGTCGCTGAATGCTTTCTTGTATTTGGTCCTATTAGGAGGCAATGTTTATATTAGTAAGTGATAATTATTAAGAATTAATATTAAAGCATAAATTTCACATACATTAAGTTCTCTACGTTGGCTATTGATGAATATCACATCGTTATGTTTCTTAGTATGAGTGTGCAAAAAGAGCTGACGGGGTGTAGGCCTCATGCTCATAGACTTTTCCTGCATAAGAATAAAATGTTATAAGTGAACTAGAATTTATAAAAATTTTGGCAGAGTTTTCTCTATTTTTATGATATTTACCCCTTGTTGAACAAAGAAAAAAACTCAATACAGTCATATATAGACATTTATACCATTATCATTATTTATAATACACATATTTTCATTCCAAAATTCACACATCAATTTAAATTGAAATTCAACAAAGTAAAACAATTAGAATATAATTGTAAAGTTTAGATACTAACAAGTCTCTCTACATGCTCATGGTGGGTAATAGATCCTCCCATATGTACAGGAAGACTCTCTCCCCCCGATTCTCCATGTCTACTGGTAGAGTTACGCTTTGAAATGGACATTGTCTCAGGTGATGTCCAATACTACTGCCAATGATTTCGTATTTCCATAGAAATATAAGGCAGTCGTACACTAACCTTGTGTATCGCACCAATAAAGTCACGATAATGTGTACATGCTCATCTCTCCCATACTTTATGTATGATCGCGTCAAATTCAGAATCCCAAAAAATTCTTTCTGAAATAAAAGGAAAAAATTCGATAAATACTTATAATGTAATAATAGTTATCTAATTAATGTATACAAATCAATTAAAAAAGAAAATAACTTTTGTTATTTTACCTCAAACTTCTGAAAGTAAAATTCCTTTTTGGTCTGAGAGATATTCTTCCATACATAACCCTCAAGATCAATCTTCTCCTTAAATTTAAATGTCATGTTTCTAGAGCACGGTCTAGACAGAATCAATCTAATATAAAAAACAAATAATTTTATACCATTTGCAAAAATTTAAATCTATAACTTAATTATAAACATATAGTGTTTCATGTAATTTCATTTACAGATTATTGACAATTGTTATGTAAATTCTTCCATCAGGTTCCTCAGCTCCAGGCTGGCAGTCGTCTCTTTCATCCGCTATAGGGGTAAGGGATGATGTAGGAGTGGTGGATGGTGTAGCATCAGGAACATCAGGTGATGCGTCATCTGCAACTGTAGTAGTTGGAGGGGAAGGAGGTGATTCAGTTGCAACTGTAGAGTGTGATGGTTCACCTTAACAGTAAGTAACTCCAAATCGTTGTCTGAACCTGGGTCGCATTATATCACGTTGTCTCTTTAGTGGCATATTTGTTGGACCCCAAATTTTTAGTGAAAATTAGAATTATTAAAATGAAATGAAATGAGTGTTTTTGTATATGAATTGTGTTAGAGATGATTTTGTGCTTTAAGAAAATTGATT
>JAOTAX010000009.1:13946974-13960105 GCA_025629825.1 Erythroxylum guanchezii | reverse complement strand
TCCACATTATTCACAATAAAATTTCATTTAGGCCCAAATACCGGGAAATAATCATGAATGCATGTACAGTTATTTCAAGTGTACAAATTCACTGTTTGCAAATACCAATATGCATGAACAACTCTAATTAATCCCAATCACTCTTACCCTTTGCTAAATTACTATTTTACCCTTCCTGTCGGGGGTGAGATGTTACACTGTTAACATCTCATACTTTCCAAATTCATGTGCATTGATATCAAACAACTCATTTCTTGAATTATAACATCATTTAAGAATCTAAACTCATCAAACACTTAATCAATTGATTCAATATCAAACTAAGCTCATTTTAAGCCCTAATCAAGTGTAAAAGTATCAATGTATATTGTTTTATCCTTATATGATTCAACCAGAACACAAAACACAAACTCTCCTTTCTGCCAAGCATTTCCACGATCGTGGGAAGGAACCATACAATTCCCACAATCGTAGGATACGCGATCCGAGACCCACCTTCCTTTTTCTTCAAATTTTCTTCCAAACTCTAACTCCTTTATGATAGTTCTTCAACTATACCTCACTTATACTTCAAGGACACTTCAATTTCTTATCATTTCATTTCAAACTCCAAGCCAAAATCATTCAATTGACAATTCATAAACAATTTATCTCTTAGGCATCATCAATCAAACAAATGCTTTCATTTACTATCTTACGTGTTACACCTTAGTTCTTTTCCATTCCAAGAATATTACATTAGCATCCTTCTTTAGCATAAATTCATCTTTAACATACCTTTAATCTCAAAATAATCTATATTCTATAAATCAAAACAGAGCCAATTCATTCATCACATTTCAAGCACATCTCATCATCAACCTTATATGCAATTCATCTCAATTCATCCCTAACCAATCTTTATGAATGTTATGCTCACATATAACTCAATAAGGTAATCAAATACTTACTTGTATGTCTCAAGATTTCCTCAATCAACAAGCTAAGCAAGTCTCCCAAGCATCAAACATACATTAAGAACAAGATGGGATGAAAGTGTTTCAATCTACAAGATGAGGGTTACAAAATTTTAGCAAAACTTTAAGGGTTTTAAGGATTATGTAAAAGTTTCCTAGGTGGGAGGAAAGAAGGAGAAACAATAGACCAAAAAATAAAAGATGGTGATTTTAAAAGAGTAAGAAACGTGGGTAAGGTGTGTGGTGAAGAAGATAGAAATGTGTCATACCAAGTGTTAAGCTAAGAGCCAAGTTATGTGTTTTTCTCCTACACTCCCAATTGTCACTCCCTTATTAGTCCATTTGTCATTTAATCTCTAGACCATATGTCACTCAACTATACCTCCATTTGTCACTCTTTTATTCAAGCTAATTGTCACTATATTATTGATGCCACATGTCACCATCTCATAGGCTTATTCAACCTAAATTCCCTTGTATCATTTTATCTTGCCCTTTTAGCACTTTTCTTAGACTAAATGAACATATCACTTTATCAATCACTCAATTAGAACAATAAACTCCCAATTCACTAATTATAATTCTTCAAACAAAATTCAAGACATAATCAACACATAAGCACGTCATAATCATTTAAGATCTTTCATACCCTGGGATATATCAATGAGTGCATGTACTCTTTTTACAATGTCCCTAGATCATGATTCAAGTGCATATGCAAATGTGATGTATGCAAATGAAATGCACTTCATGAATTCTCATATGATGACTCAATCTAACAGTTAAATTCCTAAGTATAAGAATGGGTTACTACACTGTGGATACCCGAAGGCACCAAACTATGGACATTATAGTCTTGAAATGAAGACACCATTGGTGTCAAACTGCAGCAACTGCACTGTAACCCTATAGGCATATCTATCTATCTACCACCAAGACAATATAGGCACTGTAACATTTCCTTTAACCATTTGTCAATTTCACCAATCATATATTGACAAGTCATATGATATACATTTCAAGTCGTAAAATTTGTATCTATGTTTTTACATGCCAGTCATAACTTATCATCTTTAGAAGGGAGTCAAAATCATACTTGTATAATCACACTATACACATATGAGTAATAAATATGCATACCAATCATTTATGTACATGTAAGTTTCTTTAGCATAAATTATGCTCAATATTAAGTTTCAATGTTTAATCACCCAATTCACACATGGTAAGTCCTATTTCATTTATTTTTAAGTTTTTGAAAGGTTTCATACACATTCAAAAAGGTTCGGACAATATTCGGTAAAAATTGGAAACGAAAACAAACGGTGTATCTAAAAATAGGCAAACAATCAATCCAGAAGCAAATCACATGAAGGACTCCACTTGTTCCTTAATATGAATATAGAAAATGTTCGAATTAGGTTTTGAGGTCTTCTATACATTTTTAACCCTATGTCTCTAGTTTCCATAGCAATAACAATCAGACCATTTAGACTTCCCAATCATAAGATATAGACCAAATATCACAAGCTGCTCCAAAACAGGGGTAGCATCAGGTCACCATTTTCGATCTCAATTTTCAATACCATAAAGATAGAACTAAGTCAGAGTCTCTTCTAGAGATTTCTAATTCTATCTCTTCGTTTTCATATGCAACTAAAATCACCTAATTTAGAGGTCTGTAGGTTGATTTATGACCCAAACAATGTAACTAGTTCAACAAACTCTAGACAGAATTCCACTACACGATATTCTCTTGTCATATTCAACCAATTCTATACAAGATAACACCAATTAACACCAAAGCATCATCTCAGCAACTATTCCACATCCAAATGAATCCTTTTACACATTCAAATATGCACAAATACAGAAATTAACCAAATGAAGTCCCAAATCTCAAAATTGACAAAGTAGGTCTTCTATTGCCTTTCCTTCCCTTCCTCTTTAGCTTTGCTTGACTCACCAGCTAGAAACATCACAAATACACATCTCAATCCCACTTCCAATCTTGTAATTCTAGTTCTTCATAATCAAAGGAAGAAAAGGTAAAGGTGAAGAGAAAATCCCTAACTTTTACCTTGATTTTCACCTAAGATTGGCTTGATTTCTGACATGAAAAATGATGAAGGTGAAATAGAGAGGAGAAAATTCTGAAATTAGAACCCAAAATGTTGTCCATCTCCCCTCTCTATGTGCCCATTCAAGAACTTTCAAGACTCACTCATATGCTTAATTCCCATTGGACACTCATGCTTTATTATTATTGGTCACACATGCCTTAATCTAATTGGTCCATGTGTTAACTTTAGAAAAATTGCACATATTGATCCTTCTTCTTCCTTTACTTCTCACATTTGCCTATAATCTTATCAATTAATTTCATTCCCCCATGTCTTAATTTTCTAATGGAATAAATTTCATGCAATTTGGTTAATTATTCTGAAAGTTATACCTAAAATACTACAGGTTATTCGAAAACAGGGGCAGCATTCGTAACTCAACTTCAAGCCAAAATTCAAAAATCTTAGAGGTAGAGTCAAATTTCGGTTACTGCATAAAAGTTTTGGATCTATGTCTCTGGTTTAATCTCCAGCTTGAATTATCCAATTTTTTAGTATACAAGTCGAGATGTGGCCAAATTACAAAATATGTTCAATGGAACCTATCTATCCAACGAGATATACATCCTAAACTAACTAACTTCAGTCTTATCATGCAAGAGTAACACAAAAATACATCCAATTTAACCAACATCCCATTTGCTTATAGAATATTTCTTTTATCAATTCCCCTCACATCACACTTATAAATCTAATCAAACATGTCAAAATTCCAATACATATTTCATGCCTAAGTATTTGTGTTCATGCCAAAACGAACAAATTACCCATTTACCCATATCTTTCACATTAAGTACCATTACGTCTCTTACTATACTTAGATGCACTTAATTCATTATGTTCACTTCTTAATACACTCTAGATATACTATAATACTTCTAGGATATATGTTAAGACCTTACAGATTGGAACTAAACATTTGTCGAGTCATGAAAGAATCAGGGATTTAAACCAAAGTGCTCTAATACTATGTAAATACTTTCAGTCATTCATATTCAACAAATCAGCATACAGATATAAATGCGCTGTACAAGAATTGTAGATATTTACAAAGACTAAGATGTTAGCTAAGAATTAGCTAAGGTTCTCTATAAAGTTACGTTCCCTTATCAGTTCACCATGGCGGGTTGGCAGAAAATTTCACATAGCAGGACAAATGCGTGCTTTCAGAGTGTTTTTCTGGCTAAACTCTTGGAATTTACTCCTTTTCCAGGGTACTACGTCAAATGCTCTCAACCTTTCAATCACCAGCATACAATGCCAGACACCAAAACTACTCATTTTTAACCAGTGGAGATACAAAGACAACAAAAGCTTTTAAGAAATTGGAAATTAATGGAAACAGGTAAGTCAAGTGTAACTCTATGCATCTTTCCCCTCTTTACAAGTGTGTATATACTATAAGGAAAACCTTGACGATCATTCCATCGATGGTAATATCATGCGCTTTTTTATAGAATCCTAATGCTCCCCTCTTACCATTTCCCAGTGCTTTTGTTACAAAGAATCAACCAATGAAGATAGTTTATTAACAAAGGTGAAAGATAAACGGAGCAATCCTTAAGCTTGAAGAACGTGAGCTCTGAACATAAACAATGTTGATTCCTGAAGTAAGTTTCTACTGTGTCTGTCTTGCCTGAATATTGTGCCCCTTAGCCTGGACGGCTGTAGACATAGATCGCAACCGGTCTGTTATCTCTGTAAATGATGGTCGAGAATCAGGATCAGGTGACCAGCATTGTTCCATCAATTTCCTCCACTCTGGATCACAGCATTCTGGAATGGGAGGTCTAAGAGTGTTCTTCACAATTCCGCCTTCGTGACAGTTCAACTAGTAAGCTAGAATTCAGACACAAAACAAGTATATATAATGCTAACCACATTTTTTGATCTCTCCAGCATAGCTAAAAAGTCCATGATCATGAATAAGAAACTTGTCAACTTTAAACAAAGATTGCAAAAGATAATAACATCATATTATGAAAGGTTTACATTCTGTACTTAATATGTGGATGCATGTCAGAAGAATGATTAGGTGACCATTGCTTTGACATTGTATAAGCAAGTTGGCTCGAGAAAAACTAGAAATATCTGATTCAATAGAGTCCTGCTCCTGCCTTTTATCTGATAGGTTGTACAATATAACTTCTCAAGTATACATGATAGATACAAATACTTATAGTAAGAATTTTTCCTACCAAGATCCTGGTTACTCACAAACTCTACAGAATCAATTTCATCCATTCTTGAATCTCAAAGCCATAAACGAAAGATCCCATTTTAAATGATTTGTTTCTTCCATTCTGCAGCATATTTTAAGTCAAAAACCCAAGCTCAAATTTCAATCAATCCTTTCACTGGGAAAAGCTTTGAATGGTGAGGAAAAGGTTGTGATAAAATAGCAAGGAACTGTCACAACTTTCCATCTCAATTCTACCAAATGAAACAGATAAACTAGCCATTAAAAGTAGAAGCATTCGATAGATACTGAAGATTTCTGATTAATAGGGAGGTTACTCTCAAACTCAGCACCAATATTAGATTAATTTCATGCCCAAAAAATAGGATCATCAACCAAATAATTTCATGCCAAAAAAAATGATCAACTTAGATCTACATATAGTTCTTCTCATACCAAAATGGGCCTCTTGTAGTTAGATATGGTTAACAATGCTAATTAGTCAATTCTTATGACACCTCCCCCTTTCCCAACTGTAATGACTCTAGTTCAAGTCCCGACTTGATCAAAACAAAAAGGATACGGTTGTTCTATCTAATTTTGGTGAAATAGTTCAGTGAAAGTTATTATAAAGTTAGTATTACTCTCCTTTGAAAATTTTTACTTTACAATAAAATCACTAAGACCAATTTCTATCCACATGAAGTGAATGGCTAAGAATCCTTCAAGCAGACTCACAACACAACCCTTAGCCACTAGCTTTAGGGTTCAAGTAATTTCGGAGAATGAGGGTATTCTATATTAACGTGCTAGCCCTTTAGGGTTCCCACTAGACCAAAAGAGGAATCCTTAAAAGTCTGTTTCTACCTAATTAACATACCCTTGTTATTCTTTTTTTTTTTAATTTTTAATTTCAGTATTTTAAGATATAGATAGAAACACTCAATTTTAACCAAGTGAACATTACATATATAAAATTAGCTTCTTTCTCTCATAGAAGTAGCAGCAGAAGATCCCGGCTTATATACTAGAACTAAAAGTAATTATATTTATATGAAAATGGTCACACAGCCTCTTTTTTTACTTTCCCTTTTGAATGTTGATTTCAATTTTACTTCACTAAAATTATTTCCAGTAAAAAAACTCAGGGAAGAAACAATTAACAAGTAAAGGGAACCCTCACATCAGCATTATTCAATTACAACGAACAAATTGGTGCTACATGAACAATGCATACTCAGTTACTTACCAATGATCGCACCACAATGCATATCAGCATAAGGTTCTTCCCCAGTCAAGATCTCCCACAACGAAATGCCAAACGAGAAAACATCTACCTGTAAAACCACAATTAATTGTTTTTACCTCTATAAAGATGCTGTTCCATCTTTGCAAAACATGTATGATAAGCACCAACTTACTTTCTCAGACACCCGACTGCTGCTGCCATTCAATAATTCTGGTGCCATCCACGGCAGGGTCCCGCGAACACCACCAGATACCAGTGTGTTGTGTTTAATTCTTGATAATCCAAAATCACCAACCTGGATAAGAGGAGGCAAATAAGCCTTATTGTTTCTTCCAGAAATATGCAAAGCCAAATTAAGAAGCAGCAAATTCTTTCTTTATCCTGTTATTGTCTTTAGCATCAAGCAAACATCTGATAGTGGACTGCAACTAATTCTACCACTGCACCAACTTATCATGGTAATAGATTTTGAACTCTCACCTTGCATATGGGTCGCCGAGGATCTCTGAGATTCACAAGCAAATTGTCACACTTGAGATCAAAATGGACAATATTTTTTGAGTGCAAATATTCCATGCCAAAAGCAGCATCCATAGCAATTACAAGCTTTTTACGACGATCTAGTGATCTGCATTGAAAGCCAGGCTCCAGTAATTACAAAACTAACCAGACGGATGCAAATGCTCAGCACATATGTAGATCGTATCACCTATCCTTTCTGAGTAAGGCATGCCTAAGCGACCCATTCACCATATATTCAGTTACAGTTGCCGTGGTTCCCTCAGCTCCGTCAGGTACTACCCCATAAAATGCAACCACATTTGGATGATGAAGATTTGAAAGGATATGAGCTTCTCTCCAAAAGTCTTCTGTCTGTAGGAACAAATTGACATTAGGGTTACATGAGGGTCACCACAGAAAACAGATAGAAAGTTAAATTAAAGAAAGGTGAATACTCTAATGCAGTTTCTCATATAAGTTACACATTTGAGGTTCAAATTCCTTAGAAACTTCCATGTTCAGTTAGATCTTTGTCTACTCTTTTCTCTAAACTCATTCTTCTTATTTTCCTCAAGTGCTTTGGAGAAGAAATTTAAGGCTCTTGATGCTCTCTGTGATCTTTTAATACCGCGGCACAGCACCAAAAATTTCACATCTTCATATTTTAAAATTTTCTGTTAGAAACTACTGTATACATATCAAATGTACTGATTTTCATATCCCAAATTCAGAAAACAAATGCCTATTGATTGCAACAAGACAAAGAAAAGAGCAGCAACAGGATGAGGAAATCATAAAATGAGAGATTGACAGACAGAAAGGACCAAAGAGGGATATGCAGAAAGAATGCCCTGGCCAATTACTAGCCTCTTTATAAATTCTTCGCAAATTTGAGGGCTAAGCAGGTTTCTTTAATCAAAGTATAAAGTATGTGCAGAATTTGCATCAAACTCGTTTATCTCCTAAAGCACACACCATAGAACATCAACATAAATGTCAATCCAAACCCAACTTCGTTATATTTTGAAAACGCTTTACAAACCCAATCACCATGCAAAGGGGATTCACTACTGTGTCGTATCTTTTGGAAAAGAGGGAAAAGAAGGTTGTGACAAGAGCATGCATAAAACACCCACCAATCGTTCTTGCTCTGATGATCTCCCTGAAAAGCAGCTCTTCTTTATCCTTTTTATTGCAACATCTGTTCCCCTCCATTTTCCATGGTAGACAGTGCCATATGTACCAGATCCCAATTCTCGAAGCTCTTCAAGATCAGCATTCTTTATGATCTACATATCAAGCAAAGAACTTTAGCTACAAAACATGAACAGGTTCAAAGATTTAACAATTTTTACAAAAGAACGAAAGGATAAAAGTTCTCCATAAATCAGTGTAAGCATGCAAGAAAACCAGGTATTGCAAGAAGATCAACATGGTTATGTCTCAACCAGCAAGCAAAAACTGGCGGATTATCCATCCGAACAGTTCATTACTACATCTGCCCCTTTGTGCTCTAAAACAACAGTGGGAATTTAACTACTCTCCAGATTTTAAATGGTCAATTATAAGATGGAATTATTTTGCACCAAACATTTAACAATCGGAAGACAACAGAAAGTCTCATATTGTCATCAAATAAAGTTGTCTTCTTGACCAAAGCAAACTCACTAACGTCCATATTTAGACACATATAATGCTTAACTACTTAATTCACAGCAGGCAAAACCATGCCTTTTTCCAAACTTTCCCTCATCAATCGACTCAATAAAGGAGCATAAATAGATAATTTAAGAAAGAGCGAATGATGAGGTTAGCCTATATTTCCATTAAGAACTAGATGCATAAAGTGTTCTTGTCTTCAAAACTATTGTTGTGTTTGCATTAATCTATTTCCTCTACCCACTAAAATACATAGATATGGTCAATTGCTAATACCAAACCAAAGAATGACATGCTTTAGCATTATAATACCACAGTTTGAGAATAGTTGAAGAGCAAATTTTTTTCAGATGGTATTGCAGTACCTGCAACCCATAGAAGTTGGCTTCCATTTCAACTAGTGCTGCATCATTTTTTGATGCATCTTTACCTCCTTCATCAGGATGACTATCCTACAAGTAAGAACAGATGCAACCTAAATGACGAACATATTCAAAATTTTGAGAAAATGAAAAAGAGGAAACACCTAACAATTCTGGCTCAAGGACAAATGTACCAACTCAGATTCTGGGATGACAGTCTCAGTTGCAGAAGGAGATAAAAGGTTGCAGCTGGTTAGATCGACAACATATGGGCAAACATGTGGAATGATATCCAATGAATCAGGTGGGGCATGCAAAATAAAAACACCACTGGCTGGATCGGTAACACGTGGAACCACTGCACATGATGGCACAGCGCTGTGAGTCACTTTATCAGTCACATCTTGCACACTGACCAGAGGCTCCGGCTGGTCTTTATGGCCACTTATCATTGGGGATATTTTTTTGGCCAATATGATCTCCTCGACATTTGACTTCCCATATTTAGTTTCCGTGAAGCTCATTTTCTCAGCCTTCTGGTCAGAATGACATCCACAGTTCTCACCAAGGAAAATAACATTTTTTCCAGTAGAATTTTGCTGAGAAACATTAAGAACTGAAGCATGAATGTCATGCTCAAGCAAATTTGCACTTGGAGCAGTAGTTTGATGACCTGTATTATGTACGAATTTGGCAGCTTATTAGCATCAGTTCGTTAGTACACCTACTGTTTATTCAAATTCAGATTCATGATGAGATGGGCCACCAGATGTACCAGAAATTAGATCAACCAGCAAATTTTCATCATGAGGTTGCTCTCTGAAATTCTGGAGCAGCTCCTTCATTTGAGAACTCTTGATCAGTGGGATGTTGCTTACTTGTTCAGCATTCACTTTTCCACTTATAGGAAACAGGAGATTGGTGATACCCTGTTCCACACCTATAAGATTAGATGAGGTGCCATCCAGGTGGTAGTTGAGGAAGTTATGTGATAAGCTGTTTGGAGATGACTGTGAATTGATGGCTGGTGATTTGGGAACCATACCACCTGAGACCTGCATATTTCCTAAAAAAAAATTTAAATCAAACACTTTATGTTTGACATTAACCTTAGTCAATTTGTTCTTCTGTTTTGCATTGGCAGCAGCTGACTTGTCCTCAGAATGCTGTTCACCAGGATCTGAATATTGATAACTTTCCAAGCCCTCTGAAGATTGATTCTGGCATCTCTCATCAGGATGGCTGGTATCCCTTTGAATAGGCTCAACTCTTTTTTCTACTGTAAATTGAGGTAAATTTGGCAAAGCTAGTCCACTTTGTGACCCAGAAGCCTGAATCTCCAGTAACCTACCTTTTATATTGTGATTAACAATGCTGATATTCTCATGCTGTTGCATTGCCTTTTCTTGTGAAGCAGCCAAGACTAGAGCAGGAGACTGTGCCTTGGCAAAGTTTAAAGGTGAGGATGGGCTTATTCCCTCCTGAGAACAGTAAGATGAAATACCTTTATGCTCCTGCAGCTTTGAATCAGAAAATGCATGTGGCATTGTACAAGAGTCATTGGAATCTATTGAAGCAGAAAGCAGAAACATTGAATCTTCTGGAGCAGTGATAGGTTTGTCAAAGTGGAATGCCCTTTCCTTAAGCATAGGTTTCTTAGAAGATAGACTATCAAAATTGTCTTTATGTTCTCCAATAACTGCATCAGTGTCAAGTTTTTTGTTAACATTATGGTTTGACAATTTCATTTCATGATGTTGGCCTGCTTGTCCACTATCAACCTGTTTAATAAAATGATGATGATTTGTCAATGCTGTCGTCGCTTGAAGGGCTTCTTTCTGGATACCTGTCTCGCTGCTGCAGTTTTTAGGAGGCAATTGAGAAGTAACAAAGGGATTATTGCTCTCAATGCCTGAACTATTTCCATGGATCTGCCGATGTGCACTCTTGGGATCCCAATACTGCAGTGATAGTGGAGAAATAGGAGGAGGTAGGTAGGCAGATCTGATCACACTATGGAGATTGTCTGATACTGGAGAAGGATAGAAAGCATTCACACCACCATTAATCTCCAAAGGAGGCGGAGGGGAAGCATGCTCGCAAAAGCTTGGATTGTGATCCAAAAGAATTCCAGATTGATTAGCTTCACTTGGCAACCCCAGCCCACCAGAATTTTTTCTTGAACTAGGATCTAAGATACTATTGACAGCAAAAACATATTGGTAGTCAGGGTTGCTAGGCTGGATGGTAGCACCCTCCAAAGATGATGACACTTCAGATTCAACCAAGGGAATTAAAAATAACCGGAGCCTTCGAGAACCCTCAAGCTTTTCAAGTGCATGGTATTCCTCTATCATGTTCTGAAGATCTTCATCAGAAGCTACTGATATAAGAGCGTCAAGATCTTCGCCAGGAAGCTGGTATTTAATGGAATGCGGCTGGCTACAAAGACTTGAAGTTGTCTTCAAAAGTTCTTCCCATGTAAGATATTTACAAATGGATATGATGCGAGTCTCTCCGCCAACATATCTGAGTTTGCCATCACTTGGCCTAGGCAAAATTTTACCCCCAGAACTACAGATGAACTTCATCTTTCCAAGCTGGGATCTATCCATAACATTTACTCCATTCAGCACATTGGCATGAGGGGATTCTGAGATGCATGTATCTGAGACAGTTTGGCCCAAAATTTCCCCCAAATTACAATTTAGCTCACCAAAAGCTCTCCTAATTCTATGTACATTCTCACAATCCTCTGCATCATATCTACTGAACTTTTCAACATTAGCCCCATTTTCATTCTCCTTTAAAGAACCTCTTGCAGATGCAATATCTGAAACATCAGACAGACATCCAGAATCCGTTCTCTTTAAGCCAAGAATATGAGCAAGATCCTCATAACCCAGCAGGAGATTTTGATCATTCATATTCATAACTCTTTTTTCATAGTTCCGTGCTGCCATTGGGATCAGTGGAGTACCTCTTGTGGCAATGCAATCTTGAAGAAACTCCGTCGAAAATTCCTCCCCTGTTTGGAACGAGACATTGCATGCACTTTTCCCTGAATTGGGAAGAACAGGTGCTAATCCATGCTGCTGTTGCGGGATCCATTGGCTGGTGGAACCATGTGGCTCACTCTTCATTGGATCAGAGAAGTTTTTGGGCCTATTTATCCCTACAACATTACCCTATCTAATTCCCGCAATAATACATCGCCCACCAGCAAATCAGGCAGATTCAGTGTCTCACACAAAATGGTAACTCTAACTTCAACGCTAAAACAATCCGTTCAGACCACAATGTAACGTATACTTCCACTATGCGATAAGCGAAACCAATTCGTTAACCCCAAGATCAACAGAATATAGAAATTTAATAAATTTAATAAAAAAATCCCAACCAATTCCAATAAAAATACAACAATTAAACTATTCCCCCATTTTCATACAACAAATAACTGTAAGCTCCGAAACCCAAATTTCAAAAATGGAGCCAAAAGTTTTACGGAGAAAAGAATATCCTTCTTTCCCGAGTATATGAAATACCATGTCCTCCACATTCACGAACCAATACATATGCACAGATCGAAACACATACCAAAAGCGAAGCAACCGATCCTCAATGAACCTTATGTAAAGAAAACCAAGAGAAAAACGATCAAACAAAAAGCCAAACGAAATTCCGATGCTCTAGAAGTTCATTTGGAAATGGCACCTGCTCATTGCCGGCTTCCTCTCTAGGTGTACTTATCGATGTTGTTTGAGAATACGCATTGGTAAGTGCTCGGATTTTCTTTGAAGAAGGGGAAAATACAGCAAAAGGAAGAGAAAAAAAAAAACACAAGAACAAGAAAGAGTATTGACATCGCCGAGAATTAAGCTAGCTAGCGTGTTAATATTTAATAAAAATTTACCAATGTCCTTTTTTTTTAGTGATGATACGATATCCAATGTTATGAATACCGTACCGGTTTCAGTATTGAATTGAGCTCTGGAATAGAATTGTACCGATACAGCTTAGTATCGGGTACCGTTTTGGGATATTTTTTAAATTTATAAAATAGTCCCTAAACTTTTTCAAAATTGCAAAATAGTCCATATTG
>JAOTAX010000009.1:13868725-13893450 GCA_025629825.1 Erythroxylum guanchezii | reverse complement strand
TGCATGCATAAGAAATATGAGCAGTATAGTTTCGATGTGTGCGGCTGTGATGTATGAGTAGAAGGAATATATTCATACCTTATATATATATATACTCTGTTCTTGGTTTGCAGAAACCTATGTAAGTTGCTTTTCTATTCACGTGTATGTATCTATGGGTACGTATGGATATGAGTTTAAGCAGGAGGTGTATCGAGACTGTGTAGTTTTGAGTTAAATGAAGATTAGTGAATATTGATAATAACAGAAATTAATTTTTGGGATGCCTCGGTAATGCTCTGTTCTTTTTCTAAATATATGCATGAATGTTTTTGGAAAGTTTAATGTGTTGGTTGGTAAGGAAAATGTTTTGGTGAGGTTGGGATGAGTTGAATGAAGTATAAGAGTTCATAAGAAATAAAAGTAAATGCAGTGGATGAAAATATGAACTTTTGAAAATATACCGTAGAGAGAGAGAGAGAAAGTTGGAATGTTAGTTTTGTGATCTTTGGAGTGTAAAGTTGTTTCTGATGATTCTGAAAGGTTAGAAAAGATGAATAGGTTAGTTTTAAAGTGAAAAAGGTAAAGAAAAAAATGGAAGGTTTTGCTGGTTCGTATGGGTTGGTGAGGAAGTAGATGAACAGTGTTGCTGGGTGTTATAAGTCGACTTGTGTAAGTCGACTTGTGTAATATAAGTCGACTTGTGTGTCGACTTGTGTAATGTAAGTCGACTGTAAGTCGACTTGTGTGTGCTTCAACGGATATATTTCAGATAAACTTCAATCATTGAAATCACAATCCTCAATCTTCACAATTATCAACTTTTGCACATTTTGTGATGTGATTTATGGAATAATCCCGGAAATTTGTCATGAACATACATCATACATATTCAGTATACATTAGTGAATTTTAATCATGCACAATAGTGATTTGTATCTGTGTTCCCTATTATAGAGGAACGACCACTTCCAGATATTGCCGGGACTTCGAGGCAATAAACAGTAAGGGCGCTTTAGGTAAGTAATATAGGTAAGTAATTTCAGTAAGTATTTTAGGTACGAAATTTAGATGGTAAATTTTGTAAGTCAACCTAAATGATGCCCTAGGATTGATTTAAGTTGATTTGTTTCCGCTTCCAATATTTTATGCTGCTTGTGATTTGTTTATGAATTCCGGACTTAAATTGTCCGAGGAGATCAATATTCGGGAATGTATTAGAAGTGCTATTTGCTTACACATGGGATGTCTGAAATGACTCTGTTTTGTTTTAAAACTGTTGAGTCCTAATTGTGGGTAAATAGGCATGCCTAGAAGGGTCTGCAGCTGCTCCTGTGATATTTGATGTCGAGACTTCAGTCTCTCCTGGACACGTCAGTGTCGAGACTACGGTCTCTCCTGTATATGTCCCGTTACCCGCTTCTGTAAATGGATCTGCAGTCCTGATATGTGTTTGACAAAAACTGTGTTATGATTCTGATAGGTTTATACCCTCTTGTGATATTCAGTTCTGATAAGTATAAAATTTGTTCTGACATGCGTTATGTCTGATGAAATGTTAAATGATCGTTGTTATATGATTTTGTATGATATAGTTTTACTTCATGTTTTAGATTAGTTATTACTCACTAAGCTATATGCTTAGCACGGTGGATTTGCCCCGTGTAGGTCTGGAGTGAAGAGTAAAGACTGGGACGAGTCAACTGCATTGGCCAAAGGAGTCTGTTTTTATACTGGTTGAAAATGTATTATGTTTCGTTTGTTTGGGCTTGTAAATATTCTTTGGATTTTTTTTTTGTTTTCTGAAATTACGATATGTATTATATGTGTGTTTGAGTTTCTAAATCAAATAAATGTAAGTGTGATGTTTAGTTTTGTTTGTCTTGCCTTGGCTGGCATCCATGTATCCTCCCAGGGGGTATGTGGGTGTTACAAACCGTCTTAGGATAATTAAGTTGGTAATAATTGGATGCAGTATGAATCATACAGAGATAGTTGAGTAAGTCAATAAAGGATTCGTCGCTCTAAAGTAATTAGAGAGAATGTTCTACCATTCTTAATTAGTAGTGAATTGTAGAATTCTCTGACCAGATTGAATTAACGTTTGAAAAGGTGTTTTTAAATATCAATTATAAATCAATTACTAATTAGCAAGAACGAACATGATTGGATAAAACAAGTAGACACTGTATCCATACTCTATCCAATTGGAACATTGGATAATGAAATAATTAAATTATACATCATAATCATGCATGGATAGGTTAAGTCAAACCACTTTGACATTCCTGATATTTAGGTGGTCAATCTTGATCTATGATTATAAATTGTTTAATTAGAAAATTAAACATAAAATAAAAAGTAGTTTTAATTTATCTGATTCTATAATTATTGTCACACATTTATATTAGGAATCTAATGGGTCACACATTAAAGAGAAGCTGGTGAAGAAAAGTTCAATTTTAATTAAGTTGGACTTATTTATAAAGATTGAGAAACTTTAAGGATCAAATATGAGATATCTGATTTTATTAAAATTAAAATAATTATAATTATAATTAGAGTATGACTTTAATTATAATTAAGGAGTTTAATTTTAATAAAAAATTACAAAACCACCTTAATGCTTTTTCTATAAATAGGAATAAGCATCAAAGAGCTAGTACTTCTGCTTATTTTCTCTCAAGCGTTGAAACGCTGCTCTATAGATATCATTAGATGTTGGACGATTAAACAACTTGTAGTTGACATGGTGAAAAGTTTTTTTTCAAAGGATTTCAACAAGAATGCGAATAAGGTACGAATTCTTACAATTGGTATTTGTTCTTTATTCAAGTTATTCAATTATCAAATCCGAATGGAAACTGTAAATTTTTGTTTTCCGCTACGCTCATGATTTGATCACGTTTAGTTTCTAACATTAAGTATTTCCATACTTTAATTTTTGAGACACAATATTTTCTTCATAAGAAAAAAACATAATATGTGTTAGTTTTACCATTTCATCAATATCGATGTGTGTTAGTTTTACCGTTTTATTAATATCCTGTCTTAATGAAACTACCATTAGGAATATTTAGGGATAATACATAAATGCAGTTGAATCTCATAATTATAATCTCATTATAGTTTCACTTATACAGGAATTTTACTTTTAATTTTAAAACATCAAATATAATTAATATAATACATAGAGATAAATAATGTCTTTATTAATTAAATAATAATATCAAATATCAAACTGCAATTAATTAATTAGCTCTAAGGGCGTAAACTAACAATTGAAGTCATCCTCCCACCATAACTCTTCTATGTTATATTGAAAAGCATCCAATGGGTATTGTATATGCTGCTGCCATTACAATTTGACACGCATCTAAACAATCACACGATGTGTCTGCCTTATAGTTATATGCGACTGTAGCCTGCAACTGACTTGTTCTATTGTCATTTGTCACATGGTGTGCAAGTTTTGTGAGCGTATCTGATTTGACCTGGGACTTCTTGACTTGAAATATTTTGTTTCATTTGGAAGAGTTAAAGTTAAACCCATTTGCTCCTTTTTTGGATGGTTTGGTTCTTTTTATTCTTTTGAGTTTTAATAATGATTTAGTTCTCCGTTGTATTGTTGTTTTGCTAGCCGAATTAGTTATTTCTGTTAATACACTAGTCAGTTATTTTTATTCTAGCAGACATGGTTAAAAACTAAAGTTTTCCTGCCATCGAGACCTTCATGCATACCCATGCAATGAAGTGCATCATCTTCTCCTCACTTCATGCAAGGATCCTCACATTGATTCAGGCATCACGAGGAGGTGTTGGTACAGCAGCTGCTGATCTTAAAGCTGCGGTAACGGCTACAGATTACATATTTTCTTTTTTACAAATTTTGCTTCTCCTGGATTATGTTCCTGTCTTGATCTAATTCATACAATTTGTACAATGTAGTGGCCAACAACCATTGTAACTTCCTTTGGTGACCAGGTGCATGTCAGGGGAGTGGACGAATCCATTAGTTTCCAAGTTGGTTGATTCCATAAATTTTAGGCTCGATCCAAAAGGCTGGAGTTTCTTGATAAATGCATAGAAAGAACAGCAAAATTTTCATCAGATCTTGATAATATAAGCATTTTGATAAAGACGAGAGTAAATAACATTTGGTTTTCTGGCATATCTATATTTTATTGGGAGAGATGTTTTTTAACCTTGGTTGCAAAATTAGGAAGGATTCTCTTCTCCTTTTATGCTATTGAACTCTTGTGCTTTTTTTAGAACAAATTCAACAGAAAAATAAAAATAGTAAACCTTGCTTGAGTTTCTTATGGAGGAAAAACAATGCAAAAATGTCAAAGATGATGTATTGTATGCTTGCAACACTTATCGGCTGTTATATAGCAATCGTGCCTTCAGTATTGAAAAGATTGACAAGAGAATAAGGTTGGAAAAAAAGGCGTGAAACTTGGATGCATAAAATAAGGCATTGGGGTGATGACAGGGAGGTTCAGTGCATGTAACGGGGAATGGATGAAAAGTGACAAATTGCAAAGGAATTGGCGGTGGAGAATGAAGGACTAGTGGCTATTAGCCCCATAACTATTTATAGAAAAAAGCAGAGGAATGCAACAGAGGAGCCAATGAAAATTAACACCAGCCCACCCTCTGAGTTACAGACCCAAGTGGGGGACTGTCTGCTTTACTTCTTGGAGTCATCCAACTTGTCCGTTGGAGATCACGATTACCTGACCTGATCATCCAAGCTTAGCTATTCTGACAATAATCTGACTTCCCTTTGATTCATCTGTCTTTATCTCTTCCTAAGATTTAATTTCCCATATACAGAATGTATCAAGGTTATATTTGACAATTTAGTATGGCACCTTACTTCATTGAATGCCTCTTCTTATTGGGGTGTGTGTAGCACACATATAGACTGCCTTTAAAACAGGAGGGGACCCTAATTTGCTGGAAGATAAACCGACTCCAAAGAGAACTTATTCGCTCGCTGGGAGATTGAAACTTAAAAACAATCCAAGTAAACGTAGGTGGAGTAAAACTTCCAGCAAAAGCCAGCCCATTTTGTCCATGTCAGGGAAAGTAAGGAGAAGAAAGAAGTGGGAACTTGCTGCAGGCGGAGCTAAAGAGAGAGTTATTGGTTGGAAAGGAATGCCATAGATTGGGAAATGGAATCTTTCTGTTTCTGTTCTCTCTCTCTCTCTCTCTCTTATCTATTCCCTTCCCAAGCCGAGCCCATACAGCACCTTGTATGACAATGAGCACTCCTATCTATTTAATTATTACACTTATACTCTCTTCTCATTTTCCAACTCCAAGGCAACTTATTAGCTTCTCAACTCTCTTTTCCACTCTTCTTTCCCCAGGTCGAAGTTCAATATCAGCATTTGCATTCCCTTGGTTCAAGTCACAAATATTATCTTTTCTGCCATTTCCCTTCAAGCATTTTGCAGGTCCTTCCTTTATCACCTGGTACTCTCTAACTCCAGTTCAAAAAGGTTTCTTTTGCATTCTTTATAATTCATTATCTGTAACATCGCCATAAAAGTTGGACCTTTATTATCGTTTGTGGCAGACAAACATGGAAGTTGAAGAAAAAGTTTCTCAACCCAATATTAAAGACGCTACTACAAGGGTATTTCCTTGCTTATTTTGTTCAAGAAAGTTCTACAGTTCTCAAGCTTTAGGAGGTCACCAAAATGCTCACAAGAAGGAGAGAAATGCAGCGAGAAAAGCCAAACGAGCATCTGAATATGCCCAGCAGCCACCTCCAGCAGCGCCACCGTCACAATCGCATGCGATGGTTTTTGCTCCGAGTCATCATCATTTAGGCCTGTTACATCCCTCAATGTACATAACTGCACATGCAGCGAGTTTCCAGTGCCACCCTAGTCTCGAGTTTTCCGATCGTTTTGGATCCAACGGCGCAGCCAGGTTTAACAACGTCATGTTTCATGGTGGGAGTTGTTCAAGCAATAGGTATCATTGGTACGAAGAAGATGAGCAAAGCTTGTTGAATTGGCAGAGAAGCAAAAGATGCAATGGGGATGGGCCATCGAACCAAAAGCCATGTGTGATCAATGAAAATCTCGATGTGGAGGGTAAAGATAAGGATAAAAAACTTGACTTATCCCTCCATTTGTGAACAAGAACGGTGGGTAGAGATGAAAGGCCATTTTTGCCAAAGATTTGTTCTTGCCCGTGGAAAATTTGCTTTGTCCATTTAGATTTAATAAAAGCGTCGTTGGTATTGGAAGTGGGTGCACGAGTAAATGTAACTATTAATTGCTGTCAAGTAACCAAGTGATAACAACTAATTGCTACGCTTTGTTCGATTTGCACAAATCTATAATTAGCTTGTCGACGGGATGGTGGCTTAGCTTGTGTTTGCTTGCCCAAGCGAGGTTTTCTCCTATGTTTAGCAGAAGATCAAAGTGATATTGGGAGATTCTAGTGTTAAAAGACTGGAACATATGATTTCGGTTGGAGTAGGAAGAGCAGCACTTCTACAGTCAAAGCATTTTCTGATTTCATTTATATTTAACAAATTATTATTTTTCATTAATAACATAAGAATTTGGTCTATTTGAATTTTTTTTTTAATTTTGTAGAAAGTGATCTCCGAATAAATAGTAGCTAGGTAATCTGTAGTAATTACTTGTGGGACAAGTTTCTTTTAATTAATATATAGCAATGTTTAAAGAATAATTGACATTATAAAATTAGGTAATTACAAAGTTTGCTTGAGAAAATTAAAAGCAACTCATACATCCTAAGTTTGGATTTGTCTATTCTTTATTTCCTTCTACTTGTATTATCCACTGTCAAAAATAACTTTGAAATCGTTCCTAACCCATTACATTTTAAACGTCGACGTCTAAACATGAAGAGAGTAGGAGTGCAACTAGTTCTTGGGTTGCATTGTCTCACTAACCCAAGAACTCATTCATTCGTCGGTGTTAATAAATTTATTTATTGTCTATTTTATAGTAGTTCAACAAATAATCCTTTTCCGTCTCCACGCTCTAAAATATTTTTTACAATTCTCCTTTTAACAAGACAGAGAGAAATATTCCTATAATTAATCTTGTTTTTCTTACAATCTTACTTAGGAGAAGAGTAACTCCAACTCACTAACCAAATTTACAACTCAAAAGATCCTCACTTTGATAATATAAAGGCTCACACACTTCACAATGCAGCAATTAATGCTCATTTAAAAACTATTTGAAATATGTTTATACAATATCCAAACATATTTAGGATGGCAATGAGTTGACTCGTAGTAGGCTTAAATTTAAGTGTTTTCAATGGGTCGATTCATGGGCTAAACCAGGCCTTGACTCATAGGCTTAAATTTAAGTGTTTTCAATGGGCTAGTTTATAGGCCAAGCCAGGTCCATATTGGATCGAAACTCAACTTTTTTAAGCAAAATAACATCGGTTTGTTTAGAAGAGTTGGGCCTCAGGCAAGCCTAAGTCTAGGCAATCCAGATCCGGACTCAATTTAAAAAAAAAAGACATTTTAAACTTTTAATTAAAAAATATTTTTAAAAACTATTTTATATTAGTCGATCAATATATATTAGTTAAAAAAAAGATTGCCATTATAAGCATTGTTTGGCCATTGCTACCTATTAGTTAACTAATGTGCATCTTGTTGGCAGATTAGTCGATCGATATGCTTCAGTTGTAGTACACATTTTTTACATCTCTAACATGTATCGATTAATCAGTAACCTATATTACTCGACTAATGCACCTAAAATCTTGATTTCAACATCTTCATATCGTTGACCTTATTTTTATTAATAAAATTTTGACTCAAACACTTATCAAAATTTATCCTAAAGAATGTTTGAAGATCAACATGATTTTTTTGATATAAAAAACTTTAATTTCTCTTAACGAATAAAAAACTCATGAAGTTAAAATGATGATCTACTTATGCATGATGAGCCTGAAAAGTACCAAAGCAACTAAGTGAACAATACCTTTTATGCCTTTACCTTCCTTAATATTGGTTTTGTTCGTCATTTGAAAATTTAATTCCAACTTTTCTTTGTTTTTTCCATGAAATTACTCTCGATTTTTGCATGAGTAAAATAGATTTTATATTGTTTTCATCCAAAAACAAATTCATTAGTAGTACTTATGTTTTATTATTATTAAAAAATATATTAGAACCTCCCTTTATTTAACTATCTTCCCCTTTTTTTAATGATAAAAATATTTTATGATATTATAAAATCAATAATGAAATGGATCACTTAAGTACGTGTAATTTTTCTATATTAAAGCAAAATGAAATAATTAACTTTACGTAAATTTGTGCATCACAAAATTGTTAATAGATATTTAAATCATTTAAGTACAAATATAACTTGATCAATACCTATATGAAGATTAAATTTTAGAAATTAATAGTCAAACACTTCTAATAATCAATTTCAATATCAAATATCTATAATAAACATCTACGAAAATCTTAGAAACTAAAAACAAAACATGTATAGTAATCAATATCAATGTTAAATACAAATAATGAAAATTAATAAAAATCCTATAAATTACTTGGCTTGATTGATGAAGATGCCTCTATCATTGCTTAATTTGAAATCTAAGAAAGAAGTTGAGCTCTCCCATCATGCTCTTCTCAAATTAGCTACTCACATAGTTGAAAATTATTTGCACATGCTTTTATTGGTTTCACTAAAGATAACGCCATTAATATAAATTTTAACAATTAAAATGTCTTACTTATCCATTTTAATTAAGAGACTTGTATCAATTTTGCCTTTTGTAAAATCAGTTTTCAAAAGAAATGTACTCAACCTATTTTACCAAGTTGTAGGAACTTGTTTCAAATCATATGATGCTTTAGAAAGTTTATAAATATGGTTACATGCATAATGTTCAAAACTGGAGGTTGGTCAATATAAAATTTTTCTGAAATAAAATTATTTAAAATTTACTTTTAACATCAATTTAAAATAATTTGAAATTCCTATAAGATACAAATGCAAGTAATAATCTAATAGCTTCTAATGTGGTTACCAGTGTAAAATTTTTCTCAAAATCTATGCCCTCATTTTGATTGTACCTTTTAGCTACCAATCTAGCTTTATTTCTCATAGTGGTAATTGATTCATCTTGTTTGATTTTAAAAACCCCACTTTGTATATGATTTGGTAGTTTCTTGGTCTAGGGTCTAAAGTCTATACTTTACTTCTCTCAAATTGATTCAATCCATTCATTGCAAGAACCCATCTTTCATTATTAAAGGCTTTTTTATAGGCTTAAGTTCAAATTGAAAAATAGAAGCAAGATGTGATATATTCATGAAATCTGATCTAGTAATTATCCCTTATTGAACATTGCCTATAATTTGATTCAAAGAATGATTCTTCTTAAATTTCCAATCTATTAGAAGTTCTTATCCTCCTTATCTCTCTCACTTAATTGCTTTGGTGGGTTGTCTTCGTGATTATTCTCTCTACAAAGGCTACTTTCTACAAGCCCTTAGTTAGATCTTTATCATCAAATTCAAGACTTCTCTTAGAGGCAAGAGGGTTATATTCCTTAAAAATAATATGCATAGACACTTCAATAATAAAAGTCTTCCTTTCAAATACTCTATATGCTTTGCTAGCTAAACAATACCTAAGAAAAATTTCTTCATCCACTTTGGAATCTAATATCACTAGATTTTTCTCCCCCCTTTCTTAACTATAAAAAATTAGTTAGCGAAAGGAGGAAAATGAGACTAAATCATATGATATAAGTCATCAAGATGATACATCATATGGTCACAAAAGAGTCAATATTGCCAAGTTGTTGAGTGAGTTGATACTCAATAAATGAGTGGAGCATTTGGTAGAGATAAATGATGTGGTTGTGAGGTAGTAGCCTCATCATCTATATGTAGCTTAATAGTATGAGTAAATTGAGGCTCACTGAAACCAATAACATACAATAAGGCCTCATCTAGTGATACATGCTATTGAGGCATAGTTACTACCGTTGATAAAGCCATTCCTGTAACCATCAACCAATTGGTAACCAATATGGTTAAGGGCAACATAATATAAAAAAAAAACTAGATCAATCTCATCTTTAATAGGCAGAGGGATATGAAAATGTTTGAGGATGAGGCTAAGGATAAGAGTATAAAGGACATTTTGTTTCTTTTTCTTGGAATTATTAAAATTCACTATATTAAGCATAATGAAGTTACCAAGATAAATGCTCTCTTTTAGAATGAAGGTGGAGAGGAACCAGAGGTCATCATATCCTACAAAGATAAAGTAGCCACCAGAAGAAACAAAGTTTTACTTAATAAAAAGATGATGAAATCTTGGATTAGCATTAAGACCATAAACATCTTTAGGTTTTCCAATGGCTTCTGCACTAATGCCTAACTCAAAGATGATTTTAACTCTATCATATACAAAGTAGGGTTGAAGTTGATATTTGATATGAAAATTATAACAAGAAGGGCTTTTACGAAAGAAAATATCTAAAATCTCATTTTTAAGATCACTAAAGAATTGGATGTCTACACCTTGGACTGTAGAAAATATTTGAGTGTCATCTTAAATTACTCAAGCTTAAAGGTTACAATAAAACAACATAAAATTTGTTGGTATTATGACAAGTCTTGGTAGGTAGACATTCCCACCCTTAATCACTGAAAAACTATTTTAGGCTATATACTTTAAATTGTTCTGGATATGAAGGAGAAATGACATGGTTTTAATATAACTCACATAAAACATAATTGGTAAACTAAGGAGAGTGAATATCGAAATACTCATCATCATGAAAGGAATGTTGCATAGATGGTAGAGGACTTGGGAATCTCTCTCGAGTCCTTCCAAGTAGGAGCAGGGTTATTCCTACCTCAAATAAATATACTAGATTCAAGATTGGGTTCCTTTTAGTGCCATAGAAATAAAAGGTGTGAGGTACTTCAGGAAATAAGCAAATTGAAGATAGCATCCTTATTACTCAAGAGTTTTTTAAAAGGATAATCTAATAAGAATTCATCCTTGAATTATGCTATCAAAGTGGAATTTAACAAAGCTTTTGATAACATTACTTAGGAATTCATTCTCAACTTACTTGAGGTGTTTGGCTTTCCACTTATTTTCAGGAATTAGATAGCTGCTTGTATCTCCTCTACCTCTTATGGTGTGTTTATTAATGGGGTGCTTACTAAGCTCTTTAAAGGTTATATAGGAATTAGATAAGGAGACCTCCTTTCCCCTTATCTTTTCACTCCTATAATGGAAGATTTAACCTTGCTCTTAAATCACAACATAAGGAGATGTGGCAACTTTAAGTACTATAGCAAATATAAAGAAGATTAAACTAACTAGTCTTCTTTTTTTTTTTTTTTTTGCAAATGATTTGCCACTCTTCTTTAAGGCTGATACAAATTCCATTCAAATATTGATGAGGCCACTTAAGAGGTTCAAAGAGATTTGTGGCTTTGTATAAACTATAACAAAAAGTCATATGATTGTTACCACTAGTGCAATGTAGCATTATGAGAGGTTTAAAGCATTGATTATAATAGATATCAAGCCACCCCCTCTACAGTATTTGGGCTTATCATTAGTGAAAAAAATTATTTCAATTCAATGAATTTTTTCTTTTAGTAGAAAAATACAAAAAAGATTAGTTAGTTAGACAAACAAAGAGCTTTTCTTTGGAGGTAAACTTCAACTTATCAAATCCATTTTAAATTCTATGCACAGCTATTAGGTAGTTGCATAGCTATTGGAGTGCTCATATATTCCTTTCTAAAGGACTCATTAAGATTATTGAAAGCTTGATGAGGAAGTTCTTCTAGGGCAAAGTAAATGTAAATAAGGTTAATGTTAAAGTCAAGTGGTCAAAGGTATGCTAACCTATAGACTAAGGAGGCTTAGGGGTCACTCTTATAAGCATTACTAATAAGGTGCTAATGGATAAAAGGATTTGGAGAAATCTTGTTTATATCGAATTATAGATGAGATGGATGTATAGTTATATTTTAAAAGGAGATAGTATTTGATCCCTTGTTAACAGTGATTTATATTCTTAGTTCATTAACGAATTAGTCAAACTAAGGAGCTTAATTGATCTAAATGCGGGTTACAAAATTAGGGATGGTACTTCTTCTTTCTTAATCTATGATAATTGGATAGAAAATGGGCCTCTAAAAAATATAGCATAAGCTACTTATTGTGTTGCTCAAATTCTAACTCAAGTCAAGGTGTGTTTATGGATTAAAAATGGCCAGTAGTGCAATTTTCTAACAGAATTGAGTTATTTGATCCCCAATTACTCACCTAATGTTGATCTCAAGGATTGTTATACTTGGATTAGCAATTTTGAGGGTAAATTGACCAATAACCTGGAAAGATTTATTAAGACCTAGAGGACAAAACGTAGTTTGGGAAAAACTCATTTGGAACAAAAACCTACTACTTAATATTCTTTTCTTTTATGGTTAGCTGTTATGAACACACTTAAAACAATGGACATGTTACATTTCTTACATCTTCAAAATACATGTGTTTTGTGTGGTAAGGCAGCTAAAACCGTATCTTACTTATTTTTTTAGTGTAATTACTCGATAGCAATATAGAGTTATATGAAAAGCATATTAAAATGGGAGAGTGACGTGGTATCTTTCTCGGATATATTACAATGGTTGATAACAAATTGTAGCAACCTTATTAGAGGTGTACTAGCTGCTTATCTCATTAGAGTTGCCAATTGTTTATGCTTAATAATGCTAGACAATTCAAGATTAAAATTATTCATATTACTATCATACTAAACCTCATTATTGCTAGCATAAGGTAACATTTGCTCCTATCTAAGGACCCTAATCTAACGAGTTAGAATATTAAGAGGACATAGAGGTTAGAACAACAAGTTCCCACGTTCACATCTAAATACATCCTAAATTTTAGCTAAGCTGAAGATTATAAAGCATTCATGTTTAGAGGAATAACAGAGGGTATTGGTTCTATGTATTGATCATGCATGTTTCCTTTTGGAATTTCTAGAATATACTTAATTACCTTAATAAAAGGAGAACAAGCAAGTGAAGTGCGATCACCCATTGTATATACTAGACCTCTTAGACCTCTTATTGATCCCTTAGTGCATTGTAGCTTCAGGTTCTAACTACTTCATGAGTCATTTGTTGCCACAAAGTAGATTCGTTACTAATTATTACTTATGTTGAATTGGAAGCATGCAATAGGATTCCCACCATTCTCCAATAAGGAGTGTTTGTTTAGTACGTAGAGTAGAAGGACACTAGGCTAAGGAATTGCTCTTAGCTGATTTAGTTAAGCGGATTTCCATGGCTTTGCATGTAATGCACGTGACTTTACATAATCATCCATTTTGTACCTGCTAAGTTGGTCCTAAGCTCCTCCACTTCACATATGTTTTTGGTTTAATGTGTTAATAATGGCCAAATTCTATTTCATACTACCTTGTTGTATAAATTATTTTGTCTCCCAATTAATGGAAATCTTTTAATTATTTTTCAAAAAAATATTTATTTCCCTAAAGCATTTAATGCAGTTGGTTAGCAATTCATATTACAATCTCTACACGCTTTTAGTTTTCCCCTATTATTCATTTCCTAGATTAAGCAATGCGTCATTTTTCCTTTCTATATAATTCTTATTATGGTGAGATCACACAAGTCATTAAAGGTGTTAAAGAAATTAGACAAGGTGATCATCTTTTGTCATGCCTTTTTACTGTTTCTATTGAAGTTCTTACAAGAATGATTAACCATAACATAAGACCAAAGAATAACTTCAAGTTTCACAACAAGTGCAAAAAATTCAAAATTTTCAATCTTTCCTTATTGATGCCCTGCTCTCCTAACTCAGTAGCTTATTTGATCAACTCCGTCAACACCTGTAATAAGCTCTTAGGTCTAGCCATTAATAGAGGTGAAAGCTACATTTGTTTTCAACAAGGTTTAAACATTCATCTCTTTGGCTTACTAAAATTTCTAGGCTTAGACTTAAATCCCCTTCATTTACTTATTTGGGATTACCAATCACTACTCAAAAGATCTCTTATAAGGAATTCAAACCATTATATGATATGGCACAGAGAAGAATTAGGCATTGGAGCAACAATAGCCTTTCATTTTTTGGTAGCTTATAGTTTATTATCTCTATTATGAAGAACCTATGGGTTTATTAGGCCTCCCACCTAATTTTAACTAAGAAAAAATCTAGGTACATTACGAAATATATTGGGAATTTCATGTATACTGGTGATGCCTACAAAAAAAACTTACACCAAGGTCAGTTAGAAGGAAGTTTATTTGCCTAAAAATGAAAGGGATTAGGGATCTGACAAATTTAGTTGGTGAATTAAGTCATGTTTGCCATAAGATTATGAAGAATCATCACTAACAAAAGAGTTATTATGGGTTAAGTGGTTGGTATTATTTAGAGAAAAAGAATTTTAGAAAATTAAACCAAGGAGTGATATTTCCTGGATAATGCTCTAACTCTTTAAAATGAGTGGCAAATTGTAGAGCGAATTTAATATCAAGATAGGGAATGGTGAAAATGCATGGATTTGGTATGATAATTAGAGTGATTTTAGGCCTATGTATCTTTACCAAACTTCTAAAATTTTAGACTTTTGTTTTCAAATAGATCCAAATTTAAAGTCATGATCAATGGTAATGAGTGTTCTTATGATGCTAAAAGTTGTGTCCCTTTCATTTTTTTTCCCTACAATTTGAAATCTGATAGAATTGAAAATGTCCTTTAGAAGGGACATTCCTCAAGGTATTTACTAAGAATTCCTCTAAGGATCTTCTTATATGTCATACCCCTAAAGTTAAATGTTTTCAACTTATTTAGTTCAAGCAAATTCCCTGAAAGACTCATTTATTCTTCAATTAGCAATGATGAACATTCTCAACACTATGGATATAAGTAAGGGCTTTTTATCTCTAATTCTACCTATGGGCAATGTAACTTGAAACTTGAATCCATTAACCATCTCCTTTATTCTTTAATTAGCAATGAAGAACAAGCTAAGCATTGTGGTAGGATTAAAGGCTTAGTTATCTCTAATTCTACATATAGGCTATATACTTGAAACCTGAATCCATTGACCACCTCCTTTTCAAATTCTACTGTGCTAGTGCCTTTTGGTTAAGCATTCAGTAGGCTTATGGTCATTACTATCATGAAATAGAATGGGAAAGGATCATTCAATAGGCAATTTATAACCTATCATTTTTTTTCCCAGATTGCTTTTAGTTGTACCATTTACACAATATGGAGGGAAAGGAATGCAATGATATTCAAAAACCAACAACAATAAGCTCATATCACCATCTAACAGAATTTAGCCTGGATAAGAGAACTAGTTAGGGTTAGATGCTAAGAAATAAATATTTTCATATGTATTGTAAATAGAATGTCGAAAGCACTCAGGGTCTATTCCTTCATAATCGTAAATTGTTTGATTGCTTCTGGTTTCCTAGTTAGGAGTTAGATATAACATTCAAGACTATTGCTCTTATTCTTTGGGCTCTAGGATTATTAGTTACAAAAGCTAGACAATCACTTGAGTTGCTTCCTTTACTAGTGGAATTTGTTAGGCTTTGATATAATTAATTACGATATTAAATTTCTAATATATAAAGATATTTTCTTAGTTAGAGTTATGTTAAAAGATGGTTATAGTACTGCTTTCTAAAAATTAGTTAGTGGCATGATTACCACAATTGATTGGAGAAAGAGCTACAAATATTTAAAGGGGTGTAAATGAGACATTCCTTGTGCTCAAGCAACATATAAGTAGCATATAGCTGAAATAAATGTTGAACGAATTTATGTTATTGAATTAAAATTGAAAAAAATAATAAAAGAGCTAGATGATTTAGTACAAAAAATATTGAACAATTATATGATTTGGATATGATCAAATTATGATAATTAGAATCATTAAAAAGAGAAATAGTTAAAAGTAATCAATCATAACCTAAATAATATTGGAAGAAGAAATATTACAAGAAAATAAAACATTTTCAAGAGAATACCAATAAAACCATAAAAAAGAACCTAATGTGGTAAGAAAGCTATTACTTAGATAAACATAGAGTTCGACAAAAGACTAATGAATTAGATTTAAATAAAAAATATCAAGTACAAGTTATTAAAAATATCCATGTTTACTTTAAGTGATTCATAAATAGAATATAATTCAAAAGATGAAGAGTTAAATTATATAAATCTAGATGATTCAAAAAAAATGGATGTAAAATATATTGTAATTATGAAAAGTAAAATCTATGAATAAATTTTCTTGTCGCTAAACAAAACTTAATGTTAGAATTTCTAGATAAGATAGATAATATAGATTTAAAAAAGATAAATTATTTTTAAGTACATGGATAACTTTGGTAAACCATACAAAGAAACTTATGGAAAAGGTAAATCCACAGAGAAACTAATTGAGCCACCAAATTATAACATTGTAGATATCTTTGATAGAGTTAATAAATTTATAACACCTTTATAAGAAATCATAATTTCCGAATTGAAGACACAAATATGACAAGTAAATTAAGAAATTACTCAATTAAAACAATAGACTTAAAGTTTAGAGATGACAAATATTACAATGAAGAGAAGCGAAGGAACATATAACAAAAGAATGTAATAATTTAAGTTTAGACTATTTTGAAAACAAAAGAATAACCAAATAGGAACCATTAGAAACGACACATGATAATATGTAAAAAGATAAGCCTTCTACTTTATGTAGGGATGACAATGGACTGGGCCTGCTAACTCGAGCTCGGGTCTTATCCAACTTTTTATTTTTAAAAAGAATTTATAAAATGATGTTGTTTGTTCATTGCTCATCGGACCTCGAGCCGGGTCGGATCTGGATAGTCTAGACTTGACCGAGCCTCTGGCAAAACTTGAGCAGACCAGACTTGATGGGACCTCAGGCTAGCCCAAGCCCGAGTTGAGCCCAATTGACAAGCTTTACTTCATGAATGTTTTGCGTGTAAATGTAATGCATTATGTATCCTCTCAAAAATGGTACATGACATTTAGCAATTGCTAATAATTAAAAGATTAGCATTAAACAAAACTTGGTAAATACAATTATTTGTGGAAAAGATATAATATGCACACTTTGTAAAGATTCAAGAATTTAATTTAAGAATTAATATTAGGAAAACCATTTTTATATTCTTTGTTTCTCATAGAAAGTACAGGTGAAATAGGAATCACAAGTTCCAAGTTTAGTCTTAAGGTTAAATTTGAATTCATAGAAACCAAGGATTTTAAAATTAGACTGGATCGACTGATTCGATCGGAATAAATATAAAGTGGCTAGATTTTTGGTCTGAATTGTGCTCATAACCTATATAAGAAAAAATCAGCCGGTTAAATAATAAACCAACTTTTTTTTAATAGCCTAATTTTCCAAAAAAACTGGTTAAGTTATAGCCTCTTTTTGAGTATATGGGACCTACTATCTTTAATAATATGGGACCCACCATGATTTCTTAACACACACCAACCCAAGCTTTTTTTTGTTACAAGGAGAAAAAGACAGCAGAGAACAAAAACAAACACGCGTCTAGCGCGTGGCGCGGCGGTACAAAGTGCCTATCTGGTCCTGATGAAGACTATGAAGAATAGGTAAGGAGGATCCTGTAGGATATGGACGCCAGGGTCAGTCAGGCCCGCGAGATGAGCCAGAGAATTAGCGCACTGGTTGCCTTCATGGTAGACATGCTGGATCTGCACCTCCCAATCTCATTAACTCTCAGGTACTTGTCAACAAAAGATTATTACGGTCAGTCCCTGCATAGGTAGAAGAGATAAGATGAATTACCTCCAAGGAGTCCACTTCGAGAATGAGGCGTCGGAAACCCATCGACCACAGCATGGTGAGTCCCGAATGGACTCCCCAAAGTTCAGCGGTAAGAGCCAAGTCTTGGCCAAGTTGGTCTAGAAATCCGCCACACCATGTGCCGTTTGAATCTCGAAGTAATCCACCCACTGATGCCGCGGTCGAAACTGGGTTAACTGCTCCGTCGGTGTTAAGTTTGACCCATTTCGTCGGTGGTTTGGACCAACCCACCGAGCTACCCCTCGGAAGCCCCTAGGTGGGGAAGACGGTGTGTTCGACAGTCCTTGCCTTGGCAATCCAACCTACAAACTCCTGAACTGCACGGTGACCATGCTCCGGCCACACGAAATCTATATCAAAAATGCTTTGATTGCGCCAGGACCAAAGCATCCAGCAAGCAACGCCGAATATGTTAGCCCAGTCCTAAGGTAGCGTCAAGGATTGTGGCTCGAGATTGGACTGAACCCACCGGACCAAGTCCAGGTGGAAGAAATCTGTTGGGATCATCCCCCGAGGAAACTGTTGCCAGAAGGCGGTCACCCTCGGACAGTCGCGCATTACATGGATGGCGGATTCCACCTGACTGCAGACGAGGCATGTGTTATCCCTCGCGAGATGACGTACCACACGTTGTTGGTTCGTTAGTAGCTTGTCTTTGGTTAAGAGCCAAAGGAAGGAACAGATTCTTTGGGGTCTCGCCTACTTCCAAATTGACTCCCAGAGGGTCGACCGGTGGGTCGAGCCCTGGTCATCAATGAACGCGTAGGCCGAAGCGACCGTAAAGCACCCATGGGCGGTATGAGCCTAACGAATGGTGTCCGCTGGAGGGGTCTCAGTGGCTATGGATAAGGTGGCAATTTGCATGCACACCAGCTCAGGGAGGTAAGGTTGAAATGTACTCTAGTTCTAGTGGCCATCATCAGTCCAATAATCGGCCACTTTGGTGTACAGGAGGGCATCCGGGATTGGGGAGGTGGCCACTGCAATGAGAGGGCCCCAATCCGGTACCCAGTTATCCAGCCAGAAGGATATATGCCTACCATTGCCTAGGCGCCAGGAGATTCCCTGGCGGACAGTAGACCAATTCGCCTCGATACCGCGCCACAGCGTCGAGGCTCCCAGACGGGCTATCGTTTGCAGGATGTGGTACGGGGGAAGACGGTACTTAGCCCGTAATAGACGGACCCAAAGTGCATCGGGTTGGGTAATCAAGGACCATTCTAATTTCGTAAGCAGGGCGTCGTTGGAGACCCGAACCTTCTTAATGCCGAGACCCCCTGCGCTTCTAGACTGACACATCGAGTCCCAGTTCACTAAAGAAATTTTACGATGATCAGTAGTGGAGCCCCAGATAAAATTACGCATAATGCGTTCCAGATCATCACAGAGGCCTCTCGGGAGCCTAACAGTTTGCATCGTAAAAATAGGGAGCTCCGAGATCACAGACTGAGTTAAAGTGACCTGCCCGGCCAAGGATAAGGTTTTGGCCCGCCATCCGGCTAGTTTCTATTGAGCATGGTCTAGAATATATTAATATGTATTATGGGTGGACCACTCATTCAGTAACGGCACACCAAGGTATTTGCCCAAGTTGGTCGTGCTAAAGATGGATAAATTTTGACTGAGGCGTCGCGCTATAGCTGGAGTAACGTTATTGGAGAAAAAAATCTTTGTTTTGGTCCGGTTAACCTGTTGTCTTGATGCCGTGCAGAACACCTCAAGAATCCGGGCAACGACGGTAGTCTGGGAGTCAGTAGCTTTGGCGAACAGGACCAGGTCATCAGCAAAGAACAGGTGAGATAAGGGTGGGCCAGTAGGACATAATTTAAGAGGGTGCTAGTTACCTTGGTCCACCTCTTTAGAAGGGGTGAAGGGGTCCAACAAGGCACCTTGCCAATTCACCTGCATAGAAACAGTTGACATACAAAACATAATGACGTTGATCAGTTGCTCCGGAAGACCAATATCAGCTAGAGTACTTTGGATAAAGGCCCACCGAAGCCGGTCATGGGCTTTCTCTGGTTCAACTTGATCGTGAAGTAACCAATCCTTCCAGTCTTCTTTCTCATCGAGTGGATGGCTTCCTAGGCAATGATAATATTGTCCGTGATGTAGCGACCCGGGATAAAACTACATTGATTTTCCCAAACTAAAGAGTCAAGGTGAGGTTTTAACCGATTCATAATGACTTTGGAAAGATTTTTGTAAGACACGTTGCAAAGGTTAATCGGTCGGAACTGGGTGATGTTAGAAGGGGAGGGAGTTTTAGGAATAAGCACCAGGATAGTCTGATTGAGCTCCGCTTCCCATGCTTCGTGTCTAAAAACCGCCTGGATATACTCGATCAGTCGGGGGCCAACCCGTCCCCATTGCTTTTGATAAAAAAAAGGGCATTATAGCCATCAATCCCAGGGTCTTTGTTCGGATTCATCCCAAATATGGCATTTTTAACTTCAGTGGGGTGTATCGGACGGGTTAGCTCTCGAGTGTTGTCCGGAGAAAGAGCAGGGAAGGACCCAGAAAGCGGAAAGTCAGTACGAGAAACACCAGGAGCTTGAGAATAGAGCTGAGCAAAATACGTTCGGGCTAACTGGCATAATTACCCTGCGTCTGTGACCACGGTCCCCTGAGAGTCCTTAAGACTCCCAATCTGGAGTCTCGATTGTTTGGACTTGGTCAGGGTGTGGTAATATTTAGTATTACGATCCCCTTGTGAGATCCACTCACAGCGAGCCTGTTGATGCCAATAAATTTCCTCTTCACAGAGCACCTGCAGTAGGTCCCCGCTCAGCCGGTCCTCCAACTCTAACAAGTCCTCCCGAGAATCGCGAGTCAGGGCCTGTTGGATACCCCGCAGTCTGGCTAGCAGGCGATGCTTCCAAAAAAAATATATTCCCAAAGTCCGAATAATTCCAACGTTGGAGGTGATGGGACAAATTAGCAAGATTCTGAGAGACGGACGCTTCGTCTGGGTTCCAATGAGCCGTGATAACCTCATCAAAAGTGGGGTGAGTGAGCCAAGCATTGTGAAACCGAAAAGAAGAGGCACGGATCGGGGGGGGGGGGTGCGGCCTCTAAAGAAATTGAATGAGCATAGGATGATGGTCCGAACCTAAGAAAGGTAAATGAAGATTGGTAGTGTGCGGGAAAGAGTGAAGCCACTCGGTCGAACCAAAGACCCAGTCAAGCCGGGCTTGGATTGATCCCCATTTCCAAGTAAATTTGGATCCAACATACCCTAAATCGTGCAAACAACAATCCTGAACCCAGTTCTGAAAATGATGATTCACAACACACCAACCCAAGCTTTGAGTTTTGATAGAATACACAAAGAAATGTTTTTGTTTTCAACTCTCCCACGTAATCTAACTAATAAAATATATAGATATCTTTGACAGAGTTAACAAATTCATAACACCTTTACAAGAAATCCTAATTTCCTAATTGAAGACACAAATAAGACAAGTAAATTAAGAAATTACTCAATTAAAACAATAGGCTTAAATTTTAGAGATGACAAATATTACAATGGAGAGAAGCGAAGGAAGATATAACAAAAGAATATAATTATTTAAGTTTATACTATTTTGAAATCAAAAGAATAACCAAATAGGAGGCATTAGAAACAACACATGACAATGTATAGAAAGATAAGCCTTCTACTTTATATAAGGATGATAATGGACCAGGCCTACTAACTTGGGCCCAGGCCCGGGTCCTATCAAACTTTTTATTTTTTCAGAAAAATTTAAAAATGATGTCATTTGTTCATTGCTCATCGAACCTCTAGTTGGACCTGATCTGAACAATCCAAACTTGACCAGGCCTCTAGTCAGGTCCAGGCAGTCCGGACTTGACGAGACCTCGAGCTAGGATAGGTCCAAGCTTGGGCCCAATTGGCAATTTCATGAATGTTTACATGTAAATGTAATGCATTATGTATCCTCTCAAAAATGGTATATGATGTTTACTATATTAGTTAACAAAGAATTCATGATTGAAAATAACATTAATAAATTTAAAAGTAGATATGAATTATATTAAGGCAAGAGCAATTATTTAAAAAAATTTCGAATAAACACAAGAATCAATTATAATTGCTAATAATTAAAAGATTAGCATAAAAAACTACGTAAATAAAATTATTTGTGAAAAAGATATATTATGACACTTTGTAACGATCAAGAATCTAATTTAAGAATTAATATTAGGAAAACCATTTTTACATTCTTTGTTTCTCATAGAAAGTATAGATGAAATAGGAATCACAAATTCCAAGTTTAGTCTTAAGGTTAAATTTGAATTCATAGAAACTAATGATTTTAGAACTGAATCGGACCGGTCGGTTCAACTAGAATAAATATAAACCAGCTAGATTTTCAGTCTAGTTTGTGCTCATAACTTGTATTTATAGGATAAAATACACATATTCAATGAAATATTATTTGTGCAAAAGTTTCAAATGCTTTTTGGGATAGAAAGAAACATATAGTAAACTATCTTGAAATATTTTAATAAGACCAATATCAAGAGCAATTAAGATGAATGATGATTTAAGATAAAATTATAAACAAAAAGAAATTCAAGAAGTTATTGGTCGAAACTGGTCTCCATGGAGCTAGTTAGCATTTTATGTCATTAAAAATGAAGAATTAGAAAGAGTCGTTCCAAGAATACTAACCATTAAATTAGATATGTTATTCCAAAGAAAAGAAATTTATTAGAAACATTAAGGTAGAAATAGTTTCTAAATAAGGTAGAAATAGTTTCTAAATATGGCATGAAATCCAAATTATTGAGGAAAAAAAAAGAAAGAAAAGAAGACAATATTTAATGTCCCATTTGGAAACTACGAATGGAATGTTACACTTTTGATCTTAAAAATTTCCCATCACGATTTCAAAGTTGTATTAATTAATTTATTCAAAACACATTGATTAACATTAAAAGATGTCTTAATATATTCTAATGGATGGAATTATTTAGTACAAATATTAGATGTCTAGGACATGTAATCGGTAAAAAATTATTAATAAATAAATAACATTGTAGAAGTTTTCCGTATAAGATTAGAGATTAAAAAAATACAAAGATTCTTACGAAGTTTAAATAATTTGTACAAAGATCTCGCTAAAGATGCAAAATATTATTTAATTTATTAAAAATTGTAAAGCCAAATTGGATAGAATAACACATCAATGTTATTAAAAAGGAAAGTTAAAAATTGCTTGCATACATATTCTCGATCTAAAACTTTTGTAATGGTGGAAAATATGCTAACGACTTAGGATATTGGGGAATTCTCAAAAAGGTAAAGAATAATTGGTAAGATATATTTTAGGAGCATAAAAGAAAATAATTGATGATTGCATTCAGAGCTCCATGGTCATTTGATTTTAGGGCTTGTATTTGGGTATAAATTTGTTTTTTTTCAAATCGTTTTGTGGCATAAATGACTTTGAAATGATGCGTTGAGGTGCAAAAAATGTTATTGGTTGTTATTGTTACCTGTTACCTTTGTTTTGGATAAAAGAATCACGGTATTTTGATGAGATTTTGAAAAGTTTTGTGTTTTCGTTAATGGCCGAAATGAGTTTGATATTTTAAAGTTTTGGAGCACTTTTGGCAGAAATAGATATGGAAATCCATAGAGCATGAAAAATGGAAGAAAACCTCTCAAAAATCGTCGAAAATCGAAGGCTAGAGAGGAAGTTGCAGGCGGGTCAAACCCGCGTTCTTAGGGTTAGGGATGACCCAAACGATGTCGTCTCGACCCTGCTGACTTTTTTTAATATTTAAAAAAATTAAAAAAATTCTAAATAATGCTTGTGGGGGCGCGTGCAAGGTCCTTTTTGGACCTTTTTTCATCATTTTGCTCCATTTTTTATTCTATTTTTTCATATCTTTATGCATAAGATTAATTAGTAATTTTTTATTTGATAATTCTAATTGTTTTAATCTTATTGTGTTATAAACATGATTATTTGTTGACAATAGTAAATGCTTATTTTTACCATTCGTAAAATTAAGCATAGGAAATTATTTATAATGAGGAATTTTTAAATATTAATATATGTTTAAAATTTTGTGTTTTTTTCCTCTAAAATAAGCATTAAGATCCATACGGGTAATTAATTATCCTGTCAATAATTACTACTTAGTAGGATGCTTAATATGGTGAAGAAAATTTATTGAAATATTATGAATCGCACAATTTTTCTATCCTTTCGATAGTACATTGATGATTTGGTTGCAATATTTAATAAATTGTTCTTACCTGTGAATGAGTTCTATATTTGTTTAAGGAACTCTACTATGAACGATATAATTAATTTTGAGAAAAAGAGCAAGAATTGCATGATTCTGTTTTAACATGCATATCATGTCATTGCTCTTGGTTCTCATTCAGATTTAAACAATCCAAGAGTCTCTGCTATCTTGACGTTGAATCGAACAAACCGTAAGCTTGGCCTTGAGAATTGATGCACCACCTAAACCCGCTGATGATGCTACTAAGAAGGAAAAGAAATCCTATGAGGGGTGGGAATACTCTAACCGTTGTTGTTTGATGATTATAAGGTATCACATGGATGAATCCATTCGTGATAGTATTCGCGATGTTGATAGTGCAAAGGATTATCTGTAACACCCCACTCCCACAAGACCCGAACCTAACATCGTTGGTGATGTCCGAGCTCGTGACCAGCGGAAGTGACGTGCTAGAGTAGAACGATCAGTAAACAAAATTTTCCACTTCATAAAAATTCAGTCAAGACATTACGATCATACAGATCTGTGGCCAA
>JAOTAX010000009.1:13857066-13868625 GCA_025629825.1 Erythroxylum guanchezii | reverse complement strand
AATCACTATTTCACGCTCCAAAATCAATTTTCGATACCCATAACCCATAAATCTTAACACAATCATATCCACACCCATTACCAATTAGACTCGGAGTATCAATGCACGCATGTACACTTATCGCTAGGATTTACCAGTCCCGTACATGTATCCCTTATGTGATGCATGAGCATGAGATGTGTTGATCCAATTTCCTTGGTTAATTACACCAGTACCAAATGTTCGGGGTTCTAACCCCTTTAATGGGGAACGGGATGTTACATTATCTTACTGCCATTAAGAAGAAGTACATGAAGCTCTCAAAGAATGAGAAGAATGAGTACTTAAACATGATTAATCACACCATTTATGATGGTGCAAGTGACATTAGGGCTCACATCGACAAGCTCATGGATTGTTACCATAAGCTTAAGGCTATGGATATGGACCTCGGTGAGGATTACATGGTATGGTTTGTGATGGGGACTCTTCCTTTCAAAATTGATTCGATCAGATCAAGCTATAATGCTCAGAAAGAGCAATGGACTGTTAAGGAGATGACTGTTATTTTTGCCAAGGAAGAGAATGACATGAAAAAGGGAAGGGCAAGAAGCATTTCTATGATGACAAACCACAACAATTCTCAAAAGAGAAAGTTCACTTCTAATAGCTCAAGTGACCAAAAGCCTTTCAAGAAGAAAGTTTGTAGTCCTAAAGGAAGTGGACAGGTGGGCTCATCTTCTATTAATCAAAAGAATAAATTTTTCAAAGGAAAGTGCAACGTTTGATAGAATTTTGGGCACAAGAAAGCTAATTGTCGAAAACTCAAAGCTCACTTAGAGAAGAAAGGTAATTGTCTTGTGATGGTTTGTTTAGAGTCCAATGTTATTAATATGCCCTTAAATACTTGGTGTTTAGGTACTAGAGCAACAATTCATGTTACGAATTCCTTACAGAAACTGATAAGTCAAAGAAGGCCAACTGATTCTCAGCAACATGTGTACATGGGAGATGATACCAAAGTCAAAGTTGAATTTTTTGGGACAATTAGACTACAGTTGAATACAGGACATCTTTTGGTGTTACATGATGTTGCTTATTTACCCTCTATTGGGAGGAATTTGATTATGTATCCATTTTGGATATACTAAGTTATAGTCTTCTTTTTGGAACTAGAAAATTGACTTTGTATTGTGACTCTCTTTTGCTAGGAAATGGAATTTTATGTGAAAATTTATACAAACTTGAGTTGAATGATGTTGTTATTGTTGCTTCTTCCTCTTCTCTTAATACTGTTGTTGGTTCCAAACACGTAAGGTTGGATTTAAGATTTTCTATGTTATGGCACAAACGTTTAAGTCATATTTCTAAAGATAGAATGGAGAGGTTGGTAAAAGATGGTATACTTTAGGAGCTTGATTTTTCAGATTTCAGTGCCTGTGTTGATTGTATCAAAGGAAAGTTGACCATCAAGGTTAGAAAAAGCAAAACAAACAGGTGGTCAAAATTGTTGGGGTTGATTCATACTGATATATATATGGACCATTTATTCCACCTGCTATAAGTGGTTATAAATGCTTCATCACTTTAATTAATGATTTTTCCAGGTACGGTCATGTGGAGCTCATTGTGAAAAATCTGAATCTTTGGAGGCATTTAAGATTTTCAAGACAAATGTTGAGCTTCAAAAGGGGAAGAAAATCAAGGTAGTTAATTTTGATAAAGGTGGAGATTATTATGGGTGTTATGATGAGAGTGGAAGGAATCTAGGGCCTTTTGCTAGATCCTTGCAAGAATGTGGTATTGAAGCAAAATATACAATACTAGGAACACCTCAGTAGAATGGAATCGCTGAAAGAAAAAACCGCACACTTCTTGATATGTTGCAGTGTATATTGATTTATTCTAATTTGCTTGAATTTTTGTGGGGTGAAGCGCTGAAGACAACTGCTTATATCTTGAATCAAGTACCTAGCAAGTCAGTCCCAAAGACTACATATGAGTTATGGTCAAGTAAGAAACCAAGCTTGCACCATTTTCATGTTTAAGGATGCAAAGCAGAAGTGAAGTTCTATAATCCACAATCTAAGAAGCTTGATCCGAAAACTATTAGTGGCTACTTTATAGGCTACACTATCGGATCAAGGGATTCTAGATTCTATTGCCCATCTCACACGGCCAAAATTATAGGATCAGATAGAGTTGTCTATTTTGAAGATGGATTTAGTTCAAGTTAAGGGTCAAGAGAAATTATATTCAGGGAAGAACGTATTCTAATCCTTGTACCCGTCACTTCTGCTCCTATTAATGACCCTATGATTAAACAGATATCAGGAGAATCTTATCATAAACCTCATAATCAAGCACATAATGAAGTCATTAATACTGGGGATGATGAAGTTGTTGTAAGGAGATCACAAAGAACACATAGACCTACCATTCCTGATGACTATATTGTCTATTTGCAAGAACATGAGTTTGATGTGGGAGATAATACTGAACCAGTTAGTTATCAAGAAGCCATGAATAGTCCTCAATCTGCGTTGTGGATGAATGCGATGGAAGATGAATTGAGTTCCTTGTAACAAAATGGAGTTTGGGAGTTAATTGAACTACCTAAAGGTTGCAAACCCATTGGGTGCAAATGGGTTTACAAAATCAAACATGACTCAAGTGGACAAGTAGAAAGGTATAAGGCTAAACTTGTGGCTAAAGGCTATAGCCAGAGAGAAGGCATTGATTTCAAAGAAACCTTCTTACCAGTTTCTACCAAAGATTCACTGCGAATCATCAGGGCTATAATTGCTCATTTTGATTTGGAACTCAATCAAATGGATGTGAGGACTGCCTTCTTGAATGGAAATCTATATAAAAATGTTTATATGACTTAACCAGATGGTTTCAAGATGACTGGTAAAGAACACATGGTTTGCAAGCTCAAGAAGTCTACCTATGGGTTAAAACAAACATCAAGATAGCGGTATCTCAAGTTTGATATGGTTGTCACTGCAAATGGCTTCAAGGAGAATGTAGTTAATTAATGTATATATATGAAGTTCAGTGGGAGCAGTTTCATTTTTCTGGTACTATATGTTCATGACATTCTACTTGCTTCTAATGATACTAATCTATTATTTGAGACAAAGCAACTGTTATTTAGTCATTTTGATATGAAGGATCTTGGTGAGGCCTCTTATGTACTTGGAATTCAGATTCTCCGAGATAGAGATAATTTGATTCTTCGATTGTCTTAAAAGACTTACATTGATCGGATCTTGAAAATATTCAATATACATTATTGTTCTCCTAGAAAGGCACCAATAGTGAAGGGTCAAGTTCTCAAAGGCCTAATGTCCACAAAATGATAAAGAGAGAGATGAAATGAAAGTCATTCCCTATGCATCACTTGTAGGCAATCTGATATATGCTCAAGTATGCACACTCCCTGATATTGCTTTTGTTGTAGGCGTGTTGGGAAGATCCTTAAGTGATCCTAGACTTAGCCATTGGAAAGCGGCTAAAAAAGTCATGAGGTATCTTCAAGGTAGCAAAGATGATATGTTGACTTAGAACTAACACTCTTCATATAGTTGGGTTCAGTGAAGCTGATTATGTAGGATATGTGGATGATAAAAAGTCCACTTCAGGCTATATCTTTGTAATGGCTAAAGGAGCTGTATCATGGAAAAGTGTCAAATAGACACTCACATCGTCATCTACTTTAGAGGTAGAGTATATGACGTGCTATGAGGCAGCTTGTCAAGCAATATGGCAACGAAATTTTATTTCAACATTAGGTATTGTAGACTCTATTTCGAGTCTGCTGAAATTGTATTATGATAACTCCGCAGTTGTAGCTTTCTCTAAAAACACTATAAGTACTTCTTACTCAAAGCATATTGATATAAAGTACTATTTTGTTGAAGAAAAAGTCATTGAATTCCTCATTACTGTTAAGTATATGCCTACAGCTAGCATGTTAGTAGATCCACTTACAAAAACATTACCTATATGTGTGTTTGCAGAGCATGTCTCCCGCATGGGATTATTAGGAACCTAGCTTGATAAGATTAGTGGGAGTTTGCTATTTTGTATTGAACATGTTAGTACTTTATACGGATTGCTTATGACATTCATATATGAAACATGCATAATGATGTTTGAAGTCACTTCTTGTTGATAATGACATATATTTGTTGATGTGTATATGTAGTTTGATGAAATGACAGTTACAAAAGGAGACAAATTTGTTGTCTCAATTGTTGTACTGCATGCATGTTATTTTAATAGTTATTGTTGTATTTGAACATCTCCAGGGCCTAATCATATAATATATATATATATATCCTGTTGATATGATATCGCATATGATTTGTTTGATTGTTTTTGGATGATGGAGATTGGTATGGTGGTTTGATTATATTGTTCAAGTGGGAGAATGTTAGAAATATGTGGACTAGTATAATCACAACATTAATTCCATATTCATGACCATTAATCGAATTACCTAATGTATGTTTAATAACCGTAATGGGATGATTAATAATTTACTAATTGCATTTGAGACACATGATAGTACCCTAATAACTATATGTTGGCCCATTAAACTATAGTTCATAACTTCCTTGAAATGACACAATTATCTTTTTCTACCCCTTAGGGTAGAACATGTTATAAAAAATAACATATGGTGAGATTGCGCGCATATAAAGTAGATGTGAAAATAGAAATTTGGGTCTTTTACCATAAGCTTCCTCTCTTGCACAAAGTTTGTTGATATTGATAGGTTGCGGTGTCCAAAATGGAAAGAATGCACTAAGATTCTATGCCAAACATTGGAGGTATGTTAACTTTACTGTGTAGTTAATGCTCTAAATAAAATGTAGATCTTGGCTTTATGACTATTGATGATTGCATTTGTGAATAACACCAAAGATATCCTAAAAATGAATATAGAGGCTCAGATGTCCTATTAAGATCAACGCTATTTTTAAATCAAGATTTCATAATCAAGGGGTGAGATACATTTAATTTCTTAGATCATCTACCAAATTTAATTGAATTAGTCAACATTTAGAACAAACCCATAGAATCTCATCCAATAAAATTTTAGAGTTCATACACCATCCTTAATCTTTATGATATTTTCTTGAATTTTTTAAAATATTAACAAGGGTGGAAAAGATAATAATAGAGGCACACAAAAATTGCAATAGGAAATGTTCAAAGAAGAAAATATGTTAAAAGGTTTCAATATCAATTTAAAAAGGAACAAGAGCCAAGGAATCTATACATAGGATCACTTAGACAATTTCAAGAAAGTTTGACTATTATGGGTGTGCTTGGTTCACTTGGAGGAATGGTAATAGAAATTATATTAAATATAGTAAGGAATAGAACCATTCCTCACTATAATAGGGGTATGGAGTATTGTCCCAAAAGAGGATATAAAAATATTGTTTATCCAATCATTATATATTACCAAACATCTTTTTCATTCCTTACATATTCGTTTCTTCTCATACCAACTAACCAAGCACCCCTATATCAAACACTCAGTAAAAGGACAAGCATTTAAGGATAGTAATGAGCGGTGCCAAACTCAAACCAATTTTAGGTCTACTCGGGCAAAATGTACATATATTGATAAAATGAAACCAAATTCATTAATGAAGGAGGACAAGATTATAGGAAATGAAAGAAAAATGTTATAATTAAAGTGATCAATTCAATTACTTAAAGTTACAAATTTTAATAAAAATTGAGATTTTATAATGAATGAATATATGAAATATACATAAATTGATGAAATAAATAAGATGAAACCAATTTCATTAATGAAGGAGGATAGAATAATAGGAAATGAAAGGAAAAATTTATAATTAAAGTGATCAATTCAATTAATGAAGTTGTGAATTTTAATTGATTAACAAAAATTTATATTTGATAATGAATGAATATATAAAATGTACATATATTGATAAAATGAAACCAAATTCATTAATAAAGAAAGACAGGATTATAGGAAATGAAAGAAAAATGCTATAATTAAAGGGATAAATTCAATTAATTGAAGTTATAAATTTAAATTGATTAATAAAAATTAAGATTTTATAATGAGTGAATATATGAAACATACATAAATTGATGAAATAAACAAGATGAAACCAATTTCATTAATAAAGGAGGATAGGATTATAGGAGATGAAAGAAAATATTATAATTAAAGTGATCAATTCAATTAATTGATGATAAGAACAAAATTCATTAATTGATGACATAATTTACAAAAATAATTTTTTAAAAATTTTTAAATGATACAATTTACAAAAAATTCAAAATAAAATCATAAAATAATGTTTTGGACTGGGAGTTTGTGACAGTAAGAGACTAAGAGTGGAGTCTTGGATAGTGGAGACTAGAGAGAGCAGTTAATCGTTGTAGTCAAGATCGTTAATAGTTTGCATCACTTCTTCTGTATGTATAAACATTATATTTAGTATTGTAATATTAAAATTAAAGGAATATTAAGCACCTGATAATAACTAATAAATAATTAAATATATCTTTATCATCAAATATTTTATCAAAATAATATCCACTTGATTGATGAGTATGAGTATGTGTATGACTAATCACCTCTGCATCAATACTCGTGGCTATATTAATATACAAATTATAAAAAAACCATATAAGGTAAGATAATATAAAAAGTATATGAAATTGATATATAAAAAATAAAAGAGTTTACCCTCAATATCTTTATCATCTAACCAACTTCGGGCATACATAAGGGCTTCCACATTATCGGGATCAATTCGAGCACGATAAGGACTAATATCTCGACCATCAATGCTAAAAACATACTCTAAAGCAACAGTAGATAATGGAATTGCTAATACGTCTCATGCAATTACTTACATAATTGAAAATTTATTTTCACCACTCTTTCACCATAATAATACTTCGAACTGCACACCTTCAACTTCGGTCTCACAATATTCCGTCAAATATTTATCTAACTTTATCATATTGTACGAAGTCCTAGCCCTTTTTCCTTTCATGAATTTTATAAGCAAAAATAACCTAAAACTAAAGCTGGAGTTGAACAACCTGAATTATTGTTATCCTAATCTTAAATTTTATCCATTCTGAATTGATAATCGTTAAACAAATCATATCTGAATTCTTTAATGACATCTATATGCTCTTGAACTCGATCACCATACAACATGTTATATATAAAATTAACCTCCTTCATCTTATATCTCAGGACTAGCATAGATAAGACCGCAACAGTATGTCCAACCATATACCAAAAAAAATTAAGCTTCTCCATCATCTGCTCTTCCATAAGCCGAATAACTTCATTGGAATCAAACATCCAATCAAATAAAGCTTTCTTTTTCTCTCACATAGTGCTAAGGCAATAGTGCCAAGTTGTATTTTAAAAAAATAATTTAGTCGCAGTATAACAAAAATTCTACTTCGCGGAAAGTTCTCAAGCCATCTCCCATTAACCTTATATAGGCATACAAATGTACTGAGGATCTCTGTCTCAATTTGGTAAACACATCAACATATTGGATTGTCGACTCCAACATCTTGAAGGTTAAGTTCCATCTGGTTAGAAAATCCAAAACGAACTTCTTCATACTCGGAATGCATAGTTATTGTGTATTTTTTTAATTTATTGACTATTTGAGGTGTTACACTCCAATATACTACACTATTTCAAATCTAATCTAGTGCTTCCTTTATCATATCCAACTTATCCTTCACAATCAAATTCAGAATATACATAAAACAACACTTGTGGAATAACCTCCTACTAACCAATAAGCTCCTAACTTGTATCTTATCCTTCAACTTTTCGATCATAGCATCATTCATGCTACAATTGTCGACTGTTATGGTGGACAATTTATTGTCGATATTACAATCTATCAATAGTCTCCTAACACAGTTGTCAACCTTTCGCTTGTATGTGGTGCTGATGCATAAATGAGCCTATCATATACAAATATGACTAACGCCAATCAAAACATAATGAAAAAGTAAAATGATAACAATATGTTTATATGAAAGAATATAAATTACCTCAAAATTTTATTGTGTAGAGTTCAATCATTATCAACATAATTTGTATTTATCACCATGTCACCCTTTTTTGGTTATCGACTATCCACATGTTTGTTGTAATGGCAATTTATCATTCAATACTTGACAATGTTCTTAAAATTTCTTTTGTCTTATCCTCGTATATCTTCATAATGTCTTTCTTCAATGTATTTCGAGTTGGAAACTTGAAGTTTGGTTGCAATGAGCTGCAAAACATCCTAAATGTTTTGGTATCAAATATAAATAGTGGATTTTCATGTCAATTACTATAGAAGCAATAAAAAATCTTGATCTATTGTTATCATAACATGTTGCAGTCATTCATTATTTCCTATAAGAATCCATATGTCTCTTTAAATGAGAGGTTTCACCTTTTGAACTCCGGCCAACATCTTCTAACAATACCTATATTCGACTTTTTCTACTCCTTCTATTAATCTAGTCTTATTAAATTAATTCTAAACTTTACTTTTCAATTGAACTAGACTACTATCTTCCCATAATATGAGATTAGAACTTTCCACTTCTGTCTTTATTATTGGATTACAACTGTCCACTAAAATAATATGTTCATCCATATAAAACAATCAATATATAAATATATATGATATTCATGATCATAATTGATAATTCATGAACACGGGAGAGAATAGGAGAATATTAATAATAAATTTTTTTAAAGATTATGAATTGTCATTAAATTACACAGTTATGTTGTATCTCAATGACTTACACGATCACATACAAGCATGTATATGTTTTTGCGGACTTACACGATCACCTACACAAGCATGTATGTGATCTTGTAAGCTACTATAAATTTTGTTCCATACATATAGGGCCATATACACAAATGTTTATGTGACCTTGTATGTCACTTCATGTATGTGACAGTTTAAGTTCTCAAAATTCACATTTACTTATATGGTCACATATAGTTACATAGTCTCATACAAGCTTATGTATATGATCGTGCAAGTTTGTGAAACGGCATCAATCCTAAAAATTCCAGTATTTCACAAATTCAATCTTCAATCAAAAGATTGAGAAAATTTACCTTGGCAGGTGGGTGGTGAAGGAGCAAAAACAGATGGCTATGGGGAAGTAGCGCAGAGGGGCAGGGCGATGAAGGGGTGATTGGAGGGAGTACGAAGGGGTGATTGGAGGGGCGGTAGTAGTGAACTAAAGTATGGTCTAAGAGAGAGAGACTGAGATAGAGAGAGTGAAGAAGGTAGAGGTTTGGGGTAGGAAGAGGACAGAGGAGAGGGCAGAGGAAATTTTAAACTAGACTAAAAGGATATTGTTTAATACATCAAAATGAAAAAAAAAACTTAGCTTCAAACAACATTGTTTTTCTTCTAAAAGATAACAACGTAGTTTTGGTTTTATGGTCTATCAGGCCTTAAGTCATCCTTGGGCTGAATAGCTCGAGCTTGAGCCTAGGATGAGGCCTAACAAGATTGAGATTTTTGCCCAAATGCCATCCCTGAAGCATCTATAAGTAGAGAAGTTATGGACAATCTATAAAGATGTTGATATGAAAAGAAAGAAGATGATAAAAGAGGACCCTATCATTACTTAATCTATTTATAGTCTATGTATAAGATTGGTGGAAGTATAATCTTATCTTCCATCCCAACGTCAATCTTATTAAGACTCCACTTATAAATATGACCATCCTCATTCATTCAAAACATTCTGAATTTTATTTAAAAACTTAAAGAAAAATAGTTCCAAAGATTCTATAAGAGTTTTTTTTTTCCAAAAATTATAAGATTTTAATATTGAGTGTTCTAAGATAGTTCAGCATACTATTGTGAGAAGTCCAAACTTATGTTTTTTTTTTGTGCTAAACTTATACAAGTACCAACTTGAAAATTTTAACTTCAACATAACAATTATGTTTTTTTATTAATATATGTACAATATTGGTTTAATAATTTATTCTTGTTCCTATTTTATGATGACATTATAATACCTTGCTATACTATTGTTTTATCATATATTATTTTATATTATTACTGTAGTATCAATTATATTTTTCATTAGTATATGTTTACAATGTTGGTATAATAATTTATTATTGAAGCTATTGTATGATGACATTATAATAACTTTTTTTCTATATAATGACTTATTATACTATTGTTATTAATTTCTTTAAGATTAACAATTAAAATTATGTAAATATAATCAAATATAGAAAATTTTGGGAAAAGAATATTCACATATGAATTTCTATTAAAAAAAACATATTAGGGGCAACTAATCTTAAAGTACTCAATCTTTTGAAAATTATCAATTTAGTGCCTACTTTTTCAAAATTTTCAATTAAGTGGCCAACCTTTTTAAAATCTTAACAATTCAGTTCAAAACGTTAGTTTGTATTGATGTAGCTAATAGATAGACATCCACATGGCATTTAGTAGACATGTCACAGCATTAAAAATAACTTTTTGAATTGAATTATTAAGATTTTAAAAGTTAGTTACTCAATTAAAAATTTTAAAAGCTTTGACACTAAATTTAAAAAAAAACTTTAAAAGATTAGATGTTTTTGAATATGTTATCCTAACATATTATGTAACTAAAGGTATTTTTAGACACAGTAAAAGAATATATATTTTATATAATTATATTTGAGGTGCTATTATTAAAAGAATTAAGGAACATTTAGAAGTATTACTAAAGGTTCAATTTTAAGCTAGAACAAAGTTTGATATTGTGACTTATAAAATAAGATATCATATTCTTAATTTTAGAGAACGTATAAGTTATTTACCATATTTTACAAATATTTTTAAAGAATTTTGATAATTTATCATATACTTTCAAGAGAACTGACTCCAAAATATAAAAATTACATATTTTCAAGTTTGTATAGAAACTATAGTGATAATGTAGGTTGGGAATTTATAACTAATAATAAAAGGATTCAATTGTAGAATTATAGATATTTCAAAGATAACAACGTCTTTTAATGTATACTTTAGGTTAGAGTAGTTCTAAACCCTAAAACTATTTATAAGTTTGCTAATTTGACAGGCCCTTTGTACTCGGTAGTTTATTTTTTGGAATTATTATTAAGAATGTCAATTTTAGCTTGACTCGAATTGGGCGAGTCACAGATTAAAATTGTTTAGCTCGACCGGGCCACTGGCCGAGCCACTTCAAAAATGATTTTGTTTTTTAAATTGTTTTAAAATAGGCCTGTGGCCAATGTTATGAATACCGTACCGGATTCGGTACCGGATTGAGCTCTGGAATGGAACTGTACCGATACCGGGTACCGTTTCAGGATATTTTTTAAATTTATAAAATAGTCCCAAAAATTTTTTAAAATTGCAAAATAGTCCAAATTTAATTTTCAGTCCAATTCCAAAATCCAATTCCAATCCCAAATTTAATTTCCAATCCACTTCCAATTTCCAATTCCAAACTAAAATTAAATCTCATTCA
>JAOTAX010000009.1:13844507-13856966 GCA_025629825.1 Erythroxylum guanchezii | reverse complement strand
CTGAGAGGGATCCGAAGTCGGGGAGGGGGGGGGGGGAATAGATTTTTTAGGGTTAATTTTTCATTTTTTGCACAATGATCCCTGGCCCCATTTTTTTTTTTTTTTGCAGAATAGTCCCGGAATTGCCGGTACTGGTGGTACCGACCGGTACCACCCGAAAACGGCCGGTACCAGCCGGTATTCATCACCGGTATATATGTGACTGTACCAGTTCCGGAAATCGTCTGGTACGGAACAAAATCCATAACGTTGCCTCTGGCCTGACCTAGCCTATTAACATCCCTACTTCTTATAGCACTCAAAACATTAGGTACTGTATGTAGCAAAAAAATTTATAGACATTGGTCATTAAATCAAAGATTGATTTTGGGTTTAAAATTATTCTTCTTTTCGGCGGAGTTTGAGTTTGGGGTAGGCGTTGCGAGAAATGGCAGTGGTCTGGGAAAGCGTTTTGAGGAACCAATGAAATTTGTGTACGCAGTGCAAAAGAGCTGGGCCGAAATGGAGGTTCAGAAGATCTGATATAGGATTTTTGCAAGGCTCACATAGACTACCGTCTTCGTTAAGGGAAAAGAATAAATGGGCTTTGGCCCAAAAAAACAGTCCTGATATAAAATCATACAAGTGAGAGAATTATTTATTGGTGAAGAAATAATGATGTCACATGGTATTATGCTTATATTAAGCCATGTTAAATTGAAGAAATGGATCACAACATGTGGACCGGACCTAATTAAACATAGTATTTTCCATAGACACAACTACACGTGTGAAACACATGCTTCTCTCGACACAATAGTAGGCTTATTGGTTGTTATTGGGTTAGGTGACATGCATATTACGTATTTGCACACATGGCCATGGATGCTTTTGGTTTTGGATGATTAGACTTCTTACATAGTAGTTCAGAGTTCAGTCAACGACAAAGCGTTTCTTCCTTTCCCCAGATTTTATCATCCGAAAAGTCTAGGCCTCCATTGTTATTAAGTACATGTAAGAAATTCTAGGGTTGGTTTAGGACATAATTGCACTGTTCGTGGCGGCTCTTGGTGATACAATAAATTAAATGCTTGTTCGGTATAAGGTCACCTTATCCATATGCATGTTATTAAGACAATCAGAGTGATCGTGCTCATTCTTTCCCAGTACCGATTGTTAATTATTACCGAAATCAATGGAATTTGTTCTATAAGAAAGTTGAAAAAATGAGAATTGGAGCAGATGCCATCCAGCGAACCAACCGTGACATTGCCAATTGCGAAAGAACATCCTCTGAAAGTACCTTTGTGTCCACCCAATCGACGCCAGGCCTATATTGGTTGGCGAGAGAGATTCGTGGCACAACAAAGGTTATAAGTTTGTCATTCGCTAAATTAATTACATTCCGCGTAGATAAGGGATAAGCTAATCAAATGACGCAGATCATAGGACCTACTCCATGTGATCTCTGATGGGGTGATTTCAGATCTTAGTTTTCAGACCAGAGAGAAATTATATAAAACACACCCCACCCAACCTCCTGATAATTGCGTATTTCTTAAGGATAACATATCGTAATTAACGTGTTTAGTGCTTTATTAATTATTGGTTATTGCAAAATTTACTCGGTACACTACCTTGCAGTGAACTGGCCTTGATTGGTTAAACCGAAATTCTATTGTGTCCAAAACCGAAAGTTTCGGAGACGGAGACAGCATGCATGTATATGAATATCAACCATGCTTTTGTCAGAGGTTTTATGTTAGCTTAAGATAATTAAGTACTAAATCATCATGAATGCTTGGCTCGATTTCAGAAAACAATCATAAGGCTAGCAAAGGTGTTTCTATGCTTTTGGCACGTAAACAGAGTGAGTATATTCGTATCCTTAACTCGTTAATGTTATTTATTAAAGAGAGGTTTTTGAATAACAGTTTATATCTAGTCAACTATAAGGGGGGTTACATAGTTGAGCATTTCAGTTTTTCTTTTTTTTTCTTTTTAATTATTATTATTATTTAAAAATTCAACCAATTTTTCCGATTTAATCGTAAAATCCTTAAACCTCTAATTTTTTGATTTTATTTTCAACTTTTTGATTCGATTAACATTAATAACTCTTATTATTAAACACCCAAACAATTTATTTATTAATTGATTAATTTTTATAAATTGATAAGTTTATATAAACTAGAATAAATCAATTAATGTGTATTTAACAATTTCTTTTTTAATTAAACTTCAAATTATTTGGACAATTTATTTCCATAATATTTCAAATTCTTTGATTTTATTTTATCTTTAGTCAATGTTATGATGATCTAATATCGATTAAATCTCAAAAATCTTGCTCTATTGATTTAACTTTTGATCCGATTTTTAAAATATTGTATTATTTAAGATCAAGAGAATATGGACTAGAATTTTAGTGTCAGACGTGTTATTCTTGATGTAAATCTAAGTGATTACGAGGACTTTTCATGGATTTATCTAAGTCATCAAATTTAGAAGGAGAATAATTGAACTGCATTGATAAGATTAGGTCTAAAATCACACAAAATAATATTGAATTATTCCTACTCTGTAATTTATGTTATAAGAGTAGTTTTGTAGAAGAAAAAGAAATTAAACTACAATATTATTTTCCGAGAGTAGACACCAAATAACATCTTGAATTAGTGTTAACGATGTATTATTATATGCTTATTTATATTTCACTTTGAGTTTTGAATTATATTTTTATTATTTTTTTCTAGAAGATCTATTTATTGTTGAACTTGATTTGACTAATTAAAAGTATTGAATTTTTCTCTCCATCTTTGTTTCACATTTTAGTGTGAAAAATTTCTCAATTTTCCTAATTATATAAATAAAAAAAATCTTTTATGTTTTTAGGGAAAATTTAACTACGATTTCTTTTCAAACTTGCAATTACTTGTATATCTATAAATAAACATCACCAGAATCGTATATCCTAGCTATTTGTTTACGCCAATGCATACGCGTATACAAATTATACACAAAATTAAAGTAGTATTGGTAAAAGTGCATATTAATCATATAACTAGTTATACAGCCAAAATTTGATGATTGAAGCAACGGCCCGAGAGTTTGATATGTCAAGTTAATGTGTTTGAAACCAAAGAAAGGACACAAAAGCCTAATTCACTTCAAAACTCTTTAATTAGTGCCTTTTGTCTTTAATGATACAATCCAGACTTTCAGAGTTCAATAATGAAAAAGAAGAGCTTAGCGGCGGTGATCAATTGGGTTGACCGCAATTGCAACTTAGGTTTGAGGTTAAAGGTCAATCCATGAATCATAATCATCCACCAGCACCTCCATCCAATTTATGGTTGATGTGCTAAAGTCACCATCTTTGGTGTGAGAGAGTGTATAAAATTAATATCGTAAATGTTTCTATTCCACCGACTTCTTATATGATTTGCACTTAAAAGAGTAACCCGGGAGAAGAAATTACGTGTGTTTTCAAAGACTTGGGCTACTTAGATTTAGACTATCTCCAATTAACTCTTCTAAGTAAAATAATATTTTATATTTTAATTAAGTGACTTCTAATATAGTCACTGAATTTTAATCTTTTAATGGTAATATATGCATGATTATATCTATATAACTAGTTGGTTGCCTAGAAATATTTACGATATTAATTCCAGCCAAGATCCTCTCACGTCAAAGATCGTGGCTTTAGCACATCTTCCATAAACTAGATGGAGGAGCTACTAGTTCATGAATCATGATCATCCACTAGATGGAATTCAATTAATATCGTAAATGCTTCTAGTCAACCAACTTCTTCTATATATGATTTGCAATTAAAGAGTAAGGAAATTCTATGGAAGCTAATTATGCGTGCTGTCAATTAGTTGCATAAAAAGTAGTAAATATTAGAAGGTGAAAATTCAATGGCTTCGATCTATTGTAATCACTAATTTTTTATGGTAATATATGCATGACTGTATCTATGTACGCACTAAGACATTCTCACATGGATGGCCCCTGATGTCATTTTTTCCCAAGCCTTATGTTCCACAATTCACGAATTGGACTAAATTCCACATACATGGAAGCAATCATAAGACAAAGACAACAAACGTTGGGTTGGTTTTATCTCCAATTAGAAATAAGTTGAACCCAAAAGCCACTAATTAACTATATATATTGACAGCTTAGAAAAATGACATCTGTTACGCATATGCTTACAAGTGTATCTCATAAGCACGAAATGGCAATTTCCAACTTTGGCGATTAAGCAGTTTTAAGTTAGGTTGGCGTTAGTAAAACAAACCTGCCATAACTATAATGACTGAGAACTTAACTTTTGACTTATGCCATATGACCACAAACCTAATGCCCTTTCGCTCATGTCAATTTCCAACTTCAAGAAGGATACTACGGTGGTCCAGTACCGAATATCTTGTTTGTAATGGTCTTTTGAATTGACTAAAACTGAGATGTCATTAGGGTCAGCATCTAAGTGCTCTTCTTTTTCTTGCTGTTTTGGTGTTCTTCGATGGGGATAGAGGAGAGGGTGACTGCATGTAGTTGGGGAAGTTGGAAGAGATTGAAATCTGTTGCTCCCTTTCCAACCTCCCAATCTCATTAAATGTTAAGGTTGATTGATTGTTCATGTAACGCGGGGGCTTGCTTCACATCACCATTTGTTGTCCCATGGAAGCGAGCAGCATTGCAGTTCCTGGGTGCTACATAATAATTAATTTGTGCTTGGCCATGTGTCAAGAGCAAACAATGACTGGTCATGCATATTGGAGGGGCAACGTAACTTATTTCTCGATAAGTTAGTGGAGAGTCAGTTTTCACGTTTTTTTTGGGCTTGATTTTTATTTTATCACAAAGTATGGATTCTGCCTAAATGGAGACTTAATTTCTTGACAATAATATACTTTCATTTATTAACTCTTCAAAAAGATAGAACTTCAAATTTAAAAGTAATTGAGATGAAGTGAGTCCAATTCCAGAGCCACAGTATGTATATCATCTTAACTTATAATCATCTCAATTTCTACTTTTCTTAATTAGAATGGTTGTGACTGTGACATCACTAGTGGAGGCATTCTCATCAAAAGAAATCATCTAATTAAGGTCCCTTCGTAATATAATAGTGAGATTCAAGACAAGTTTGGCACCCCACCTAACCGCCGATCGAGTTTATTGTAATATATATATATATATATAATAGTTGACTTTAAATGATTGCTAAAATAAGTAAGCAAATTGCATTAGATCAGAGATGAAGAATATTGGGATTGGGTTGCATCGTCTAATTCGAATGGAATAGACCAGAGATGAAGACTATTGGGATTGGGTTGCATCGTCTAATTCGAATGGAATAGACCAGCTCCCCTTGATTGGCGGGGGAATACTACCCTCTTATTCTCCTGATCAGAAGTCTGTTAAGACCAACCAAATTAGTTCAGCAAATTCAGCCTCCCACGTTCAATTTTCCTAGGAGAAGTTGATCTATAAAGCGTAAACCTGAAATGTTTGACCACTTCTTGCTAAAAAAAAGCTACCTATTTTCAAGCCTGTTTCCAAGCAGGAAATACGTTTGAAGCTTGGAAAATCAAGCTTGGCAGGATATTAGGTCTACGAGAGGATACCTAATTCTAGTCTGTCAAGAATGCCTCATTGAAACGCCGAACCGTCCAGTGGAAAAACTTGTGTACTTGCTTTCTATAGGTTACCGTGGATTCAGCTCAATTCCTGTGCCAGAGGATCAACATCTGACAGGTCTCGATTGAAGTCAAAAATCACAATTATGCGATTTGCCTTTTTAAAGAGCGACGACGGAATATACAGAGAGCTCTTTATAAATTTTAAAAAAGAGAATCAGTACCAAATTACAATATTGGAATGCACATTTAAAGTCAGTATTTAACTCCTCTATGCATTTTCTTTGAAATGTACTGTGCTACATATAATAAGGAGACGTGAAGATATATACAAAAGCATTCTTCATATAATATACATTTTTAAAAAGTAAATTAGATAGTTAATTCCTTTTCCTCTATGTGAACTTGCTCAAAATATTCTCTGTTTGCTCCAATTTCAGGAGCTGAATGAATCAGAACATGGGTGAAACAGATAAAAAGCAGTAAACTAATGATAACAGTGAATGACTGGAGGAAGAGACTTTTTTCTGGCCAAGGGGCACAAACAACAGTGCGAATCCTACAACAAATAGGCCCCAGTGCGTACACAATTATTTCCGTACGTCTGTCTCAAATTGTAATAATATCAGCTGTTCTCTGAGGGGTCGTCAAATACGCCTTTTTCTTTGGATAGTCAAATATATTACTTGCTTAGCTTATTCATTTCAGTATCAGGAAAATCTGGACTAACCAATCTTCGAAAATGAGCTGTTCATGAGGTTTGTTTTGGACTATATCAGACCCCATAAGCTTGGAACTATTAAGAAAATCATAGCGTCCAAGAACTTAAAACGTAAAGAAGTTGTTTTCCAGTGTTCAAGAGTTGGGTGGTCACGTTTGCGTAATGAAACCACAGTAGCTAGCTTAATTTTGAGGTATAGATTGCGGAATTGTGTGTTTTGCCCTCAAACTAATACATATGGAAACATAAAAAGTTGACAATTAATGTTGGCCAACCTATGCTTTAGAGTCTCAGTAGAGACAAAGGTGTTTTGAAACAGCCCCTTGATTGAAATTGGGAAAATAATCAGCATTTCAACATACCCTAGCTAGATGATTTCGGAGTCTATATATCGGTCAAATTTTGGACATATGATCGTCGATACTCCCAAAGGGAATTACCGCTTAATATGTATGTTTGGCTGTTACTGCAATTATTAAGAACACTAGTCAATTCTCATGATTATGGGCACAAGAGGTGGTTGAAATAGGTAAATTTGTTCTCATCTCAGTCCTGAGTTAGGAACCAAAGCCAATGTCTAAATTATGTGTTCACTTTGGTTTTCTCCTAATAGACATGATTGCTTTAATTTCATGCAAAAGTTTTATAAATAAATAAATTAAAAAAAAAAGAGTAGAAAGAGGTATTGAGTTGCTAAAAAAGAAATTATGTTTAAAATAGAAATATTCTTTGCATTAAAAGTGTACTGAGTCAAATTTATTATTTAACTTTGAATTATTAAATTGTTCAATAACAAAGAGTAGAAAGAGGTATGAGACTGTTGCTCATCTTATAACATACCAGTGATGGTAGTTACAAGGATGACTATGATCTTCTCGATAACAACTTCAGTATTAACTGGGAATAGATTACCTCTTCTTATTATCTCGCTCCTATCCTATTTTACGAGCATTCATTCACAAAATCCTAAAATTGTTTTGCTTCACTTTGAAAAGAAAAAAGTTTTAGGCTAACTTTATTTCTATTTTTTTTATTTTTGTTTTCAAAAAAACATATTTGTTTGAGTTTATGATTTCTGTCTTTAATTTTAGTTTCTTGTAGTTTTCAAAAATTATGAAAACTACAAAAAGTGATTTTTTTTCTATTTTTTTCCACAATCTAATTTACTATCAACGAAATATATATTATTTAATTATTTTTGACACAGTAATTTTTAATAAAATTATAAATAATTTAATTTGATATTATATTTAATTAGTTAAATTGATTATTAATAATAATTATGAATAACTTAATTTTAATTAATTGTTTATTTAATTTTTAATTAAATTAAAAAATTTTAATTTAATAATTACTAATAAATATAATTAAAATTTAAGTATATTAAAAATATATAAATTTTAAATAAAATTTTATTTAAAAATATATTAATTTACAAATAAAAAGTCAGAACTTAAATTATTTATTTTAATAAAATAAAATAAAACAATTGTATTAATAATTTGATAATAAGTATTATATAAGAGATTAAAATAAATTTATTTAATTAAAAATAATTTATCATTAGATTTTATCTATATAATTATTCATCATCAACACCTAATTGAAGTTCCGTTGAATCGCGTGATCTAGAAAAATCTGATAATACACATCCTTATCCTTACTTAATAGAGAGGTCGTTTCTGAAAAATCTACATATAATGTGTCATGAACATACTACAAAATTATAAATAGATGTGCAAACAAATACAAAAATAAAATAAAGAAATCAATTAATTAAATACACATATGAAAGGTATTAAAAATAATTGAATACAGAAATACAAATAAATAATAAAGATGTTGAAGAATCATAATATAGAAAAAGTAGTTATGTCAACACAAAATAACGCACATAATGGACATGTCAAAGATTAACAGTAAAAGCCACAATAAGAATACATACTAGAAAAGCCCCTTGCAAGAGTAACGCCAAATTGGCCGTAAGGTTAAAAAAAAAAAAAACCAAAAGAGACCTGTATAATAGTAACTCCGACCAGACCAAAATGTGAATTTCTTGTTTAAGAGAGATCCTTTATCGGTATTCTATTACGCTAAAATTTACTATTTTTGGTCAAGTCCTCGATAAGATCCAATCAAGCCATATCATTCTTGTTCACTTTCTCTTTTTATTTTTTGACCTTCCTTTTTTCCTCTTACCGTCCTTAAGTATTATTTTCTTGCATCTTCTCACTGGAGTGTTCGGGTGTTTCCTTTTAACATGTTCGAACCCTTTAAGTCGTATCTCTCGTAATTTGTCATTGATACCAACTACTTTTAATTTTTCTCTCACCATTAAAATTTGGACCGGAACATCCTAAGATCGACGATGAAATGGCCTGCAGAACATTATTAATAGTCTTATATGAAATTATTATGAGATATTTTTCATCCTCGAAATTGTATGGGATGTACCAGTAGCTTTGGGACACTCTTGTTTTGCTTCTTCCATTGGAGATTTATCTAAACACATTTCTAACTCAGCATCTTTGGTTGTATTTGTGCGTACAAAATCATACACAATTGGAAGTTAATTAAAATATAACTTTAATTATTATAACTGAAACTGAATACTTAAAACCAACATTAATATATATTCTTCTAAAAGACCGAGTTTATGATTAAAACCAAATTATTCAGTTGTAAGTTTTATTATATTGATGAAAACTATATCATTATCTTTAATCATATTGATTCAATCTTAATTATGGTATTTAATACGTTCAAAATTATTACTTTGTTTATAACTTTTAAAAATTTTAAGAATGAATAATAATTTTGTTCACTTTATTAGATTGAGTATTTCAATAAAAAGATTGTTGAGTATTTAATTTTATCATATTAGTTAGTAGTACTGCCGTCAAAATAGCCACATTCGACAATAGAAAACTTACCATTTAATCAACACTCTCATTGACTTCAACTATCGAAACATCAGTATGTTGAATTTTAAAATGATTAGGCATTCTCTTGATATTTTTTTTCAAGCGCTTAAAATAAAATTTAGACACCATTGTTCCTTTTAAAATTGGTTTGATATATGGTTTAACTATTCATTTTTTATATATTTCTTGCTAGAGTTGAAGAACGTTAGCAAAAACTTGGGTCAATCTACGTTTATGGGTGAAGCTCTAAGTGAAAATGAATTTTCTCAATTCTTTTATACCAAATGACATGCATTTCTTATTTTTCTATATCATATCTCAAGTAATGTCTTCCTTAAAATTTGATCAATAAATTAAATGCATTTCTTATTTATTAATCATATCATATCTTAAGCAATACTTTTAAGTCAATACAAATAAAGGCCAAGTCAAGATGAGAAGAACCGAATACTTCACTTCTAATTCGATGCATGTAAATTCTTTGTAACTCTAAACACTCTTGATTTTTAAAAAAATTTCCAAAAAACTTAAATAATCTAATTCAAATTTTATCAAAAGGTTTTGGTTTACAATTTGGAAAACTAGAGAGAACTTGAAATTTTTGTTTTTAGGTTTAAGGAGCAAAGTATGGTTACTTTGCTTTTGATATCAATTGGACCATCAATATACCAATCAAGTGAGGAATAAATTACAAGTTTTTTGTGAATTTTTTATTTGACATTGGCTAAACCTTCGATCAATTGATATGCATCATGAGAACTTTATTTTTTACAATTAAAATTTTATAAAATATGTGTATTTTGAATTTTGGAGCTCGACTAGCTAATACCCCATTCAAATTTAATTCACTTAATTGAATGAAGATATTAGCTTACCAAATAAGTCAATAAACTAGCTATTATAATGACTAATTTGAATGAATAATGACTATTTAAATATGCTTTCGTCATAAATAGATTGAATATGAGTTGTGAGAAGAATCTTTGACATATTAAAAAGTGATTAAGAGCCTCCTTAAGAGGTCATTGAGAACATATGAGTGTATATATGTATATTTATTAACCATATGGAACCCTATATCATTTGTGCGTGCCAAAAAAGAAAACTTTTTAGTTATATATGGTTATTGTTATAAAAGTCTTCTTAGGCTCCGAACTTATCCGTAAAACGCACCTACTCCTTTGCATGACAATCTTACTTAGAATCGTTTAAGCAAGACTCAGCCTTCCCCACATGATCTTCGATCAACAATCGAGTTCTTGAACACCTCACAACTCCTCGCAGTGTTTAACTCTCACATTCGCAAGAAACTACAGAAGCAATAAGATATTAAAAAGCAACAATAGAAGCAAAGAAGAGATACAACAAACTGCCAACTTTTATTACTTCCCTCAAAGCATACAAAGGAATGCTCTCTTATTTCTTGTGTAAAGAGCAAGGCTCAAATGAGCTACATATAGGCATTAAGGCTTGGGAAACAAGTAAGAATCCTAACTGAACTCTAATACCCATGATCACATCTTATCATATCAGATTACATTGTTATCCTATAAGATTCCATGTCCATCTAAATAGGACTCTATCTGATAAGGTCTATCTACATCCCAACCAATAAGATAAAAGATTACACATGATCTATCCTTATCTATGAAGATGTCCACTATCTTCAAATGATCCTCCCACGTGGTCTACATCCTTTAGCGCTGATGTTTATCCTTCGTGATCTTGTTCGCCATATCATTCAAGATCTCCCCAATCTTTATCCGTTAATGATGAGTCATCCAAACCAAAGTCAGTCATAGCACACTGGTCTGATCTAATGCTTACCCATGTCAAGTTCATTAGCCATGATCCGTCCATTTGAGCACCCACTAAGTCCTTAGTCCATTAAGAACTTAGCCTTAGCCTTGTCAGCTTGTACACGTTCCAAAACTCTACCAAAACTCGCACCATGCTTGATCTAACGTGTTAAGTCACCTTGTAGCTTTCGCATGGCGGTGCCACCGCCATGCACATGATCCAACTAACCTTCCACCCAAGGTCCATCTCCAGCTAGCTATGAAGTGCCTTCATATGTTAAGGGGCTAACAAATTACCCCACCAGATGAATTTGACACCCTCATCGAACTAGTTTGAAGGTAGGCGTTCACTTGATCCTTGAACTGCCACAATGCCATATTTTTCTTCTACGTAGCTTCCGTGATCAGCTTTCCCTTCCACTAGATTAAGAACTCTGTCTGTCGGTTCTTCTAATGTTGCCCCATTGTTCGGTGATTCAAAATCTTATCTACTTGATCCTTGAACTATTTTTTCACAACTAGTGGAGCTCTCTTTACTTGACTCCTATTCAGATATGATTTGTCCTTATGGTAAGATTTAAGAAAACTAACATGAAAAGTTAGGTGTACCTTCAATCTCAGGCAACTTCAACCTGTATGCCACATTCCTCACTTTACTCAGCACTTCAAATGGTCCATCATCCTTTGGCACCAATCCACAATACACTTGCTTGCTTGAGATCTTCTTCCAAATATGCGGGGTAAGTTTCAACAGTATCTTATCTCCCACGTCGAACTCTAACGGTCTCTTTCGTAAGTCTGCTTGTTTCTTCATCCGTTGAGAAGCCTTTCGAAGACTATCCCTCGCTTCTTCTAACAACTCTTGCTTCTCCATCACAAACTTATACGCTACGAGAAACTTGCCACCTATCCTTTGTTGTGCAATCTCAAGTGAAGTGAGGTTGTTTTCCCAAGACTATCTTAAAGGGACTCTTTTTCGTTCGCAGAAGATTTGTGCAAGTTATAGCAAAATTGTGTAGTATTCATTAAACTTAACTAGTTACGTTAGCTTGCACTTACATAATGCCTTAAGTACTCCTTCAATAGACCATTTATCCTCTCCATTTGGCCATCTTTCTGTGGGTGATTTGCAGTTGAAAACTTCAAATCACAACCCATCATGTTAAAAGGGACGTCTAGAATCGACCTGTAAATCTGGCGTCTCGGTCACTCATAATATCCACAGGGACTCTGAAGTACTTCACCACATTCTTATGTTGTGTTTGGTTAGCGTCTTCAACAGACAGGGACGGGATGAGACGGAATAGGACAGGACGGAACAGAACAAGAATTGAAGACAGTGAGATGTTTGGTTGTGGTGGACAGAACAGAGATAATTGTCT